>MEIZ01000129.1:22583-33852 GCA_001723225.1 Globodera ellingtonae | reverse complement strand
AACCCGCGGCATCAAAAATGAAAAATGCGGTTAGTTTTTAGGAATAGGAGTACGGTCCGACGACGCCGACTGGAAAATTTAGATGATTTTAACAATTTTTGATTAGATAATTACCAAAATATGCCAAAAATGGCGAAATATGTGCCAATATATGCCAAAAATGCTAACAAAAGGTCCAAAAAATGAACCCAACGCAAAAAGGCTCTATTAAGCCGTGTTCTTTAAAATATTCAAAATGCAAATAATTTGTTCCCTAGTGATAAGTGTGATATGTAAAAGTAAAACATTTAAATTATAATGATAATTAATTTTCATTAGAATTTTAAACAAAGAAAGATTTTAAATTTTATATGTCAAAAAATAATTAAAAGCTAAATTGCTTTTTTCCAAATTCAAATATTTCCCGAGTTCGAGTTCCCAATTTCCRGAACATTTGCCGCGGCATTCACAGAATGATCATCGACAAAAATTGGGAATTGCTGTCGTTTAAATTGCTTTTTCCATCTATACAAAGTTCTTGCTCCAATTTTCAACATTTTTGCAATGGCCTCTTCACTAATTTTAGGATTTTTGTCTTTAATTTCATAATAACGTTTCATTAATTCCTTTTGCTTGCTTTGGGAGTGTTTATTTGGTGCTGTAAAAGAATTTTAAATTAAATAAATAAATAATAAAACTAGACGACCCTAACCAAACCCGGCAATTGATATACCAATTTGATGCGCACTCTCTTGCGCATCTCCTACCACAAAATCAGCCCGATCATCAACCCAAAAATTTTCACCATAAAAGTTGGCGCAAAAAATAATTGGGTTTTCAAACTTTGACAACCCATTCTGACCCCAAGTCGAACACTTACAGACCCGACGAAATGACATTTTTTGTAGCTTAATACCACCCCAACTTATACTTAACCAACCCCTACCCGATCCGAGCTAACCCCATCGTTTTTGTGAATTTCTCCCAAAAGTCCCCCTAAAAATCCGATTTTTGGACATGTCCGCAGCATAAGGGGCGATTGTGGTAACCCTGGAAGTTTATCACTGTGCAAAATTTCAGACAAATCGAACCACACATCTCCGAGATCAATGATTTCCCCCATCCATTTAAAACACAAATTTCCGTTTAATTAGAAATTGGGTTCAAAAAACTCACTGGTTTGGCCAAGTTTTCGTTTCCAACTGTAAATTGTTCTATCAGTTATGCCCAACTTTTTCGCGACAATTTCATTTATTTGATTGGGATAAGAGTTTTTGAATCCGTCCCGCGTTAATTCGTCTTTCTTCTGATCAAATTTCTCTATTAAATTTTTTCGCTCATTTTTTTCTTTCCCGAAGTTATGCATTTTTCGACTTAGGCCAAATTCTTTTTTCCATTCATATATTTTTGTGCGACTGACTTTTAAATCTTTAGCAATTTTCTCCTCAATTTTAGTCCTTTCTTTTTTTGAATATTTTCCTTTTTGCTTAAATTCGTCTTTAATTGAGAGGAATTTGTTAATAATTTTACGTTTTTCATTTGAAATCATTTCTGCGCCATTTTTGGCATTCTCAGAGTGATCAGACTCTGTGTGAGGAGGATTATGATCACTTGAATTGGGTTCAATTTGTCCAGAGTGATCAGACTCCGTGTGAGGAAGATTATGCTCAGTTGAATTGGGTTCAATTTGTCCAGAGTGCTTAGACTCTGTGAGAGGAGCATTCTGATCAGTTGAATTGGGTTCAATTCGTCCAATCTGATCAGTTGAATTTGGTTCAATTTGTCCAATTTGGGTGTTCTGCCGGTCGATTTGGTGATGGACATTTTGTCCAAAGTTTGTTGGCGCCGGCGTTTTCAAATCTTCGGCGGCTTCACCTTTGTCCCACCAGCCTTCTCCGAATATTTCATCAAATGTTTTGAGTGGCAATTCCTCCAATTTTACTTTTACGGATTCTGCTTTGTCCAATGAATTTGTAGTATAAAATGCCACCAAAATTAAAATCCAAAACTTATTCATCTTATTTGTTAGGTTAATTATTGTATTTATGAAAATTTTGTAAATGAAATAAAATAACTAAAATGSTGAATATTTAGCCCATATAAAAGCAAATAATAAATCATATTCTTCAATAAATATCTCACCCGAATCAATATTCCTGACATTTCGTTAATACGTCCGTCTCTCAGAAAATCAATAATGTTAGCGATTATTTTCCAAAATTCTGCCAACCTTATATTGATTACTAGGGACAGGATTTATATTGATTAAAAATCTCGAAATATGGCCATTTTTTTTTGGTMGCAAAATTTTTAGTCASGAAAAAGTCAATTTTTAMGGGTGCATTTTTGAAAATTTAAAAAGTCGYCCCTTAGGGGTGCATTTTTTCGTTTTTATTGCATTTTTGTTAAGGATTTTTGAAAAAWGGCGAAATATGGATAAAAATCGCGATATATTTGGAAAATATAGAGCTCTAGAAGCTCCAACCAAAGCTAAAAAACACTACTTATGGCATTTATACGCTGTTTGAGTGCGCAAAAAAATATGGCTTTCCTAAAAAAAATTAAAAAAAACAAAATGATTACTAGGGCCGCTAATTATATGGACAAAAAATCTCGAAATATGGCCATAAAATATGGATGAAAAATTGCAAAATATGGACCAAATATGGACAAAAATTGCAAAATATGGACGAAATATGGATAAAAATTTTCAAATATTGCAAAAAATGGGCAAGATTTCCTAATAGAAGTAATAAGAGAAAATAAAAATTTTTATATGCAAATTACAGGCATTTCAGAGAAATTTTTGAAATTAGGCAGAATTTTAAAAATTTTTAATTTTTTGGTGGCAGAATTTTTAGTCACGAAAAAGTCAATTTTTAGGGGTGCATTTTTTGAAAATTTTGAAAAAGTCGATACTTAGGGGTGTATTTTTCGTTTTTATTGCATTTTTGTTAAGGAATTTTTTGAAAAATGGCGAAATATGGAAAAAATATGGAATATGGATAAAAATCGCGAAATATGGAAAAATATGGAAAATATGGATTATAAAATGGGCTCTAGAAGCTTCAACCAAAGTTAAAAACACTATTTATGGCATTTATACGCTGTTCCGAGTGCGCAAAAAAAATATGGATTTCCATATAATTAGCGGCCCTAATGATTACAAGTGGAGGATGTGGTGTCAATTTCCAGTGCTTCTATTAGAGACCGGATAAAGGAGAATTTATAAGAATTAGCAGAAATTTGCAAAATGATGGGCCTTATTGATTTTCTGAGTAACTCCAATTTATTTGGGCTAAAAAATTCACCATTTTTTTATTTTATTTCATTCTGTGAATATTTATTATTCTTTAAGCGAGAAATTCTTTAACACAAACAAATTTTTGCAATCGTTGCATTTAAATTATAAAATAAAATTTAAATTCAGAGGTTGTTTTTTGCCCAAATAAAATGGAAAATGCTAAAAAAAAGTCCAGATTCGCAAAATAAAATTGGAGGAAAAGCAACGGAAAACATTGTCTTCATCTGTTGCGAAATGTCGTTTTTCCTCCTGGGCCAACTAATTTAAATTATTTTAAATACTTTTTAATTTGACTATTCACGATCGATCGCATTTTTATAAATGATTTTGTTTAAGAAAAATATTTGCGAGTTGTCAGGAGTATTGATTTGGTCACGGTTCAAAAGGTTTTGGAAAATATTTATGAGATGTCAGGAATTAATTATGGGCTCCAATAATTTTTATCAAAACTAAATATATTTATTATATTGTAAAAATTTGAATATTTATTATTTTTTTAAATTTAAGAAATTCGCCGAAGATTTGAAAATGCAGCCGCCAACAAACTTTGGACAAAATGTCCATAATCAAATCGACCGGCAGAACACCCAAATTGGACAAATTGAACCCCCCAATTCAACTGATCAGAATCCTCCTCTCACAGAGTCTGATCACTTTGGACAAATTGAACCAAATTCAATTGATCAGAATCCTCCTCTCATTGAGTTTGATCACTCTGGACAAATTGAACCAAATTCAACTGATCAGAATCCTCCTCTCAAGAGTCATTAGAAATGTGGACATTGTCAATGAAATATTCTCATTTTTTAAGTTAAATTAAAGAAAGGAGCTGGAACGGAGATGGCCATGTGGCGATGAGTTGGGTTGGCGCTTAAACTCCCAGAATTTTTTCAAAAATTTCAACTTTTGATAAATGTTAAAATAATATGCGAAAAGGCTTTAAATCTACTTAATTAAACGTTAAAAGAAGGATAAATTAGGTATTAAGCAAATTAATGCACTAAAAGTGGCATTTTTCATTGCATATTTCGGCTTTTTTGCCTTTTGTTGGTGCATATATATGCCCATATTCGGCGAAAGGAATTGATTAAATGTTATTATGAAATTAAGGACAAAAATCCTAAAATTAGTGACGGGGACATTGCCAAAATGTTGAAAATTGGAACACGCACTTTGTATAAATGGAAAAGGCAATTTAAACGACAGCTATTTCATCAAATTGTGTCGATGGGCATTCTGTGGAAGAGAATGCCGCGGCAAATGTTCAGGAAATTGAGAACTCGAATTCGGGAATTATTTGAATGAATGGTCAGATTTGGCCCGTGTTGTTGGGCAGTTGTGTATTAAACATTCTTATTTTATAAATGTGTGTCATTTTTGAAATTTCATTGAATGAGAACACAAGCGATGTACGAACAGGCTCTCCCAACCTTTTAAGCCACCGCAACATTCAATTTAATTATAATGGTTTAAACTAGAGGTGAAACCTCGACGTCTTCCGGCCTTTTTTTGGTTTCCGGTTACATCCCGGATATACATGAATCAATAGAAAGCATTGGCATTGGCATAATTGGGCCAATTCCACGTCAATTCCACCGGAAAACAGCGAAAGTTGGGCAATATAAAAGTGGCTTGTTGACTACATAGTATGAATACTTCTTTTATCGATTTTTTCCCAATGATTGGAAAGGGGTTTGGGGGAGGGGTTAGAGCACCCCGCTCTCTAACCATATCGCTCTGCGCGACTTTTTTTAATTTTTCAAAATTTAAATTTCATTTTTAAAATTTGCAAATTATTTATTTTAATCTATCATTCTCGTCGGGATTCGATCCGCCACTAAACCGGCACACAACCACCGGGCCACAGGCAAATTAATATAAAGCAGAATAAAATGTGAAGATGTAGCTAACATTTACGTTGGCGGCTCTTCCGAGCGCGCATCGTTTAATTATCCCTGCGCATTTAATTATTCTTGAACGTGAATTTAATTAAAAAACAGGGGGAACATTCGAACCAGAGCAAAAAGGGTAGACCATGTCTTAACACGGATTTTTACCTGTCAAGCCATGGCTGCCCATTATTTTTTTAGCAAGAACATTGGGGCGTTTTTGGGGATATTATTCAGTTCTTCCATCATTGTTTGGGCTTCAAAAGTCGTCCAAGTAGGCCTGGCGTTGTGCATCCGTCACACACCCGTCCGGCCACCCGCTCGCTTGCACTTTCAGCCCAACAAATGTGTTCACATAGGAGCGAAAGAGCGTGTCGTCCCACTCGTCGTAGTGCCAGACCTTTGTGTGAGGTCGGTGGATAAACATTAATACACAAAAATACCTCAAACAGATCCGTCACCACATAGCCCAGTTCCAGTGCTTTGTTAAGCTCAACGTGGGTGTAAGCAGACACCCACGACCTCTTGTCCGGGCTATGGTGACACGGACGTTGTTGTTTGCGGTCGGCGCAGTGGGCACACAGCGGAAATGTGAATCGCCCGTCTCGGGTGCGGTAGCCGAGCAGTGGTATCCGGATGTCACGTGGTGCCAGCACGCGCACAAGCAACAATCCTCGAAATTCTGTCGGTGTTGTCCAAGGGAGAGACGGTGTTGGCGGTTCAAGAAGAACTTCGCGCGTCAACACTCGCGGATTGCCCACCGGAAACGGGTTTACCTTCTGTGTTTTCACATTTTTGTGTAAGTAAAATTTTAAAAAAATACCATCACATAAGGATACAGGCTGACAATGTCGATACACAGAATCTCCTCGTCCGGGGCGCACACGTGGTGTAGCTTGAAGGGCTCCGTTCTTCCGCCCCTTAGCGCGTCATTTCGCGGGTCCAAAGGACAGGGCACGAACACGGCGTCATAGCGTTGCTTCAGCTGTTGGTCTCGGCGCAGCGAATCCTTCCAWCGACAYGCCCACACGGCGTGAATCTCGCAGCCGTGCACGTGTTCCAGCTCCCACAAACGTCGCACTGTGCGCTCGTACAAGTCTTCCGCTGTTCGACCGGCCGCCAGTCGTTGTTGTCGGTTTGGGAAACAGTCGGGGCACCCTATTTTTTTACAGAAAAAACAAAGCAAAAAAAATTACCGTGGTAATAACAGCCCATCCATTCAATCGCGAGTGGACGAAGGGGCTGATGGCGAACCCAAAGACCGTCCACGCGATACCCCGAGTCCTCAATGTGCGCCTCACCAACCGACCAGCTCGCGCACTGCACTTGAGCTCCCGGGTTCTCCAGTTCAAAGAACCGAATGTAGCGCTGCGACTCGGCGGAGGCGCGCCGCCCTCTCAGATATCCACCCTCTGGCGAATGGCGAGACGGTTTGGCGGTAAAAAACAGCGGCGCAGCGTGGATAATGCCAAACCAGCGGCGGTAGATGCGTTGGTGAACGGGTCTAGCCCCTGGGTGTGCTCCCCGATCAGCTGCCGGAAGCGTATGACTGACTCCCGAAGAATTGCCACGTCGTTGGTGCAGTACATGATCAGTTGTTCACGGAGTTGAAAAGCAGCGCCCTCCGTGTTGTCCGCGTACCAGCGCAAAAATTTTGCACGTTTGTCCGTCTTCATTGTGTCCGGCGCGTAGAATTCCATTGGCGGTAGTCCTTGGAGGTGTTGGTGGAGATGTTGGCGTTGAATGTACAGGTACGGGAAGAAAGGTTTGACGGTTGCCAAATGTGTGGGAAGATCAAAACTTTTAACGAGCGCATCGAGTTCGCAAAAGAAGTAATTGAGGGAATCCTTGAACGTGATGCGTCGTTGGTGATTGCCAGACAGGCGCATTGAGTAGATCTTGAGACCCGTTGTGCATAGGCGTTTTGGCGGCAAGCTTCGTCGGTGTAAGGCTTCCAATACGAGATGGAAGTCGTATTTCCCTCCATTGTGTGCAATGCACACTGTGTGTGCCTTTTTTGGCCCGGTCTGGGTCAAAAAATCCAAAAACTGGTCCACCGGATTTGTTTCCTCGTTGTCAAATGAGTGGAAGAAGAAGCGGCGGGGGTTGTACGTTGGAGCTCCAGCTGGGGCTGGTTGCGGAAAAAACGGGGGCGATGACCATTGCCTCATTTGGGGGCCCCTCGCCGAACCACACACACAGCTTGGAGCTCGGCGACCGTGCCCATCCTGAACGTTGATCCCCGCTCTGATGCATCGCTCACAGATGACCTCAGCAACAATGAGTAGCGGCACGTGCTTTTGCACAATTTGCGAGTGCAGTTGTAGAGGCCGATCCTGTGATGTCTCTGCATCAAAGAAGCAGAGTCGAATTGGCTTGTCGTTGTCATCGTCATCCTCAACATCACTGTCTTCCTCATCARCAGAATGTGTGGTTGAAACAGGAGACAYGGCCCMTTGAGCTGGCACCGCTCGAATTGGCTGGATGAAGCAAGGGTGGTCGGTTGTGTGTGGTCCTCCACATCTTCGACAATCGCCACCCACTACGGAGTGGCGAGGGGGGCATTGATGTGCCCCGGCGTAGGCGATACGCCCACACACACGGCAAACCCGACGCCACTCGCAAATTGGCCGCCTTTGACGTTGTCCGCGTCCATCCATAGGTGCTGGTGCTTGGTTCGCCAAATGGTAGTCATAACAGTTGTTGTTTGGAAAGATGAAGCGGCACTCGGGGCACAGACGAGCACRGTTGTCACCATTTTGCAACTAAAGATTGTGTAAAAATGTAAACTCAATCAAAACACCTGTTCTGTCTGGCACGGGTATCCCGGCCCAAATCTCAAGCAYAGGCGGCATACGACAGTGCACCCGGACGGATGGTAGAGCCTATCCACCCCCCGCTCACAMTCAATGCAGTACTTTGCCACCTTGAAGAGCTGCTCAATTCTACCAATGTAGTTAAAGTGCTCTCGTTCCAACAACAAGCACAGGTCAAATAGTGCCACTCTTTAAATTTGCACTTTTTTTTTGATTAATACTCTGAAACTTACCCCCCTCCTTTGAATGAAATCCGATACTCCATCTCCTTCTCAAAGATTGTCAGCCGAACTTCGCCGTGGCCATAAATGTTGTTCAACCATGTTTGTAGCCGGTCCACGTCCTCCAGAGTGTAGAGATCCTTGTGTCGAGAAATACCGGCCCTGCGAAGTAAATTTCGAGCCGCTGGACCGTGTTGATGTTGTTGACCAGCATACAGATTGAAGGCCGCCCGCCCGCCACCACCAGGCATTTGGCAAAGGCGATCACGAAGGCCAAGCAACACCGCCCGCGCCAGACACAAACGGTCTCCCGGATTTTGAACTCTTACAAGCGATTGCACGTTGTGGGACACGTGGTGTTCCTGCTCCATGTCGCATGCCCCTAATTTTTTGGTTTAATCCCCGTTTGCAAAGAAAAACAACCTCCCCTTTGGGAGGCGGCCCGAACTTGCTCCAGCGGCCACACCGCCAGCACTTTGGCAACGGTGGTCCCAGAGAGCAGGTCAATGCCCGCAGCCGACTGCTCGTTCAATCGCTCAATTGCTGCTGCCAATGTAGCGGCGTTGTTCTGCTCCGGTGGCCTGAGTCGCACAACAAAGGGTCGCTCCAGCCCCGGCGCATGCAGCTGAAGACCGACCAGAAGTGCTAGGGGGCGGTCCTGCAAAACCCGGTCCAGTAACTGCTGGATCAGCGTCGGTAACAGCAGATCCGGGCGGTCGGCATCCTCCAGCGGAAGGAAACGGATTTCCGCAAATTCCCCACGCGTGTTGCGAGACACGTTTCGCATTGGCGTTGAACGCTCAATGATGAACAGTCTGTCACTCGCTATCTTAACAAACAAACAAAGCTTAGTTCTTTAAATAATTTTATCAGCCATTAAAACAAGCAACAAAAAAAGTCAGGGCAAAATGATTTGACAAACAGGGCATACACGTCGAATTTTTAGCCATGGAGATATGCAGGAAAAGTGAAAAAGATGAAAACAATGGAGCGAGGTCGCATGTTCCCCAATTAGAAAAGAGCTTTTACATATTGAACACTCTTCAAAATTATTAACATGGGTCTGGGTTATTTCCAGTTCAGGTAACAAAAGAATTTTACGGGCCGGATATGGTTTTTGCGCTAGATTAGAAGTTCCCCTGTTGCGTGGGCGGTTATATGATATATCCTCGATGATCCAATCATCCCAGGGTTGTGGCATGGAAAAGCTCAGAGACTCCAGCGCTACACGAACCCTTTCACGAACCGGTTCTGCTGCTCGCCGCTGAGGTGGTCTGTCACGTGAAGATGGGCCTGGTCGTGGGTCCCGTCGGGTTTGAGTACCAGACCGACCCGCAAGCAATCGTGGAGCTGCTTGCTAAAGAGAAAATTGTTTTAACAAACTGGTTGCAATGGTTTAACATTTTTATTCACAAAACATTTTACAACAAATAATTATCCAATTATCATACATTTCCTTCTCGCCACTTCTGCGAGCGGCGTCTCCCTCATGGCTCGATTCGACAGGGGGTCCATCTTGCACTGGTTCCAGTTGTTGGGGCGTAGGAGCATTCTTAATAAAAAATAATTAAAGTTAAATAAGATTGGCGTTACCGCGGTTGGACCGCTGCCGGATTAAATTAATGCTGTCGGCCGATTTGGCACTACAACCTTTAATTTTCAATTGAGTTTTTTTTTTTAATTTAAAAATTAACCGGTGTAAAAGTTATCGGTGGATTTTGCAATTGCTGGAAATTCCGCTAAATAGAAATTGGGACAAATTTTTAAACAAAAAAAATTACCGGTGGTTCTTCCACAACGTACGCGCTAAATCCATCTACGCTAATGCGATACCAACAGTCCGTCTGTTGGTAGCGGGGCTTGGCCCGACAGTTGAAAAACCAATAGGCGGTGCCACTCGTCAACGCTGCCAAAACATTGGCTTGTTGACGCCATCCGCAGGCTTCCACCTTGTGCCCGTCTCCKGTTCGTAGAATCGTGTTTGACACCGGAAGCGGCCCAAACGCTGTCAGTTGCTGCGGTCGATGGTCGGTTGAATCGACGATCAAACAAAGTGGCCTAGAATCACATGTAAAAATAAGATGAAAAATCTTACGGGAGAAATTGCTCGAATTGGGAGACACAGTTGTTCAAAAAGCCAATGTTGTGGGTGGTGCCGTCGTTCGACAGTGTTGCCTGAAATTTTAAACATTCCCCCAAGCTAAAAACCGCTGACCTGGTCGGTAAGTTGAACATGTACTCCGGTGGGAGGATGTCCAGTATGCACTTGCTGGGGTTGTTGTTGAACAAACATTGGCGGAACAGTTCCCTGCTGGGACGTTTGAGCTCCACCGTACCGCCAGTTAAAAGGCGGGCGAACGCCGCCATACGGTCCAACAGAAGGTTGGACACCAACTTGTTGCCCAGGTTGTGCTTGTTGGGCAAATGATGATGGAAGACCCACCTAATTGCCATTAAAATTTAAATGTATAAATTGAATTTACCTGTCCAACTAGCGGTTGACGCGTTGGCCAATTATTTTGTTGATTTGCCATTGTATTTAGTCGTCACAATAATATACTGCTGTTTTACTAAAAATTAGTAAATTATCAATTAGCTGTCCCCTCGGCCCCAAGCCTGATTATTCAACAATAAGAATAAATTCAAGAGCCTTTAACAAATATATTGCAAATTTTTAATCCAAATAAAAAAGCACTATTAATAACAATAGCAATAAATAAATTTAACCAAAAAACAAAAAAAATAAGAAATAGCAAAGAAAATAGTTTGACCATTAGATATAACATTAAAATAAATTTGACAAATTTTTAATATTTCAAAACAAATCAATTACAAATATCAATTGAAAAAAAAAGTTTGACCAATTTTTTTTTTTTAGAATAATTTTAGAACCCCAATTACAAATATCCTTGGGCATTTCCTCATCCACAACAAATCAACTACAAATATCAATGAAAATAAGTTTGCCCAATTTTTAAGCATTTCAAAACAAATCAATTACAAATATCAATGAAAATAAGTTTGACCACTTTTTAATAATCGTTTCAAACCAAATCAATT
>MEIZ01000129.1:0-19530 GCA_001723225.1 Globodera ellingtonae | reverse complement strand
CCACCTCAATTGCCCCTCTCACATTTTCCCCCAATTTTCCCTCCTCACATACATTGCCCCCACCCCACATTTTTACTCATCTCCCCCATTGTTTGACCCCTTCACCATTTGACCCCCCCTTTTTTCGCGCACAATTGAGCCCCCCCACCATTTCCACGGGTTTAATTACCCAAGTTTGAGTTTGAGCCCACCCCAAATTGATAAATTTCTTGCAAATTGCCAAACTTCGGTCTAATTTCGCCGACACTACTCCCCGTCAGACCCTGAAACTTCAAGCGATCCGTTCACCCCCACCACCTTTCATCCTTTTAAACGACATCCGGCCACAGTTGGCCATCTTCCTACCCGCAACTGTCCGTCCTCAACAACGAGGCGTGACAGTTGGACCGTCTGCACGTGTTGTTGGACCGCTGTTTTCCATGCTGGAGGGCAAAGGCATCAAGCTGCAGCAGACACTGAAGCTGCTCGAGTTTGTGCGCAAATGTGACGAAATGCTTAACTGGATTCGGGACAAGGTGGGCGTTATTGGACTGCACCTAAAAAACAACGGATTTCCCAATATTGTCTCGAAACCCGACCAGATTAGTTTTTTCCAATAAAAAATTGGATATCCATGCCAAGTGCAATATTCATATGCATGTTTTAAAAAAAAGAAGAAAATTACATTTAATCTTCGATCATTCCCAATGAGTCAAAGGTCACCATTTTTATTCATTCTCAATTTTTTATTTTAAGGATTTGCCTTTTCCAAAAGCAAATATCAAACGTTCACATTTTGTTCGAAACGAAAAAATGGCAAGGTAAAAAAGATGAATAATAAGGAAGGGCAGGCAATATATATTATCTGTAATTGTGCAGAAAGCAAGACACAATCATTATCTTGCTGTGGATAAGCAGGGGTGGGCACGGATACAAATTTTTAAATCCGTATCCGGATTATCCGTACCTTTTGTATCCGTATCCGTTTATATCCATCTTATTTTTTGAAAGATGAACAAAAGGGCTGTTGCTGTGCAATTTGGAGACAAAAATTGCCGAGATTTGTTTGTTATTGATCGTAGTGTTCAGAAGATGCAGCAAGGCGTTGAAGACGCAACTTTGGTTTTCAAAACTGCAGCAGATTCGGATGTTTTCTACAAAATATCATCCTTTTTATAAATTATTCTTGTTGTGAATAATTTGTTTGATTTGGTCCATGTGTCTATTAATTAAAAAAAGCTATTTGAACAAAAATAAAACTTTAAATGAAAATTTGATCATCTAGATTCGTTGTTTAGGAAAGAAGTTCTGTTCATTTAATATTTTTGTTGTAAATTCCTGCTTTGGTAATCATAAGTTGTTTTTAATAGAACTTAGTGCTGGAACCCCGAACCCGACTTTTTTGGACGGGATTTTCGTCCCCCGACCCTGAATTTTAAAATTTTCGGGTTTTTAGTGCAAAAAACTCCGACTTTTTATTCGGGGTTTTTTGTCCACGAACCCTGCAATTTTTAACCCCGACGTCAGGGTGCCAACCCTAATTCAAGTATTCTGGAGATCGTGAATCGTAATTCATTTAAAAGCTTTCAAGTCTTATAAAAGATTATTGCTCATGTCAATCCAATTTCTATCTGAGGTTATCGAGCGTGCGCGCAAATAATTAAAATATAAGTAAAAAAAGGTTTTTAAAATGCCATAAAACACAATACCAATGGGTAAGAACATAACGCCAACTCGGTTTAGGCATATAATACCTTTTTTACTTATGGCATTTTGAATATTTCTCCTTTTGAATAAAATGCCAACATTAAAAAATAACACTACAAAATTTAAAATAAATAATTTTTCAATCCTAGCCTAAGCTTATTAGCCCTAAATACTAAAATATTAATATATAAATTTAAATGCTTTCTCCAAAAAAAAATATTCGCCAAAAATGATTCTTTCGCAAAAAATAGTGTCCTTTGAAAATAATGTGGAGAAAGCCCTTTTTGTGGGGGTAAACACTTTTTAATTAAGATTGTTCGTCACCCGAAGGTTCGGGTCAAAACGGGGTTGAACCTAAAAATGTCGCGAAAGTTGGCATCGGAACAAACAATTTTTTAATACATACACTAATTAAAGTGTGTGATATGTAAACCTTAGTAAGGAAAGAGCGTGTTGCGCACCATTCAGTAATTGATTGCGACATGCGCGCGTGCCGTAGTACACGCGGAACACGGGCGGAGTAACCAACGGTGTTTTAATTCTGTATGCGTGTTGGTGTTCTTTGCATTGCATCAACCGATAGATTTATACTAAATATGGACCAAATATGGCAAAAATAACTGAATATGGACATAAAAAAATTGTGAATGGGGGCAAAAAATCTATTTTTCGACTCACAACTACAATGCATATTATGAAGTTCTATTTCATTTTTTTCAATATTGAATATTTTTTTATATGTATTAGGTCGTCCCATAAATATTTTTGACTTGTAACTATTCAAAAAAACAAAAAACACACATTTAAATTCCAATTATACACCAAATTATAAAAAAGATCTGGCAAAATTTCCAACATATATTTTAAATTATTAAACTTTGAGTGCATAAAATCCACTCTTTAGTGGTGCATGTCACCTTTGCTGCACGAGAATCTCGGTCTTGAGTTTCGACTCGGGAAAAAATCTCGAGTTTTTTGGGTCTCGGGTTCGGGCTCGAGTTTCGCGTATTTAGGCTGGATTTTCAAACTTTTTTACAGTCGCGGGCAGTTGGGCCGAGCCCTAGTTTCTATTAGTTTTCTTCTAGTTTCAAGCACGCGCAAATATCCTAACCTGCTGGATCAAAAGTAGAATGGCGTATCCAACTTGTAGATCATGTTTGTGGCTGCAACTTGCATAAATAATAAAAATAATTTTTTCTTAGATTTTTAATGATACCGTAGAAATAAAAGAGATAAAAAGTTTTACCATCCAATATTTACTGTATTCGGTTCATTTTTGGTCAATATTGTCACTAGAAATTAGAACATATTTAAAAAAAATTCAAAATAAGAAAACAAAAAATCTGGAAATTTTTTATAGGAACCGTGGAACTTACATAACTTTCTTTGTTCATACCCAAACAAACAAGATGTACCTACCAGGGCTGTCAATATCGTCTCCTCAAAATACGATACACGATATACGATATTTACGATACGCCAAAATACGATATGATTTTTTGTACAATACCCGATACGGCAAAAATTACGATTTTTACGATTACAATACAATACGATACGATATTTTTTGGTGTTCAAAACTCAAAACAAAAAATTTATACAGTTTCTCGGTTTGGTGCGTATAACCTTAATATGTAGCAGGGTTTCCCTGGGAAAATCTTGAAATTTTTATAAATTTTGAAAGTTAAAAACACGAAAAGGCTTAAAAATTCCAAGGGATTAAAATGTTCTCGTGCCGACCTCGTAGTTAATAGCAACAGAAATGGAGGGAATGTGAGTTTTGCACCTGGCCTTAAGGGAGTTGCTTAAAAATCCGGTATTGGAAAATACCCAAGCGCCCTAATGATGATATAATCGAGAGACAATATCAATCTTTATTACATGGGTTCCCTTGTCGATGGCCTAATGGATTTAGCTTTTTGCCAATCATCACTAGGGGTTTTATTAACAAAGAAATCAAACATTCCTGAACAGATCCAAATAATCCTGGGCTCTTTGACAAAAATTTTGGGTTTTTTCAAATCATTGAGCATTCATTCAAATACTCTCCGAATTGAGTTCCCAATTTCTTGTACATTTGCCGCGGTATTCTCTTCCACAAAATGTCCATTGACAGAATTTGGATGAAATTGATGTCGTTTAAATTGCTTTTTCCATTTGTACAAAGTGCGTGTTCCAATTTTCAATATTTTGGCAATGTCCGCGTCTCTAATTGCAGGATTTTTGTCCTTAATTTTATAATAACGTTTCATCACTTCCTTTTGTTGGCTGTCGGAGTATTTCTTTGGTTCTGTAAAAGAATTTCAATTAATAAAAATATATAATAAAATTGGGCTGTAAATACTCACTGGTTTGGCCAAGTTCACGCTTCCATTTATAAATTGTTGTTAAACTAAGGCCCAACTCTTTTGCGACAGTTTTATCAATTTCGTGATCATAAGAGTTTTTGAATCCGGCCCGCTTTAACTCGACTTTCATTTGATCAAATTTTTCTACCAAATTTTTACGTTCTTCTTTTTTACTGAACATTTTTCCACTTAGGCCAAATTCTTTTTTCCATTTATATATTTTTTTGCGATTGACTTTTAAATGTTTAGCAATTTTTCTTTCAATTTGAACCCATTCTTTTGTTGAATATTTTCTTTTTGCTTAAATTCGTCTTTAATTGCGTGGAATTTGGCAACAATTTTACGTTTTCGCTTATGTTCAGTAATATTTTCGGGTGAAGAAACTTCGTTCTGTTTTTCACCATTTTTGGCAGTATCAGAGTGATCAGACTCAGTGACAGGAGAATTCTGATCAGTTGAATTGGGTTCAATTTGTCCAGAGTGATCAGACTTTGTGAGAGGAGGATTCTGATCAGTTGAATTGGGTTCAATTTGTCCAATTTGGGCGTTCTGTCGGTCGATTTGGGGATGGACATTTTGTCTAAAGTTTGTTGGCGGCGTTTTCAAATCTTCGGCTTCACTTTTGTCCCACCAGCCTTCTCCGAATATTTCATCAAATGTTTTGAGTTCCAATTTTACGGATTCGGCTTTGTCCAGTGAATTTGTTGTGAAGAATGCCACCAAAATTAAAATACAAAATTCTTCCATTTATTTGGGCAAAAAACCTCGAATTTATAGAAAATCATATTTAATTTGAATTAATTTAATAAATTTTAAAGGAAAATTCGATGGGAAAATTTGTCAATTTATTTGTTTTAAATAAATTCTGGCTAAATTTTCTACAATTTATTTACTTTTAAATAAAAAATTATTGAAAGTAATAAATGGCAACCCACAATTGAAATGGGCATATATATTCATATAAATCATATTCTTTAATAATTATCTTACCCGAATCAATATTCCTGACATTACGTAATATTTTTTTTACATTTTTAAATTAAAATGGCAATCGATTAAAATGTCAGGAATTTCCGGAAATCCGGAAAGTTTCGAAATCTTAGAAACATTCAGCTAGAGGCCTCCAATATTCTTGTTGTTGTTTGTCTTAAATAATCCCCCAACCTCTAATAATCCTCCACCCTCTGAGTAGGTTGAAAAATAATCCCCCAACCTCTAATAATCCCCAACCTCTAATAATCCCCCAACCTCTAATAATCCCCCAACCTCTAATAATCCCCTACTCTCCGAGTAGGTTGAAAATTAATCCCCCCTGGGGGATTACKAGKYTATATACGGTATTCGGCATTTGCTTTTGGACTGTCCCAAACGTTCCCCCCTTTGAAACTTTGTGACACTAACTTTTAAATTTTGAAAATGGAGAAAACATTTCTAAAAGAAAATGATTTCACAGGTATTTTCATTTGAATTAAAAATTGTTCGAAAGTATCATTAAAAAAATACCGAAAATACCGCGGTAATACCGTACCGTGCCGAACACTAATTAACAGGTGTCTTTCAAACACACTAATATAGTCCTACCCAAGCCTAAACCCAAAGCGCTGATTCTCTCGCAGGCATTTTCCAAAGACGGATTCGCCCTTATCTTATTTCTTCTCAGCCTACAATTAGCAAAAGTTTTAATAAGGTTAAAGTATCGCTTCTTGAGTATTGTTAACATTTTAGCACAGTGGTGTCCTGAAGGTGAAATGACGAAAAAAAAACCAGTCAAAGCAATCATGACATTGCTTCAGCATCGCTGTCAATTTCTTTTGTCGGACAAAATGGCACCGGACTGTGCAAGAAAAAAGTGCCAAAAGTTGTACTTAAATGAAACTTTTGGCATCTCCCTACCTAATTGCTTGTATGGAACATGAATTTTTTAAACAATAGGCCAGTTCCGGTGGACTAATTCAAAGACTATATCAATGCCTGCATGCAAATCTCTTATAAATTTTGATGATTTTTGGATTAGGGGGGGTTGTTGGGGATCGGCACCGCCGGAAATTTTTTAATCTTTGACTCAATTTTTAAGAGAATTGCAGCAACCAAATTTAAAATATATGGTAACTTTTTCGCTGCCCTACATAATGTCAAAGCCACGAAATGTCAAAGCCACGAAATGCCAAAGCCACGAAATMTCAACTCAGCCAAAAACGACGAAATGTCAAAAATATTTTTTTATATTTATTGTATTAGAAAAACGATTTGCTTTACTACTGCAAGCATATATGGCATTACTTCGGCTGTCATAACTATACAGGGTTGTCTTTTAGCAGAAAAATGATACGTAAACAAGTTGAATTTCTACAAAAAAGCCGAAAACGCAAATATTTGACAGAAATACAACAATTTGGACGACGACGATACTTTTCTCCCAGCGCGGGTTGGTTGAAGTCAATCAAAGCATTGACAAGCAGGTGGACGCGGCGAGATCTGCTCGGCACTTTGCGCACAAGCAGTACATCATTGAAGCTTTTTAGGAATGAGAAAGCAAAATTTTTTTTTGAAGATACGAATAAGCCAATAAACGGGTGACCCGACATTTCAACACTGGACATTTCATCACTGTACATTTCAACACTGATTTCAACACTGGACGTTTCAACACTGGACATTTCAACACTGATTTTAAATTTTAAAAATAAAATGATAGTGCCAAATTCAAAAATACCTAGTTATAATTAAATAAATAAGCCAAACTAAGCACACACATAATGCTTTTCTGGATCTGCGTTGTGCGAATGTTGTGCATTTTTAACCAGACCTAATTTGAACCGAATCCGCCCTGTTCATTCCATGGAGAATAAACGTGAATTCTTCCCGGACAGTAAGGAGGCACCTATTTCATATCTGTTACGGTATCAAAAAATTAATGTAATACTTACTAGAGACCGGACAGGACCGGAGTCCGGACAGGATTTTCAAGGACTCCTGATCCGGAATCCTGGTATTTTCGTCGAAACACCAGGACCAGGATATCCTGAAAACCAGGATTTTTAATCCTGGTAAATCCTGATCCTGGTCATTTCCGAAATCCTGATCCGGGAATTTCAGACCAGGATCCTGATCCGGAATCCTGTCCGGGTAATCGGACCAGGATTTTCTGTTATGTATTGGATTTAGGACCCAATAGTTCACATATGAGCTTGTGGTGTAGTGGTTAATGGTGGTGGCCTGAGCAGATTTTGGTTGGAGTTCGAACCCCAACTACGTAAAATGTTTTTTATGACTTTTCGGTGAGTATCTATAGCCGAGTATCCAAATTCTAAAAGCTTTTTTAATTTTATCAATTTAAAAAAAAATATTTTTGGGCGTGATTTTACTTTTGGAATATCATTTTTTGGTTGGACGAAATCATCGACTATTTAAAAAAACCTAAGTTTGGCAAATGTCGAGGGGGGACCTTCTTTTTGTTTTGTAAAATGGTAATTATCGGACCATTTTTCTTAACAATCTTGTTAAATCTTCAAAAAATTTTCCCGGACCCCTCCCATTCCTAAAAAGCTTCAAAAAATTACCGTATTTTTAAAATTTTGGCTACAATTTCTTTTAGCAAATTGAGTCAAAAATTCCAAATTTTCTCGGCGGCGCCTTTTGGCAACGCCGACCCCCCTCCCACTCCACAGAAGTTTTCAAAAAAAACTTGTATTTGAAACATCCGAAAAGCGGCAAATTTATCGAAATTTTTGCTCAATTTTCTTAACAAAAATGTTAAAATCTAGCAAAAAAATTTCCCGGCGGCGCCGTCGGAACCCCCAACAACGAAATCAGGGATAGAGATACGGACGTACCTATCTCGGGCAGAATCATTAAAATTTGACCATAATTTTATGAAAATCCTTTTAAACTAGGAAATATTATCGCTAAAGAGTTATTTCAAAATTTTGAAAAATCCCAAAGGTTTGGTCAATTTTACAAAAAATTTCAAAAATGTTGTAAAATCCTGATCCTGGTCCAGGATCCTGGTCCGCAAAACGTACCAGGATCAGGATATCCTGAAAACCAGGATTTTTAATCCTGGTAAATCCTGATCCTGGTCATTTCCTAAATCCTGATCCTGATCCGGGGTTTTTCAAAAATCCGGTCTCTAGTTTCAACATCAAGATCAGATTAAGCCAATCAAACCCTTTTTATTGTATTTAGCTGAAAAAATTACAAATTACGATGGCAAATCATTGAAAAGTGATTTTTTTGTTTACCTGCATTGCCTAATGCCAAAAATGGCGAAGAACAGAACGAAACTCCAAATGAAAACCGAAATTCTTCGCAATACCTCGACCGCCCCAACCGACCATTTTTGGCTTATTTAAGGGCGATTGCTTACCGATTGCCAGAACCGAATTAACGAAATTATAGATACAAAATGCATTTAACGAGTTTTTTCACCCGCGCCATTCAAATAGGCACGGTTTTTCTCATTCGCACAGCAATTTGGTTTTTTAAAATTTTCCCCCACTGTTGGCGGTCATTTCATAGAGAAACCTGATCAAATGAAAGCCGAGTTAAAGATATCTCAGGCCCAATGTTATTAATTTAATTATATTTTATTATCTTTAAAATACCAAACTATAAACAACCCCACAGCAAACAAATGGAATTAATGAAACGTTATTATGCAATTAAAGACCAAAATCCTAAAAATAGAAATGAGGGCATTACCACAATGTTGAATATTAGAAGCGCCACTTTGATTAAAATATTCACCGAAAATAAAAAACATAATTTTTAAACATCCATTTTGGCTGCTTCCGGTATCCGGACACTTTTTTTTGCCATTCGGTTACATCCCTGGTTTTGAACCCCGAAAAAAGGCCGGGCGGGCATTTTTTTATTTGCTAATTCTTTTTTTAAATTGTTCACAAATCGTGTCTTTTGCTTTGCATAAGAGGTTAAGAATTAGAGTTTCGTTAATTGAAAACCTTTAAACCGGTTGCGCGGCACACCGAATTATTTATGGCAGCCAAAAATTTCGCAAGTACATCAACCCAAGTTGAGGTATTTTTGGCGGAAAAATATTTGTACAGGCGGGTTTTGAGCGTACGAATTGCGCGCTCTGCAACGGCGGCCTTCTTCTTTGAACTTGTCTCAAACTTTTRGATGCCCTTTTCGGCGTAAAATTCCTTGAGYGGRTTGGCCACAAACTCGAGCCCACGGTCGGTGTATAGCGTTTCCGGAAGTTTTGGCATTTGGCCAAACAGTTCATCAAAGGCTTTTTTCATGTCAGCGGGCTTTTTACTTTTGACRGGCYCSCCAAACATCCGTCTCGACAACACATCAACTGCCAACAAAAGGTACCGATTACCTGAATTCTTGCGCGACAAGGCTTGGAAGTCTGCCAAGTCCGCCTGAACYTCTGAACGCAAAGTTAAAATGGCMAAAGAAATGACAACTCACCGGTCATAAACCCGCCGGGGATTGTCCTTTGGCGACGGAATTTTTCTCGTTTGGGTTTAAACAGCGTATACGTGGTACTCCCTCGCAAAAAGTCGTCAAACTCTGCCCTCTTCACGCCAGGGTYRTTCTTTTTGACTGCCGCGTATAGGGGCTTTGCGCCCSCAAACCCACCCGGGTTGGAGGGGTCGGTGTAAATTTTATTTATTTTTTCTTCCATTTTGTGGGGCAAAARCCCGCGCGTTTGATTGYYCCCATCTTTCCGGATCCAACAAATAYGGGYTTGAGCAACTGCTTGGCAGTTGGGTCTTGCAAGAGCTTTTTCGTCAGCTCCCGAATACCGCTTGGCGACGGGGCATTTTCCGGACGGGGGTCCACCAGCCGTTCAATAGCKCTCGTCAAATCAAAATCAATAAATTCTCGTCCTGTTGAGGGGTTGATGATTTTATCGCGCGCATTCACCCCAAACCGCTTGGGGTCTGATTTTATTATCGACAAAAGCTGCTGCTCCTTGGCCCTTATCTCTTGCTTTTTTAGATCTCTCTTCCTGCTGGGTCTTGGCGCTGGGCCAACTTCCACCTCCTTTGGCGTAGAAAACTTGGGGGTACTTATTGCCGCAGGCTCATCATCATCTGCTTCACTGCCACCAATCACAATAGTCTCTTCAACTTCTTCAGGCCCCGGCTTCAATTGTACACCCGTTGCAGGGGATTTAGTCATCAGGCGCAGCCCGTTGCTTAGTTGGACTTTGACCGGCTTGTCCTTGGCCTCTTTGCGAAGCTTTAAATATCTCCTCAACTGCTGATTGTACTCTGCACTCTTTTCGCTAACGTTTGCCGCCCTCTTTCTCTTTGCCTTTTCAAACTGTTGTTTGACAAAGCCAAAGTTTGTCTGCTCTGTGACGTCATCATCTACTTTCTCCCTCGCTGCAACCAGCCATTTTCCAGCACCCGTTGGCCGATCAGCTGTTTCTTTTCTTGTTTAGCCATTTTTGGAAACAAATATTATTTTTTGCGTCGTCCTCTGGAAAAATGTTTGTCCTCAGTCGTAAAATGTTGTTAGTGTTTGCGTGAAGGGTCACCAACAAATACCCATACGGCTCAGCGCACGCCTGTTTATAAGCGTCGATTAGAAACCCCTGCTCGCGAGGGAATATTTGAGTGGCCAAATTGCGAATGCTCAACATGTCGTTTGGCGCCCTCATGAGAAAAATGTACTGGGCGTTTGACCTTGGCACTCTCATTGCCTTGTCGAATAGGTTTTGCGTGAGGAAAATCACCGCAAAGTTGTTATGGTGGGACTTTTTGGTGTACAGGTCTGCCAACTTCTTCGCGTCAATCTCGCCCATCAGGTCGTCGTATACAATGAGAAAGGGCTTTGGCAACTTGTTCAACATTTCGTCTGACGGGGCCCCTGCATGAACGATTATTCCCTGCCTCTCCAATTCCGGTATCTGCGCAGAGTATTCGCCGTACGCCCAAACTTAATCAGCCATTAAATCTGGGAATCATCAAGCGCAAACCTATTGCCTTAGGGGGAGGCTCAAACATTTCATCTGCGCAACTTAATAGGCGAAGGACCAGTTGGGTTTTGCCAGACGAGGAGGGTCCACTGACAATTATCCCGCAGGGGATGGGAAATTTTAACTCGCGCTCCTTTATTCTCGGATAGTCCATTACAAAACTATTTGAATGGTCGATCAATGTGAAGGGGCAAATCAATTGGGGCCTTTTGTCTCCTCTCCGTTTTTCATTTCTTCCGTAGGCTGTTGAACTGCCAGCACTTGGTCGGGCCCTGCAACAGGTTCTGC
This sequence comes from Globodera ellingtonae, assembly GCA_001723225.1. Lineage (NCBI taxonomy): Eukaryota > Metazoa > Nematoda > Chromadorea > Rhabditida > Heteroderidae > Globodera > Globodera ellingtonae. The sequence goes on along the minus strand of MEIZ01000129.1, from coordinate 8,253 downwards.
TTGCCAAACCTCCGGGTGTCTCAATGGCAGAGTGAACACTTTGTTGCGCGATCTTATTCGGAATTTGGCGTTGTCGCCAAAATCGACTGAACTCAACTGATTGATTGGCCAAAAACCCCGCTTTACCGATCTCGTCGAATGGCACAAAGTTTTCGCCTCCATTTTTGAGCCGAGTCGAGTACACTGTAACGCCCTCTGCCTGAATGAAGTAGTCGAGCTCGACAGTGCCGCTCCTGCAGCGAGAGCAGCGGCCCGGCTGATCCCATGGCACCAAGCGCGGGGTTTTCAGGTGCCGGGGGCAATACACGGTCAGCCCCATTGTGTTGACGTTGAACTCAATCTCCGGAAACTCCTGCGACGGCCTTGCTCGTTTCATTCTTGCGCCACTCAATAGACGGGAGTCTGCCAAGTTCGGAAACTCAAGTAGTCCAAGTAGTTGTTGTCTTCAGTCGGCTTGTCGCCACCTTCGGCACTCTCGTCAATGGCCAACAACMCTAAATAGGGTTCCAATTCTCGCAAGKCCCTTATTTTAAACTTGCCCAAAGGATAATATTTGCTGTGGCCTTTGTTGTGGTACTCAACCACGCACTTCAACTGAGGGTAAAGAAGACGAATTCGGTATTTTATGTAGAAATATTGGTGGACTTTGACCTCTGAAAAGGGAGGGGGGTAGTGCGAGGGGGGAAAATGATGACAAAACGTGCCAAGAAATCCTTCAAAAGCGTAGGCGTCCGACGCTGACTTTAGTGAAAAATTGCCAAATTTGACTTGTTTGGTTGTGCCGTCACGGCTCAAGTATGTTGTCTTGAGTGGTTTGCCGCTCAGGTAGACTGACGCTTTGTTCACCGCCTCAGGGTTATTCAAATATTCCGCCAAGTTTTCCGCTTTACAATTTAGCAATTTTGATAAGGCGGTAGTCAATGGGACCATCTTTCAACAAACGGAAGAATGACTGGGTAATCAATAAACGGCTTGGGGTACTAGCATTTGAATTTGATTTTCCCGCCTTTTTCTCTCTATCTTGGGCCCCCCTCCCGAAAACGTACTCTCTTCTCTCTCTTATGAGGCGAATGGGCGTGGTGCATATTTCGTAACACCTCTGTCTGGACCCCTGCGGGCTAGCACCCGCTCACCCTTCTCCCTTTTCTCCCCACAAATTTTTGATTATCATTTCCCTCGAAAGCCTTTATTTTTGTTATTTTATTATTAATGCCGCCTAAAAGACAAAATGAACAATTTGTGGAGGAAAGTCAAAGTAATATCAAAATTTTTAAATCGCCATAAGCGCAACTTTATAGAGCAATCCTTTGGGGATTCGAGCAAGGACAACAACAACAATGGGGGCCGTAAAATTAAACAAGGTAACTTTTCCCATTATTAAAACTTTTTTAAACAAAAACTTAGAAAAACCGGATAATGATGTCATCATTTTGAACGACGACGACGACGACGACAAAAAGCCCCTGCTGGAAAAACCTGCGCTAACCAAACGGGGCCGGAAGCCTCGCTGGGACAAACTGCAGCAAGAGCAAGAGGAGATGCCGCCCAGAAAGATTCGGGCCAACGAAAGCGATGGTATTCTAAGATCGCTGGCCTTGCGATTTATTCACTTCAGGCGACGAAAAGAGTCAGACAAGTGTCTTTGACTACCCAACCATCTTTTGGAAGCTCGCACGCCCCAAGGTTAGAGCTCGCCTGCCAAATATTTGTACTTAAGCTTTTCCCATTTAGTACGGCACCTTCACGTTTATGTGCAAGGATTGCCAAACAGCCAARTTCCAAKTGGGRGACCGCCGTTTCATGCTGACACCCCAAAATGGCGAGGGCCGTTTGGAGTTCACCCAAACTTTCTGCCGCGACTGTGCCAAGCTGAACTTTGACTGCACTGACCTGATCATGAAGCACCAAAAGAAYGACGRCCCTGCAAAGAARGGCCATTATCACCCGTACACAGGCGGGAAGTGATCTCACTTATCACTTTATTTATTTGTTAAAAATGAGCAATTCCTTTTTTGTAATTTTGCCCAGCAATACGCCTGGATTTGTTGGAAATAAAACGAACAAGTTCAAAGTTCATCTGCCAAAGAAATTGGTGTTTGAAGGGCCCGGGTGGATGGTGGGAATGTCTGGCAAAACAAAAGGAAGCCGCCGAAAAGGCTGAGAAGGAAAGGCTCGAGAAGCAGAGAGAAGAAGAGAGAATAGCCAAACAAAAGGAAGACACCGAAAAGAAAGAGGAAGAAAACCCTGCCAAACAACCTGAAGCCGTAGAGAGAGCCCAAATATCGGCATTGAACGATTAGTCAACCCAACAGGCGAAGAAGAGAGACTGCGGCGAGATCAAGAGAGAAAATTTAAACTGCGAGAGCTCGAACTTCTCAAGGAGRTGAAYCCGTATAGGGGTGGATGGATGCGTTTAGTGCAGGGCAAAGACCCAACCCCCGATGTCCATTATCTGCACGAAAAAGATGAATACCACTTTGCCAACGCAGTTGATAAATATCGGATTCATCACCCAGAGCTGCCCTGGGAMCTGCCGGCGTTTAACCCATCCGCCCAGATTCAGCGGAATATCGCAGAGTTCAAAGAGCTATTTGAAAGCGAAGTGTACGGCGAAAATTATGGGTCAAAAACTCGAGAGGAAAAACAAGAGTTGATCGCGCTCGTCAAAGGATTCCGTTTCTATTATATGGAGGATATTGGAAGATTTATGCTAAAAATCTTCGACAACAAAATTGCGCACATCACGTTGACCGACCAGTTGGGCTACGTACTTGGCTATGAGCAGGAACAGCAGATTCTAACCGACGATCTCGCCAAATATTCCGTTGATTTGGGTGGCGGCGTAAGCCACTTGTGTATCTACCTCAACAGTGGGATCATTGAAAGCATGATTTTCGGCAACACTTTCGCCAATCTCCTCCAAGTGATTGCAGTTGAAGGAAAATCAGGAAGCGTGGTTGAGAAAGATTTTCAGTCGCCCTTATTTCATAAAATAATCGCCCGCGAGGTGGATGTTTTGGATGTGGAGATTCGAACTCTGACCGGACGGTATGTGTGGCTTCTAATGCCCTTTTATCTATCCTATTATAGGGAAGTTCCGTTTGATTTTGGGCAAGTCGTTTTGACGCTTCAGTTTAAAAAAGTCCTGACCTTTTGAAAAATGGTTCGTGTAATATTCGACGGCTCCAATTTGCGGCTGGGCAAGTTTTATCAGCAGACAGGCAGCGGGCCTATAGCCTACTTTGAGGGACTGCCAACTTTTCAACGGGGGTACGGGTACTTTTTGGGGGTCCCTCGCCAAAAAGGGGCAGGAGTTGGGGCTGTTCTGCGAAATTTGTGGCGCTACTTGCGCCCCATGATCTCTGCAGCTAAACCGTATGCGGCAAATATTGCTGCTGAACTTGGCAAGGAGGGCCTCGAAACTGGTGCGCGAGTCCTCAACCAAGTCTCCAAAGGCGGCGACATAAAGGATGCTTTGTTGGCGGAGGGAAAAGAGGGGGCGAAAAAGCTGCTGGAAAAGGCCTCCTCATCACTACAAAAGGGCAGGGGTAAACGAAAGAGAAGAGGGAAGAAGACAAAAGCGGAGATCATTTTGAAGCCTTTTGACGTTGTTGGGCAAACTGTACCCCAGAGAGCTCTTTTAAAAAAGAAGCGATTTGATTCCCTCGGATATTATTAATTGTTCGCCAGATGTTGTATAAAAAAGTTGATGTTGCGAGTGCGGAGGTGGCAAATGCGGGGCTGGACTTTTTTTACAACTCCCCCAACAAACTGCGCAGTGTCAAACTCAAGCTACAGGGAATATTTGACCTTGAACCCGATAAGCTCTAGGCCTTTCCATTTTAAGGTAATCGTTTTGCCTTTGCGCACTCAATCGCCAATCAAATTTAGATTCACCCAATAACCAGCTACATTGACCTCAGCAAGGTCTTTGTGGCCACCGAGTTTAAGATCAAAAAGATTGCCGAAGATGGAGTGCTTATTAATATTGAGGCAACTGACTCGGTTGGGCTAATCCAAATGCCGGGGGCGACGTTCATCCGAAACTTGAAAGTGCATATCAACCAGCGAGAGGTGTACGACTCCAACCAGTTGTACAGCTACAAGGTGTACCTCGACACGGAACTCAGTTATCCGATTGCTGCAAAGGATGCCTATTTTGGGGTGGCGGGCTATTTTCGCGATACCGACCTCTCTAAGGCCAATGATAAGCGAAGGAAGCCGTTGGCTGAAAGCAAGTCCTATCAAACAATCAGCAAGCTGAGTGCCGACATATTCAACCAAGACTTGTACATGATTAGCAATGTKGAGATCGACATTGAGCTCGCGCTGCAGTCGGACGATTTTATGCTGCACCAAGAGAAAGATAAAGTAAAATTTGTTTTGGAAATTGTCGACTGCCGGCTGATTGTYAAAACTGTCGATCTGATGGATGGMCTGAGTTTGGACATTGCAAGGAAGCTGGATGTTGAACCGGCCAGATATGGGATTCGCAAATCGTTTATGAAGTCGCTGTTCATTACGGGAGGCCGATACGACTTTTCTGCCAATTTGTTCACGGAGGAAGTGCCAAGAAGGGTCATCATCGGGCTAGTCGCCAACCAGAACTACATTGGCCATAAACAAAAGAACCCCTTTTATTTCAATCACCATAACGTAAGAACCAATTAAAACTTGCTGAAGCGCTTGTTCCCTTTTTAGGTTAGGGATATTGAACTGACGGCCTCTGGCAGAACATACCCCCAATACCCCTATAATTTGGACTACAAAAATAACAATTACGCAAGGGCCTATCATGACGCGCAGGAACACCTCGGAATGGCCTGCACAACGGAAAGCAACGGCCTAAGCTACAGCATGTTCAAGACGGCTTTTTGCTTGTATGTATTCCAAATGACCAACGCGCAAGAAGACTCGCCTGGCTTTGAGCTGATCAAGGAGGGGTGTACTGCGGTGAACATTCGATTTTCCGAACCTGTTCCCCCCGAGGGCGTCACTTTAATAGCCTACGGGGAGGCTGACGGGATCATTCTAATTGATCGTAATAGATCAATTACAAGTGACCTGTCCTTATGAACAACAACAACAATTACTCCTTGGAAAATATTATTCAAATGGCCTCTTCCCCGCGCGAGGGGGTTGTTCTTTGTTTTCCGGAGGTGATCGAGAAGTCGCCAATACACTTTGCACTGTGCCTTGTCTATTTGTTTGGGACTGCAGGGGCTGCAGCTGTTGGATTTTATTTGTTCCTGCGAGAGAGGAGAATTCGGCGCCAAAATGGACAACCGGCTCATCGACAAGATTCTGTTTGAGAATGCGGCGACAAGGAGATTTTTTATGGGCAGCTTCCCTTCGGATTGCCTGCCAGAGTGCTCAAGATTTCCCTGCAGCCTGATTGTTAATTTGGTAATATTTTGCAAAGTTATTTATTATTATTAATTTTATATTAAGGARCGAGCTGGTAGGCCAGGCTCTCACTGGTGCGCTATTTGGGCCAAGTCGCCAACGGAGGCTTACTTTTTTGATTCTTATGGCGAAATGCCCAACTCTGTGATTAAAAAATATTTGGCAGATAAATATAAGAAAATTTATTTTAATAAAAGAATATTTCAGTCACCCTTTTCAAATGTTTGTGGCCATTATGTAATTACTTTTATTTATTTTATGTCACTTGGCTTTGACTTTGAAGTCGTAATGCAAATGTTTAATCGATCAAATAGACCCGACGAATTTGTTTATGCGTTTGTGACAAACAGATTACAATAAATATTTTTGCAAAAAATTAATCTTCCACTGCGGAATACAACAGATAAAAAAAGTTTAACAGACACCCCCGCAGAAATCGGTTGAAGCCCTCAAGGGTGTCGTATTTTTGGTAGAACTCGTGAAGGACTCGCTTGCTCGAGCCGTCCTCCATTTCAAGATGTCCTTTCACCTAAAACTTAAATTTAATTTTGAATAAATATTTTTTTTATTAAACCTGAATACATTCTTCCCACTCGAAGATGTACATCCGGTTCGCAGACCCCAAAGAGCGCATCATCACGCAGCCGCCCATATGATGGTCTCGTTTGGTGCTAAAATTTAAATATAAACGCCCAAAATACTTGCCAGACCCGAGTTTGGGCAGCGGGTATATGCAGTCATAATCCCTCGCAACGCTTTCGAGAATCTGCAAGCAATCGGCAAGGCGAAAAGGTTTGACCCCGTCGCTGTAGTTTGTTTCTGCCGGTCCTCCATACCGCGCAGGGCTGAAGGGTCCATCCAAAATTGGCGTGAGATCGGCGTCCGGCAAAGCTGCCATTATTTTTAAATGTTGGCTAAAACCCAAATCGTAAAGTAAAATGGATGAGCGAGACTTTGTACATATCGCGCCAAGCTCTTCCTTTTTATTTGAATTTAAGGGCTAAAAATAGAAACTCATCAATCAAATCGAGAAATCCATTTCAAAAGATTCAAAATAAAATTGGCGCGCAAATTTTTTGAGGTCGTCGGCTCCCATCCCTGCTAAGCCCCGCCGGGAAAATGTTAGATTTTAACGATATTTGCTAGGAAAATTGGTCCAAAATTTACGCATTTGGAAATCAAAAGGGTCCCCCCTATGGTTTGACAAAAAACCGGTTTCGGTTTTCGGTTAACCGGGTGTCGGCCAAAAACCGAAATCGAAAACCGGGGGTCGCAAAACCGGCCTAACCGAAAACCGGTACCCCCGGTTTAAAACCGACCGTGCACTACTCTACTTAAAATGACGGGAAATAAGCTTTGAAATTGTTGAAAAGTTTATAAAAAATGAACAAAGCATTCTTTGTGCGGATCCAGCCGAAATAATATAATGGAAATAGATTTGGGGGGTTTTTAAACATTGAATATACATTTAAATAGTCAACTAATTGGAATTTTCAATTTCCTGAACATTTGCCGCGGCATTCTCTTCCACAAAATGGCCAACATCGACAGAATTTGGATGCAATTGCTGTCGTTTAAATTGCTTTTTCCATCTGTACAAAGTGGCTCTTGCAATTTTCAAGTTTTTGGCAATGTCCRRGTCACTAATTTTAAGATTTTGTTCCTTAATTTCATAATAACGTTTCATTAATTCCTCTTGTTCGCTGTGGGAGTGTTTATTTGGTTCTGCAAAAGAATTTTTATTAATAAAAATATATAATAAAATCAAAATACTCACCGGTTTGGCCAAGTTCACGTTTCCAATTGTAAATTGTTTTAAAACAGAGGCCCAACTCTTTCGCGACAGTTTTATCAATTTGATTGGGATAAGAGTTTTTGAATCCGGCGCGCTTTAACTCGGCTTTCATTTGATCAAATTTCTCTACCAAATGTTTACGTTCTTCTTTTTCATTGAACATTTTTCCACTTATGCATAAATCTTTTTTCCATTCAAATATTTTTTTGCGATAGACTTTTAAATGTTTGGCAATTCTCTGCTCAATTTGATTCCATTCTTTTGTTGAATATTTTCCTTTTTGCTTAAATTCGTTTCTCATTGCGTGGAATTTGGAGATAATTTTATGTTTTCGCTCATCTTCAGCAATATTTTCGTTCTGTTCATTTTTGGCATTATCAGAGTGGTCAGACTCTGTGAGAGGAGGATTCTGATCAGTTGAATTGGGTTTAATTTGTCCAGAGTGATCAGACTCTGTGAGAGGAGGATTCTGATCAGTTGAATTGGGTTCAATTTGTCCAATTTGGGTGTTCTGTCGGTCGATTTGGTGATGGACATTTTGTCCAAAGTTTGTTGGCGCCGGAGTTTTTAAATCTTCGGCTTCATTTTTGTCCCACCAGCCTTCTCCGAATATTTCATCAAATGTTTTGAGTGGCGTTTCCTCCAATTTTACTTTTACGGATTCGGCTTTGTCCAGTGAATTTGTTGCAAAGAATGAGACCAAAATTAAAACCAAAAATATTCCATTTTTACAATCTAATAAATTGTATTTAGCAACTTTGATAAAATAAATGTTTTGAAAGTAATAAATGCCAGTGACAATTGAAATTGCCATTCGTATAATCATATTTCTTTAATAATTAGCTCACCCAAATCAATATTCCTGACATGGCACCTTTTGAACCGGGATCAAATCAATGACGTCTCATAGAATATTTTTCTTTCTAATAATATTCACCATTTTATAAAAATTGCGATCGATTGTCAATAGTCAAAATGAAAAAAAATATATTTTTAAATAAAAGCCTTAAAAATAAGACCAAAATTAAAAACCAAAACTTTTCCATTTTAGA
>MEIZ01000128.1:187683-209741 GCA_001723225.1 Globodera ellingtonae | reverse complement strand
ATTAAATGCCAATGAAAGAGCTTTTAATTTAATTTCAGAGATTGGCAACGACCGTTTTGGCATTCCCTCAACCCACCCATTCACACGTTCTTCGTCAATTCCCGGGGCAAAAGCAGCATTCTTGGCCGATTTAAAGATCTTTTGCCTTCAAAATTTAATATTCAACAAATGCTTTTCTTACACTTCAAAACAATCCTTTTGAGGTCRGTGCTAACTTTTTGAATATTTTAAAATTATTATTTTTTACATTTTTTTAAGTTCCGTCACCGTCGTCCTTCTTACGGCCATGCGCACTTTGGGCGATGAGGACGAACGAATTAACGACTCTATCGGAGGCCAAATGGCTTTGGTTGTGCCGGAGGGCGTTGACGAAGACGGCACTGGACGGCACGTGCCATCGACGGACGATGCGTCAAATAGGCACAAATATTGCGAAATCCATGATAACGAACCGCTGCACGGTGAAACGGGGGGAAAGCAAATTCAAATAATGAAAATAAACAAAAAGAAAAACATTTAAAGATATTTCTAAAATATTATTTGATGTTATTAATTACGCAATTTTAATTTTAGTATTAATTACCTAATTTTATTTTTTAAATATATTTTTTTAGCTTTGATGGACCAAATATGCGGTTGGTAATAACCTATATTTTACTTGTAAGATATTTTACCTTTAGAACTCTGTCACGACTTATTTTCTCACGTCAGACCGAACACCAGAGTTCAGTGCAGGTCAATCAATTTTTAAATATTTTTTGCCAAATTTATTTTTTTATAAATTTGAGTTTTAGGGCCGAATGCTTTCTGACGGCCACCTTCAAGAAGTGTTTGCACCTCTTCATCATGCCGAACAGAAGCCGACGCCGTGAACAGATGCAATTGGTGATGGCCAAATGAAAAACGAATCCATGGATCAACCAACTATTATGTGGCATCTATTCGAAATCATGACAAAATTTCCAATTTAATCCAGAATCTCTGTTAAACATATGAGACCGATTTGAATTAAAAAGTTGTCAAATTGTCGCAAATTTGGTCACAYTAGTCCAGAAATTCGTTGAACGTCGCCATTTGTTGAGTTCCGACCCCCAATTTTGATTTGCCGAAGTCCAATGTGCTGCTATCCACACGTTCCATCAACTTTTCGCATTGTGAGTACTCCTCATGGGCATCCTAAAAACAAAAGATTATCAATAATTTTCTGTTTAAAATCATTTTTAATTATTTTGCCTCAATCAGCCTTTTCAATGTCTGCAATGTGCCAACATATTTGGCACCGCAGGTGAACATTCCCCGTGACATATACGCGCGGAATAAGTCATTCGGCGCCTGTTTGACAGTGCCATCGTCTCGCGCGACCGCCTTAAGGTCAAAAAGTGCATAAATTATTTCTTCAATTTAAAAACAATTTAATTTTTAATTCACAATTCTTTGTATGCTTGAGTTTCGGACCAAACATATTGCTTGACTCCAATTCTTCTAAAAACACTCGCTCCTTTTGCCTGATAATAATCGCTAATTGAGCGACAATTTGTCAAGATTAAATGTGTCTCGTACATTATGCCATTAAAATATTGGCGGTTTGTCGCTTAACCGGATTAAAAGTGCGAATATGAAGTGACAGCACATTCCCTGCAGTGGAAAGTCTCAACAAAATTCATAATAAAAGGACATTTTTTAATATTTTTGAATGAAAGTCTTTTTGTTAATTAGTCGTAATTAGTGCAGTATTCACCTCACTCAGCTGGCCGCCAAATCGCTGAAGGTGAAAACGATTTGTCGTTGTGTACACTTCGGACAGAAAAAATATTGGCAAAATAATTGCAGCAGCCAACATCACAAAATTAGTTGACGAAGATGGCGCTTTTTGAGTGCTCAATTCTCACTGAAAAAGCCAATTTCTGAACAGCAAGTAGGCATTTACCATAAAATTACTTATGAAAATTAGAATTAAAAAATTTGCTTTTTCTTTTGTGTGTTCAATCATTTTTTTTTGTCTAAACACTTTTTAAAAATAATTTTAGAAATTTTTTGACGAACACAAATTATGACATAATATTATTTCTACATATATGGGAAGAAGAATGATGGAAGTGCAGTAAAATAAAATAATGAAATGAAAAAAATTCTTCTTAGGTTTGCGTGAGAAATTATTATTGAAAGCATGTGACATCTTTCGTCTTATTGTTTTAGCAAAAGAAATTATAGTTGGCACGAGGATAATAATTAATAATAATAATTAATGAATGGTCGTATTGCCGCGCGGACAAAATCCGCCCGCCGACACAAAACACAGGCTCACAAAAACCGACACACGACTAGACAAAACACAGACTGACACTAAAAACACAGACTCTTACAAAAAAAAAATGACAAAACACAGACTCCCAAAAAAACTATAAAACACAGACTGACACTAAACCCACAAAAACACCCTCAAAACACAGACTCTACGACAAAACACAAACTCTGACAAAAACGACAAAACACAAACTCTAACAAAAACGACAAAACACAAACTCTAACAAAAACGACAAAACACAAACTCTAACAAAAACGACAAAACACAAACTCTCACAAAAACGACAAAACACAAACTCTAACAAAAACGACAAAACACAAACTCTCACAAAAACGACAAAACACAGACTCTCACAAAAACGATAAAACACAAACTCTAACAAAAACGACAAAACACAGACTCTTAGAAAAAAAACACACTACAAAACAGCGCGCGTACAAATCGGCAGTGGAAAAAATTTTGGCGGTTGAATGCACTAGTGTTCAGCACGGTACGGTAATACCGCGGTATTTTTCGGCATTATCGCGGTATTTTTTTGGCATTTTTGAAATACCGATTGCCGAACACTAGAATGCACCCCTTTAAATCCGAATGACCCTTTGGGGCAATTTAAAGGGCGATGAAATGAGTTTTGCGGCTCTCTGAACTTATTTGGCTTTAAATCTCTTTTTGGGCCTAAATATTTTCTGATTTTCACCAATTATTGGCATTTTCCGAAAAGTCAGTGGGTGTAAAAGGGGGACGAAAATGGATATTCGGCGAATGTGTCAAAAACATTCACTGACATATTTATGTATGTGGGAAAACGAATCTTATTATAAGCGAGATTTGCTTAAGACAAAAAAGACTCTTTCTGTTGAAGCACTAAGTGGTGATTTTTTTTGGACGTTTCCCCGTTAATCTAGCGAAAATAGCATTTGACGATAATCATTTCCAAAAATATAAAATATTAGGAATATTTATGATGTCAAAAATAAAACTATAATTAAAAATGATGTCATAAATAAAACTATAATTAAAAATGATGTCATCTTCTAACAATAAAAGTCACAAATACTCTTTATATTAACACCCTTTTGGATGGTTTCATAAGATTTGTGTCGAAATATTTGTTAAACTGACATACCTATTCAAAATCAGGAGAAAGAAAAATGGCGAATTGAAAATTTCCCCTAAAAATATGTTGTTAAAATTTTTGTTATTTAAATTGTAAACATGCGCAAAATTACATATCAAATAAGGTACCCTCAAGAATAAATGAGCCCGAACAACGTTGTGCCAAGGTGACCCGATGGGTACACCCGTAAGCTAATTAGAGGCTAATGACAACCGGTTGTGAATGGTAGAATTAACAGTCGCGTCAAATTGCATGTAGCCACGACATTATTACGTATTAATAAAATTGCCCTCTGGCGTTGAAAATTATAATTATGAACGTGTCAATTATGTTTTACGGCTCTTCAAAGGCGAAAACCACAAATTGCCACTGTCGAGCGTGTGTGGTGAAGCGGGCCGGTCTATTTGTGCGTATTGTCAAGCCGTACAATGAGAACAACACATGACGCGCTCTACTCAGGGTGACCAAAGTACAGAATAGCTTCAAAAATTATCGTATTTTTAAAATGTTTGTTACAAATCTCGTAACAAATTGAGTCAAAAATTCAAAATTTCTTGCGGCGGTTTGCGCAATTAATCTTAACAAATATTTAAAAATATTGCCAGCGGCGCTTGTCGGACCAGCCAACAACGAAAATCCAATGCCAGATAATTCTTTAAGAAAAAACGGGCTAAAAATTAATTATGTAAATTATATATATTGGAAATTTCTAATCAATTGTATAAAAACAGCAAACAAAATAAAAATCCCTCATACTCCACGCGAATGTTGTTAGTACTAGGGTTGGCGCCGGGGGGGGGGATCCCCGGGCAAACCGGGGAACGGGGATACCGGGGACGGACCAACCGGGGATCTCCGTTTTCGGAATGAGAAAACCGGGGAAAAGGGATCCCCGGCCGGGAATGGGCAAACCCCATCTTTAAGGCTGCATTTTCATCCTCCTCCCCGGGCGGGGATGAGACCGTGGATTCCCGGTTTCGGGGATGGGCAAACCGGGGACCGAAGTCGGGGACGGGGATGAGAATGGCCGGGGATCCTCGGTTTTCCCCGTCCCCGTCCCCGAAGAAAAGAGCAGTGAAAACAATAGCAGTTTTTCGTCTTAAGGATAAAAAAATGATGCCATAACAATGAATTCGGAAAAAGAAGAACTTGTTGAGCATAATGTGTACCATGATCGCGTTTTTCTTGGGTACTGATTTGTGGATGATTTTTTGATTTAAATTATATTGCATATTTATTCAAGTGTACACATTTGAAATAAAGTTTCGCAAATTTTTCGAAAACAAATGACTTTGAAATGAAGTTGGATGTTGTGCAAATAATAAGTAAACCAAAGCTGATCAGTTGGGGACAATTACGTCTATTAACGTCATTTTATTAAAATAAAATGAATATAAATAAGCATTCATTTGGCTCTTTCATTAATAATGAAAAAGTTTTCATAACTTCCTAAATATATTTTAATAATATCAATAATTTTTCGTTTTTTAGCATTTGAAAAACAAATTAAAGATGATAAATTTCGTCGAAAAAATGATTTTATTTGTGCTTCCGCTGCTTTTGGTGTCCGATGCTTTTTGGATGATGCCATTCGGTGGTCGTGGCGGCGGCGGCGGCGGTGGATTCGGTGGTGGTGGTAGTGGCGGTGGAGGAGAGGGCGGCTCAATGCCGCAGCATTGGAATAACAAAATGCGGCATTGGCCATGGAAAATGTCCGGTAATTGCTCGACCACAAATTGGCCATGGGCTTGGTCAACTTTCGACTGTTTTGACACGACTTCGAGCAGTTCAACGTCATCAACTTCAACACCAAGCTCAACAAGTACAATGTCGACTTCAACCAGTTCAACTTCAACCACTCCTTCAACTTCAACCTCAACTATTCCAAGTTCAACAACAAGCTCAACAAGTTCGTCGACTTCAACCAGTTCAACTTCAACCACTAGTTCAACCTCAACTACTCCAAGTTCAACTCCAACCTCAACCACTCCAAGTTCAACATCAAGCCCGACTACATCTGCCCCAAGTAAATTGATAAAAAGAATTTTTCGCATTCACACCGAGCTAATAAAAGCTCAAATTAAAAAAACCAAACTAAGATAAAATAATTAATGGCTAAAATTTATTTTTAATTATATATTTTATTATTTATAATTTTCAGGCTTAGCTTCTGTCGCTGCTCTAATCCAACAACTCATCGCAGCACTAAACGGCTTGAGCCAGCGGCAGGGATAAGAATTGAGAATTTAAGAGAAAGAATGATAAATTAATGTTCATAAATTTACAAAATGATTTGATTTTTATAAAAAGGATGGATAAATGGCAAGATACAATTATGCCAATTCTTTTTTGAACTCACGTTCAAATTTTGGACCTTGTTTGAACTTTATTTTTTTTACAAATATATTAATGGAACATTTTAACTAAAATTTGATGCAATTTAATTTATGAATAAATTTGATCTTAAGTCTTTAGACATTTTGTCTGATTCTAAACAATTGTTATAACGGAAAATCGAACCGACGACAAAAGGTTCGGTAGCACAAATCAGACAAAAATGTCCGGAAACAGAATTCAAAAAAATTTCACAAATAAAAAGCCTTTTGCAGTCAAAAAATATTTAAAAAATAGTGCTTAATTTTAAAGAATTTTATTTTTCTTTTTTTCTAAAATACAAAACAGAATTTGTAAAACTTTAATCAAAATCAATGCATTTTGCAAAAAGCCTTTTGCAGTCAAAAAAATAGGGCTTAAAATACTAATCCATATTTTCCATTTTTTCCTATTTCGCCGTTTTTTAAAGAATTTGCAATAACAAACCAACCCTAAATAAAGCTATATTTTGGCAATTTTTATCCATAAATATAATAAAAGATTAAAAAAAAATAGTTTTACACGAAAAAAATAATCCAAAAAAAAAAATTACTAAAACAAAAAAATAAATAGATTAAAAATTCTAAGTCAATAAAAAAAAAATAAACAAAAAAGAAAGTAGGTATACTAATAAAAATTTGAATTATGTAAATAATTTTCAAAAAATACATTGAAAAATAGTAACCCACTCTCCATTTGAAACCCACTCTCTAATTGTAACCCCCCCCTCGAGGGGGGTTTGAACAATAGTAACCCATGGGTTACTAATAGGAAAAATACGGTATTTTAAGTTTTTTAATATTTTTTTATTGTTTTTTTTAAAATTTTTTTTGGGCCACCTAACCCTGAAAATGTCCTTTCCCTTAAAAACACTTTCATAATAGTGTGTATTTATTTATATTTATTTATATGTAATTCTTCTCTAATCACTTCCATTCTTATCGGCAATGTTTGGCCCTTAAATTGTTATTATTACCCATTTATTAGTGGCAAAAATTCCATAATTTTTTTAAACGTAAGAATTCTTTTAAAATAACTGTAATTCACAAATATTTGAACTTCACAAAAAATGGGTACCGGTGGTAAGTGTTTTTTTTTGTTTTAACTTTTTTTTTCTTTTTCTATCCAAAATGAAATGGGCCTGCTGTGGCCCGCAAACGCAGGTCGTATTCAGGGAGGCCAACTTTCCCTTTTTTAATGGCAAATGCCATTATTTTGAAAATTTGCCATTTCTCCACGCTTGCCATTATTTTGCTATTTCTCGGCACTTTGGAGAAAATTCTCATTTTTTGAGGAATAAGAATTTTCCGAAAATGGTGCTCCGTTATTTGTACAATTTGAACTTTTTGGTTGCAAATCTCTTCACAAATTGAGTCAGAATTTTCTCTCGGCGGCGCCTATTGGCACCGCCGACCCTCGCCTCACCCCCCAAAAGTGAAGCAAAATTCTCAAAAAAAAAAGAATTTTGTTTTTTTTTTGAAAATTCCTTAAGAAAACTGCCATTATAATGCCATTTTTTGGACCCCTTGGTGCCATTACAATGCCATTTCTTAGAAGCCGTTTGCCATTTTTTCTCGCGAAGGTGAGTTGGCCTCCCTGGTCGTATTGAATCAACATATCAGACAATGTTTTCTGATCAGTCTGCTTTTTGTCTCACCCCTCGAGAATGCCGATCGATCACTTCCACCAATCACAACCGGTCGTTCAGGCTGCAAATACTGTCAATGCATACTGTTCGAGCCTGTCTCGCTGGCACCACCAAATGATCAGCTGTGCGAGTGCTCTCATCGAAAAATGTTCCACGCCTGGATTGATCCGGTGCCATTGCCCCCCTCTACTGCTCGCGGTGCGACATTTGCGGACGGACATTTGCGGACAGACTTTTGCGGACGGTTTGATTTGAAAAAAAAATTGAAAATTAAATTAAAAATATTGAATAAGTTAATAATTAGGTGCGAATAAATGTTACAACCATAATTTTATTGCGCAAATGTATGCCAGAGTGGCCATAAATCCCTATTTATCAGGGATTTCCTGATTTTCCATTGCTGCCTGATTTTTAAAAACTTGGGAATTTTCAGGAAAATGGCCAATTTTCATAACATATATCGTTAAAATCTTCAAAAAAAAATCCCCGGTGCCGCCGGGTCCCTCCTATTTCTAAAAAGCAGCGCCTATCGGCACAACCGACCCACCCGCCTCAGAAGTTAAGCAGAATACACCTCTTTCCATTTGTTGTCTATTGTTATGCATTGCTGCTGGTGGTTGGTTGCTTTCGCAAAAAAAAACTTTTGAAAAATCGTAAATCGTCGTTATCTGCTTATATGCGGTTACTGTCAATACAGACAACTTTCGCTGTAAACTTCATGTTCACTACCATTTTAGCCCAAAAATTTTTTAGAATCGATATAAAATAACAAATGTTTACACTTTTGAAGATATTTGCGCAATACAGTTATATTTGTAGCATTTAATCGCAACTAATGCTTTCTTTCAACTTATTCAACAATTTTAATTTCATTTTTAATTTTTTTCAAACTAAACCGTCCGCAAATCCCCGTCCGCAAATGTCCGTCCGCAAAAGTCTGTCCGCAAATATCCGTCCGCAAAAGTCCGTCCGCAAATGTCAGCTCGCCCTACTGCTAGCATTTTTAATCGAAGTTGAGTTACCTATTACAATTAAAAAAAAGTGCTCTACAAATTTAATAAGGGATCGATCCTTTAGTTTTTTAAACATCAGCAGGGATGTCGATATCGTCTCCTCAAAATACGATATACGATATTTACGATACACGATATGGCCAATTACGATACGATACGATATTTCGTTCTAGCCGTGTTCAAAATTTAAAAAAAACATTTTGTTTTCGGTAGAATTTCCAGTTTTTTTCAAGCGAAAATACGATACGATATGGCTCTAAATTACGATATTTACGATTACGATACGATACACATCCCTGGTACATATGTTGGTGTATTATTTGAATATAGGATTATTAATTTTCTTTGTAATATTTGAAAATATTCAACTAATACGAGGAGTTAGTATAATTTGAATATCTTTACAAATTGGATTTTAGTAAAATCAAATTATTCTAACTAATTTGAAATCATTTTTTTCAACCAAAAAAAATATAGAAACAATATAAAACGGAATTTTCAACTTTTACTAGTAATTCGAATCATTATTGACAAATATTTTTTATTCAAATTTTACTAACAATCGTATATATTTTCAAATTTTAYTAACAAAATTCGAATAATACTAACATAATTTAGCAAAATAAATGCTAAAAAAATGAACCAGATTGATTTTTTTTCAGGAAATAAACATTGGACGTGAGGTGGGTGGGTGATTGATTGTTTGACATCCACCAGAGAGAGAGGAAGCAAATAATGAAATAATCCATTAAATAATTAGAAGGATTCCAATCAGCGCAATTATATTGATCAATATTTGGCAACCAAAATGAATAATATTCATTCATCAAAACATATGTACAATTAATTCACTTCCATTCTATTATTTTTGTTTTTTTAATTTAATTCACTTCACTAATTATTGCCAAATTATGATGAAATTAATTTATGTGAAAATGGTTTGGAGGTGTGGCAGACGACAGACGGATTTTGTTTTATTTTTTAGGACCATATTTTAGCTGAATAATGGAAACTGAACGGTGCAAACAGTTAATTACATAATTAGACAGACACCGTAATAATTGAATCAAATGTTTAGGGGTTGAAGAGCGGCGCTTAAAGTGTTAAGTAACAACCCCTAATAGGTCCAAAATTTTCTCAAATTAAAAACCAAATTTTTCAAATTCGAAGTTTTTAACTAATGAATAAATGTACTCTATTTGCCTAGGTATGTGAGCCATGTTGTTGAGAATTTGTTCCAGCAGCTTGGCTTRTTCTGTGTTCCTCCTGTTCCAAGCAATTTTGCATCTGTTCCTGTTTTTCTAGGATTTCAGAACAGAATTGTTTTGTTTTTTGTTGAAACTGCTGTTCAATTTTTAGATGAATAAAAAATCATTAATTTTAATACAATTTGTTTTATTATTTTTTGTGATTTTGTCCCATAATTATTCGTCCGGWCAACAGCCCGAATGCGATGAAAATGACTTTGTGAGTGCATTGGTTGCACTACTACACCAGTTTGGTGTCCGCTACCCAATCCTGATCGGCGAACGATCGGTGGTGAAAATCAATTTGAGTTTGATGATCAGAATGAAAAGTGAATGGCCCACCGCGCAATTGGACAAGGACTGGGACAGGACCACAGTGCAATTTGCACRGGACAATGGCATCCCTCTGGACGYGGACGGAAGGCTGGACATGGAGAAGATTGTGCGCAAAGAAATGGTCATAGAAATGGCCGACAAGTTTGGCATTTTGGAGTGCACGATAAGGCCAATCTGTGCAGGTAAAAGCGGCAGAGAAAATTGCGTTTTAAGAAATTTAAAAAATCGAAAAAAATGGTTGGAAATGGGGCCAAAAGGACAATAAATTAGGTGCGAAACGTTTTCCGGGCCCAAAATTTGATTCTTTTACAAAGATTAAATTTAAGTCAGTGTGTTTGTTTATTTAGGAAGAAATGAAAAGCTAGAAAGCGATGGCTCCAAAGTGAATTCGTCCAGATCGATCAACAACAATTATAGGAAAAGCAGAAAAAATATTTCTGATCAAGAAAGTGCAACAATTCAGTTTGAATCGTCGTCTAAAACAGGAACATCGGGCAGCAAAAATTATGAAGAGGAAATTTCGGGGAGAAAATATAGCAGACGAGCAACGAGAAAATTCAATGAACAGAGTTCAGATCACTCCGATCGGCAAGAATTGGAAACATTTGATCGGAAAAGGACATCGAGAAAAAGCGAAACACACACAAAACATTATGACAACAAAACTTCAGCATTTGGCAACAAATCCCCAAAATATGTCCTCGCGGGGGATGAACAACAATCATCGGATGCCGAAAGTTTTGGTGCATTTTACCAGCGACAAAAACCGGCACACCACACGTCCAGAAGAAAATTTGGCAACAAAACGCCAAAAAAATATGGTAATAAAACGCCAAAATATGGCAATAAAAGAACGCAAACAAATAATAGTTCAGAGAGTGAATCTGATCAGAAAGCGGCGGTGGAAAAAATTGAAAAGAAACATTCAAAATTAAATAGACTAATAATTCAAAGAAAAAAAACTCCAACACATGGCAGCAGTAGAACATCATCAGAAAGTTCAGATCAATCTGATCAAGAAATTCAAGAATTTTATTGGAAAACTCAAAGTAAAAAGGCAGAAAAAATGCCAACAAAATATCCAAATAATGTGCCCCAAGAAAAAGCGGGGCAACGAAATGCCTCAAAAAAATATTCGCCAGGGACAGAAGAAAGCTCTTCAAGTTCCGCCACGTCATCGGATTCGTCCGTCGAAAGGCAACATCGTGCGCATTCACTTACAAAAAAGCATAAGAAGATGAAAGAAGCCGCCGCCATACCGCCGGCCCCTCCGGCGATCGGTTCGTACGAGACGACGGACACTTTCATTCCGTCGTTTCTGCCCAATTCGGTGGTCAATTCGAGCTCCATTCCCGCGATCAATTGTGAGAAGAGTGAACATTTGAACGCTTTTGTTCGAATTTTGTACTCCTTCCGATTGGAGAATTCAAAAGTTCTGCGCAAAACGGGACCAAATCAGTTGGTCTTCAACTTGTCGCATTTGTTGATGGACGACAGCGAATGGGACGCCATCGAGCGGCCGCTGGACGATGTCCAATTGGGGTTGGCCCAAGAAAACTTCTTCCCGACAAAAATGGGCAAACGAGGCCGCGTTACGTTGGACATTGTGGACTTTGTCACCAACGCTCAGGTCCGATTAGCAATGAAAACACCACAAATTAGGTGCACAATTGTTGACGAAGGGCGACAAGGTAATAATAATATGTGCATAAATAATATTATTTTAAGTATAATCAATTTTTAGCACAATTAGAAGGCTTTGAACCCGACTTTTTGTTAATAAAATCTCAAAAATAGTTTGATCTCAAAAATGCACTAAAACGCCAAAATTACGTTTTAAATTTATTTATTTTGTTATGTACACATTTCCCAAAAACAAATGAATAATTCTTCAATATTTTGGTCTTTAGTATTAAGTCAATTTTAGAAAGCATTTTTGAGTAAATTAATTTAATGGTTTAAATTAGGGAACCCCGAAAAATTCAAAAAAGTCGGGGTTCGGGGACGGGGAGCAACCCTAGTTTAAATAATCAAAAGTCCACGTGCATATTCGTGCAGTTGAGAGGGATGAGTTCAGAAAAATTGTCTAGGAACTAAATCAGGGCATTTAAACGGTTTTTGTTGAATTTAAATATTTAAATTTTACTCTTTTAAAGAGAGTTCATTAGTCAACGAAACATCTTCAAATCGAAGCCCAAACTCTGAAAAAAAGTTTGATAAAAGAGGAAGCGGATCGTCGAAGAGTGACAAAGATCCAAAATCTGCAAAATCGTCCACAAGAAATTCGGCAAAAAATAGCGGAACTGATCAGCAGAACCAAAAAAGTTACTCAAATCGATCATCAAAGAAAGAAACAAAAGTTGAATCGAACACAAATCGAAAACAAAATTCAAAAAGGTCGGACGCCAGCAGCAGCTCATCAACGGAACTTGACGAGACTCCAAAAGCATCGTCCAAACATATCAAAATTGATCAATCACTAAAAAGCTCCACATTTTTATCGACAAATACGACGCTAACAGTTGACGACGACCTTTCCGAAAGTAAAAGTGGCGGAGACGAAGACGAGTTCATTATCCCGCTAATTGAATGCAAATGTCCTAAAAGTTTGCATCGTGTGGATGATTTGGCCGAATTTGTAAGGATTTGGGATAATTTGATCGAATTTGTACGGATATGGTACTCTTTTGGCACAAAACATCGCTATCTGAAAGTGTTGAARAAGAACGAACAGATTGGCATTAATTTGTACCGCTTTTTGAACGACGAATCCACATGGGACGAGCTGGAGGTGCCRTTGAACAGAGCGCAGAAGCGTCTGGCCAAACGGGCGCATTTCGAACTGCGACAAAACAAACATGGCCAATACACGCTGAACATTGCAGAAATTGTGTACAAATTTGCGCAAATCACATTGCACGTCGAAGATTTTGTGTGCCATGTTTCCGCCCCCCCAAAAGAGGGTAAGTCCGCCGCGGCAATTTGCTGCTGATCTGATCTGAATTCGAATGATCAGAACGGTCTGACTAATCAATATTCTCGAAAAGTTCATATTTCCGCCCCAAAAGAGGGTAAGTCCGCCGCGGCATATTTGCTGCTAATCTGATCTGAATTTTGTATCATAACGTCTCTGTCTAATCAATATTCTCCAAAAGTTGAAACTTTATGTAGATCTGATCATGTGAATTCAGATCATTCAAATAATTTGTCCAATATGAAAAGGTCTGGTTCAACTTTTTAGGTAAAAAAATTGTCAATTTTTACCTAATCACAAGGACAAACCGATACTTTTTTTTAAATGTTGTTTTTTGCTTATTTAATATCTTTTTAATTGAATAGAAAGGCTCAGCGGTGTCGCGGATGGCAAAAGCAAAAATGGATCAACAAAAAGTGATCATCTTTCAATGGTTGACTTTCTCGACARTGTGCCAATAAATTGCGAAGGCAATTTGCCACTTTTGAATGCYTTTGTCAAAATTTGGCTTTCACTGAATGTTGCGCACAAATGCATCGGGAAAATGGGGGACGAATTGGTGATAATCGAATTGTATGAATTGGTATTTGGGGACCACCAGCAGCGATGGGAGAAGTTGGAAAAAGCGTTGGACACCGCGCAAATCAATTTTGCCAATTTAAATTCAATTCCATTGRCAATTYGTGCCGACGGAGGCAAAGTGTTGGATATGGCCAAAATTGCGAAAAACAAAAATATTGTTGAGTTGGCATTGAAAACGAACAAAATCAGTTGCAGACTTGGGAATATCCCGGGTGAAAAAAAACAAATATTTAAATGAAAAATTACTATTTAAATTTCCAATTTTTAGTTTTGGACAGTGCACCACCACATTCGCGCACAAACAATGAATGCCCTGAGGAATTAAAAGAAGCAAATAAAAAACTAATTTTGGATCGCGCCACAAATGGTCAGCYTCTAAAGTTTGGGTTGTGCCGGGTCGACGACATTCCCCCCGGATAGTTTGATTAGCCCAACTCTTCTGAGTCACGACTTTTATGCCATTTTTAGCCCGGTTTTTGGGAGTTTTAGCAATTTCCTATTACCTAATTGTGTAAACTCTGAACAGATTATTCTATTCCAGGCAATGAAAATGCCGAAAACATGTCACCAATGCTGCCGAAAAAATCTAAATTGTTCACAGGTTAATATTTAAAAGAGAGGAAAATTCCAAATATATTTTTTTAAATTTATATTTTTTAGAAGAATCTTTGGATTGCCAAATTGCGCACGATTTAATGAAGAACTGGTGGAAAAACAAAGAAAAAAATAGRATGAAAAAAATTGAAATTTTTATCGTCCAAAATTTTTTCGACGAAAATTCGAAAGGACAAAAAATGCTCAAAGGGATGGAAACAACAAAAAATTATGAAAAATTTATTGGGATCATCGAAAGGTTTCAAAAAATATTTGCTGAGAAAACTGAGCAATCTTTTGGGCGAAAAATGGGAGAAAATTTTGAAAAGTTTATGACATTAATGGAAGAAATTATAAATAAAACATGCAAAAAAGAAATAATGGCAGTTGAAGGCAAACTTTTATCAATTATTAAATTTAATAATAATAACAATAATTATATTATAATGAATTAATAACAAAAAGTACAGTACAAACACAGGAGTTCAAGAACTAAACAGTATAATAATTTTATCAAAAATAATAAAATGTATTAAAATTTATATTTGTAATGATCAATTTTAGAATTCAATCATTAATGATTGATTAATAACATTTCAGAAAAACAAAGGAAAGTTGCGTCTGAAAATCAAATTTCTATATATTGGGAAGACGACTATTTAACATCGACAAAAAGCGGGGAAAATGTCGGGGGTCAAACGTCCCTAAAACCTCTACAAAAAATTGCAAAACAATTAATTCAACAATTGGGAAAATTGCGAGAAAAATTCGACGCAAGTCCAAAAAAGGGACGGGGATTTATTGCATTGTTGGAGGACATTTATTTTGAATGCTCGTCACCGAACCTTAGGTCCAAAATCAGCAAAATAGTGGAAATATTGAAAGTTTGTAAATTTTCTAACAATTAAAAACTATTAAATAAATATTTTTGTTTATTTCAAAATATTTTTATAAAAATTTTTAGTGGGGCGGACTGCGCGACGTTGGGATTTCGTTGCGACAGCGCAAGTCGGCGATGGTTAACGCATGGCGACGCGTCAACGAATTTCGCAACTGCGAGCTGATGGACGATTTGGTGCAGCGTGCAGTCGAAGCGTTTGAGGCGGTAGACAAATTTTTGGACGCGTTAAAACTCATCGAAATTGGTGAGAATCTGAAGGAGGCGTTCGAGAAGTTGGACGGGGACGGGGAGACGGAGCTGAACCAAGAGGTTGGGCAGTCGACCAACAATCCGGAATGGGAACTTGCAGGTCAGGGCAACATCAAATACCTACGTTTTTGATTTTATTAATATTTTTTTTTATAGAATTTACGCACTTTGAGATGAACCAACTGTTCAATAGGCAAACAAGTTTGGTGATTGTGTCACTGAACGCGGTGGAAGAGGCCAAAATAATGCTCAGCGCGATGAGAAAGGCTGTTTCCGAGAACAAACACGAAATTCAGGGCGGAATTTGGGACCAAAGCCAAAACCGGAAGTTCGAACTGCCAAAGGTAAGCTCAAAAAATTAAACAAATTGAAATTTAAAATATTTAAATTGAAATAATTCATATTTATTTCTTATTAAAATCAAATATTTAAAAATTATATTTTCCTTAAATTATTTTAGGCAATTTACGATTATGTAAAGGAGAAAAATGTGAATGGGGCCACGGGTCGATTGTTGGCCTTTTTGGATGAGTTGTACAGAGTAAATCAATTTGATTTAATCAAAAAGGTAATTTTAATACCAAAATTTGATTTTAAATAATTTCTTAATTTAAAAATATTTTTTACAACATTTATTTGAACAGTTTGTCGACCAAATCGACGTCTATCGGGACGACCCCAGGGAGGAAGTGCACGAATTGTGGCGCAAATTTACGCAAGGCATTGACTGGGTTCAGCGACTGAACTATGGCCAAAAATTGGTTCAATTCGTTCTGTACTTGCACAGATTGGTGCCCAAATATTCGGAGATGAACGCCTTGAAGGAGACGACGAAAATGGAGCAATCTGTGCATCATGAAGAACCGTTGGTGACGGGCAAAGAAACAATGAACGACGTGAACAGCCACGCCAAAGAGAAGGGCGCTGCCGCCGCAGGCATTACTTCCGGTACAACAAAAGCAAGCAGTTCATATTTCTGTGCTCCCCTCACGTTTTGGTGCCAGCAATTTTAAAAGCTTTTAACCTTTTTTAAACTCAACCAAATTAAACGGACAATTAGCATTGGAAAGAGCTAAATGAGAAGAATTATGAAAAAACGGTGTAATTCGTTTAAAAAAGCTAAAATGGGAAAATAATCAAATCAGGCTTTTCAAAGTTTTATGCAAATACTTTTTTAAGAATTATTTTAGCTTAGGCTTACTGATACCTACTTTTAAAGCTTAGAACGGTGAAATGGTAATCAATCTTTTTTGTTTGGTTTGGTTGAGTTTGAAAATAAGTTAAGTAAGCCTTTCAAAATTTGCTGGCACTAAGACCGTGAGCGGGCACGGCTCAAATGATTGATGTATACCAGGGATGGGAGCCGACGACCTCAAAAAATTTTGGAAATCGAAATTCCGAGGCCTAAAAAAATTTTGGAAATCGGAATTCCGACCCCAAAAAAGTCGGAAATCRGAATTCYGACCATCCCTGATGTGTACCGTTTCCGGTATGCACCCCGAGGGTGTAAATTGCTTTCGATTGTGGAAACAATGCTTTCTTTTAGGCTTAAAAGGCTTTAAAAACTTGGAACTTGAGACAATTTATCGGAATATCAAGCAGCAAATGTTCGATCAGTTCCAAGTCTGGTGGAAAAAGGTTCCGGAACAGAAGGAACCGTTGTACGAGTTCTACAAGCAGCTCGAAGACATCTCAACGCGTTACGTTTTGTCAATTGTGGACGCATTTTTCGACGGAATTCCCATTGAAAACTTTCGAAACGAATATTCTCTTGGCATTAAAGGTGATGACCGACAGTACATTATGGTCTTTGGTTCAGTCAAATAAATGTTCGGGATTTTTGTCTCTCGAAAATCAAATAAATTTCAAATCGTGGACAGAATCCCGGATACTTTACTCTCTGAGAATTTGTTAAGTAGGCAATAAAAACTGGAAGAAAACGGCACGGCACATCCCTCCCCCAACAGAGCATTTTTAATAATTCAATAAAATACACTCACTGCCCCAAAAACTGATTCCATCCTAAACTGGCACTTACAAAGGGAAGGTCCCCAAGTGCCCGTGGACTTTCGGGATGAAACTTGGCACATTGATAATGAATGCCACTTTGTGCTAGAAATATGGGGGTGATCTATCAGTGTGCCAAGTTTCATCCCGAAACTCCACGGGCACTTGGGGACCTTCCCTTTGTTAGTAGGGGCATCTATTAGCTTTTTTTTTTCTTCTAAAGAACAAGTCAAAAAATTCGTGCCGAGACATTTTGTATAATCCGCCATTGAAATCATAAATTAGAAAATAACAAAATCGGAATCGCGGGGGGGGGGTTGTCCATGATACGCATAAGCGGAGATTTAGAACATATATATTATTTATTTATTTTAATTATTTACAAACCAAATAAAAATGATGATAATTCAGATATTAAAATTGCCAAAGAGAGGGGTCGTGCGGAGGCGGAGTCCAGCGAAAATGATTTGCACTCCATCCCTTCCATTGCTGTGTACAAATCTGAACTGCCTGACAAATTGTCGAACCATGTCATTTTGGAGAGCAAAACCTTTTTTGATCACTTTTTTGATCAAAATGTTTTTGAAAAGAATTCTGGCAGATTTAACCAGCACAATTTTTTGACCAAATTTGATGAGAAAAGCAGCAAAAATATGCAAATCACCGCATTCATCACCAAAGGACTCGGAAGTGTGTTCAGCTGGAGCAAAAGGGTAATTAATATTAATTGAAATTAAATTGTCCGACTTTTGACAACATTGAAAGTATAAGATCGAAAGCTAGTCAGATCGAGATATTGATCAGTCTGATTCGGTAATAAGCTCAATAAACTGGTCTAGCTTAAGATTGATTCGAGATCTCGAATTAAAAGTGAAGTACATGATCAGGTTTAATGAATATTTCACAAAAGTGAAAGGTCTTCTGGATCAATGTTTTCCGTCTCTATTTTTCTAGCAGTTCCGCGGTTCCGATCTGAAAGGCACGAAAATCGAGTTTTTAGTAGTCTTTTATAAAATAGACTTAAATAGTAAGTGACTATGCGTTTGTTTGAAATTGTTATCACAAAAATGAATTTTGATTAACCTAGTTCAGGCTCTTGAAGATTTTGGAACAGGACTCTGGAAAACATTGTGCCGATTTGAATAGAAAATGTTCGGATGTGTTATTTTTTAAATCGATTTTTGACTCTAAAAATAATAATTTAAATTAGTTTATCAACGAATTGGTCGTCGTCACTGGGAACGATTTTGACGAGTTGAGTCCGCTGTATTTTTATGAAGTAAGCAGCAAAATTGACAGTAACGGGAAGAAGAAAAAGCTCCGCAAGCCGCTTCCGCCGGTGCTAAACAAAAACAAATTGGCCACCATTGTGAAAGTGATCAAGCTTTACGAGCAGAAGTTTAACAACAAAAACATTTCACAAATGAGTGATCAGAAGGTACCGGGGAGGGGATGATCAGAAGGTACCGGGGAGGGGATGAATCTGCGGATATGTAAATCGCTATCGCGCGATATATATCGCATTTATCGCCTTTTTTGGGCATATCGCCTATCGCATTGGAAAATGGTTTTATCGTCAATAGCATATCGCTATCGCATTGGAAAAGGGTTTTATTCGCGTATCGCTATCGCATTAAAAAAATTCGATATCGCTTAGCGCATATCGCCGATCGCTTTTTTTCGGCTCGATTTACATGCCTGCTTCTTAGTGAGTGGTAAAAACAAATTGTTGGCTTTTGGTAAATTTCCACAAAATATTTCCAGTGGGGCGCACGAAATTTCAAAAAAAAACGCTTTGAATTTGTTGTCAGATTTTGGAAGTGCATTGGCGGATGATGCGCCAAAAGTGGGAGGCGGCCGCCGTGGGCAG
This sequence comes from Globodera ellingtonae, assembly GCA_001723225.1. Taxonomy (NCBI): domain Eukaryota; kingdom Metazoa; phylum Nematoda; class Chromadorea; order Rhabditida; family Heteroderidae; genus Globodera; species Globodera ellingtonae. The sequence goes on along the minus strand of MEIZ01000128.1, from coordinate 190,525 downwards.
GCGGCGCGCAACGGAGTCGCTTTCGCGCACGAGCAGCACAGCGGAGGACAACCTGCAAATGCTGGTGATCAACGCGGAGGTACAAATGAACAAGCATGAGAGAAAGGAATCGTTGGACAAAATTGAGGTATATATATACACATTTGATCCTGATCGGGAACTGGATGCATTACGTTTTGATCCAAATCAGGATCAATTAGTTGGCTACATTCTTTGCCTGAAGAAAGCATTGCTAAGCGACTCAAAAAATATCAATCTAAAATTATTGAAAAAGAATAAATTTCACATTTTAAAGGTGTCGAATTTTCGTTAATTCATTTTTTGTTAAGAAATGTTGTTCTGCAAAGTTGTTTAAAATCTGGGTCTCCCCAATCTCGAATCAAGTTCAACGTTTTAGGTCCAATCCAACCAATTCGATTAAACTATCCAAAAATTTTCGGTTTTTGAGAATCGAACCCTACTCAGGACCAGCAAATAAATATTTTACCCGATGTTCAGACGTTGGTCAGATCGAAACGACTGCTAATGTTTGCGATTGTTTTGCGACGAAAATATGCCAAAGTTGAAGCTGAAGATGCCAAAGCTGCGACAGGCTTTGGCCCCATCGACACGGCCTATTTTGAGGCACTGCGCGACATTCGACGGGAGGTGGAGCGATGGGTGCCGCGAAGACGGGAGATGAAGCGGCTTTACCGAGTGTGCCGGCAGCTGAACAGGGCGGAAAGGATCGAAATTTCCAAGCTAATCGACGCCTTTTTGAACGGCAAAAGCGTCGACAAGTACTTGCAAAAACGGCAAAAAAAAAGTGGAAAAGCGTCGAAGGAAAAGGGGCGAAGAATTGATGTTGAAGTGAAGCCATGATGAAAAAAGCGTGGCACAAAAATTGTTTCAAATTTGAAAATTTAAAATTTCAGATAATCTGAAAACTCAAATTTGTTTATTATTTTAATTTTAATGCGTTAGGATTAAAACATAAAAATATGATTGTTCATGTACAATTATATAATAATAATAATAATAATGAATCAAATTTAAGGCAATTAAATCTGATTTGATAAATGATAGATTATTTTCAAATTTAATAATCAAATTAATAAATTTCTCCTTTAACATTCTCTAAAAATTTATTCAAATTTTTACTCTCAAATAAGAATTCTCTTCATTTAAAAGTAAAACAATTCCTTATTTGGGAATTTCAAATTTAAAGCAATTAAATCTTGATTTTACAAATGACTAACCATTTCCAAATTTAATAATCGAATTTTTTAAATTTCTCCTTTAATATTTTTTACAAATTTATTATGGCAAAGTTTCATTACATTAAATTATTTTGGGATTAAAAGGAATAAAACAATAAAAATAAATTTCGTACATTGAATCTCTTCTGAGTTAAATAAAAAACAAATAAAATAAATTTTACAAAAAAAGTAACAAACATAAAAGGAGAGAATATCGAGATGCTTCTCCGCAATCCAAGGCAACAAATTTCGCGCAAATTTAATGGCAAAATGGAAGCAATAAATTATAAAAAAATGAGCATAGAGATTAGAAAAGTGTCACACATTTATCAAATAATTTTAAAACGATTTTTTAAATTAACGATCATTAATTTAAATGCGCGTTTGTTGGGGATTTCGGAGCTCGACAAAATAAACAAAATGAATGAATATTAACAGTCAGCAAAAATTAAGCATAAATTAAATGACAAAAAATGGAACCACCGGATCACTCCGTTCATTTAGCAGGCGACTACGGTATATGGCTAATTGTGGAGATGGAATATACGGTAGTATAAAGGACAAATGAAGCTTAGGGATAGATACTACGGTAGTAAAGGACAAAAGAAGCTTAGGGACAGATAATACGGTAGTAAAGGACAAAAGAAGCTTATTACAAATTAGGGGGATAGATTACTCTACTCGTTATGCCCGTTGTGTGAACCTGAGATGCTTCGGGAAAAAATGCTCCTACACACGCAAGGAAAGGTGGCAAGAGGGCATTATGCCCGTCCATTAACGGTTGTGGTGGTGGTGTTTGGTGAATGTGGTGACGTTAAAAGAAATAAAAAACAAAAACAAAAAAAAATAAATAAAAATAGATGGGCCAATTTATTTTGGGTTTAAGCAAGAACAATTTTACTAAAAATTTATAAAATTAATTGTCCCATCAAAAACCTACAAATAAAAAGTGAAATGTGGCGGAATCGTTGTGTTGTAGGGGAAGAAATGAAGCCTCTCACTGCTCTCATCAATCAGACGACTTTGGTCAGCACCGAATCTTTGCCTTTTCGAGCGATGTACTCGTTGAACGCGATGAACAGTTGTCCCATGACCAAACTGGTCATCTGCAGACCAGCACTGGAGTACATCATCCTGGATGGAAGAGGAGGACAATATGTGTGTGTGTGTGTGATCCAATTTGTCCCCGATCACTGTTTTTGATCAGCAGTCTCGGTGAGAACTCACTCACTTGAATATCATGATGCCATCAATGCCGAGAAAGGGCAAAAATTTGTCTGAACAAATTTTGGACAATTAACAAAACAGAAAAGTATGTAAGTGAGTGCCACCCACCACCAAGGGCGTACCTAGAGCCGGGGGGGGGGCTAATTTGAAAAAAGTCACGTTAGGGGTGCTTTTTTGGATTTTAACAAATTTCCTTAACGAATTGAGTCAAAAATTCAATTTTCCTCCGGCGGCGCCTATCGGCACCGCCGACTCTCCTCCCTCAAAAAAAACTTGCATTTTTGAAAAATTTGAAAATCGGAAAAATTTTCAAAATTTTTTAAACAAAAAAAATTTTAAAAAATTTACTGGAAATTGAACTTTTTTGGGGAATGCAA
>MEIZ01000128.1:153215-163904 GCA_001723225.1 Globodera ellingtonae | reverse complement strand
TAAAAATTTAATCGCTCGAGGGGGGAGGGGACGTGATAAGGACAGAAAGAGGGGGCTGGGGCAAGGCAATGAACGGGAAGAGTTCGTTCGACTCAGTCGGTCGGTGTTTGTGACAACCGATCATGATTAATGGGGGGCAGCGAGCATCGATTGATCGAAAATTGACCTTACGTAATTAATACGACATTTATGATTTTAAAAAAAACTATTTGTTTAGAATATTCCCATCTTTTTTTGAACAAATGAGCATCAAAACTAATACTCTGGCGGGGAAAAAAAAAAGTCGTGCACCAACAATAAGAATAGAAAACTGTTAAATATTTAAATCTAAAAGGGTTCTATTGCATTTTTGTTTTAAATTTTCCAAAATGCCAAAATAAAGGAAAATTACAGAAACACATCAATATCAAGTGGAGAATCTATAGTCGGAGATAAAGACAAGAATATATGAGTGTAGAAATAGCAAATCCTTTTGGATTAATCATTTTWAAAAAATTGATAATGCAATACAACAAATTCTACGTTAATGAATTTCTTTATYGTTTAATTCATTTTACTTATCCATCGGTTTCATGTGGACCATTTGAAGCGACACTTTAAAAGCATCAATTTCATCACGAATTTCAGTGGCCGATTTTTTTGCTCTTTCGAGATATGCTTGGTACAAATCGGCCATCTAAAAGTCCAAATTTGCTATCATTTGAACTTATTAATGAGTTGCTTAATTAAATAGAATGGATGGATTATTTACTTTTGATTTTTCTGTCCCCATGGCAATTTGACCATTGTCCGTTTCAGTGCCAAATTTGTAACGGCACTGCGCCGCCATCTCTCCGCAATGTTCGACCATTTGTTGTGTTAATGTCGGATAAGCCAATTTGTGTTGGAACAATTGGCCCTGTAGGGGTTAGACGGTAACAAAAAAAAAACAATAGAAATTGCTGCTCCGATATTTGGGCCCCAATTTTTAGCCAAATAATCAAAAATTTTGTGCAAAATCTTCGGAAATTATGATTTACTGAAAGACTAAACGCAATTCGCCGATTGATGCTTTATGTATTTAAATGCAGAATGTCATGGCACAAATGTTGATTAACCAGTAAATGTGCCAACATTTTCACAAATAAATTTTTACTATAAATGACTTTTAAAATGGTTTTATTTACTGTTACTTATTTTAAAAGTAAATAAAATATATTATATTATTATAATTTATTTTCAAAGTAAAGAACCGTTTCAGACGGCACAAATTCGGTCGGTGTTAGCATCACATAAATTGTGCCCAATTTTTTTAAACTTTTCGTCCTCAACCCAAAGAGTGCCGATTTTTTTGTTTGAATGCTGCTTAAATCCGCAGTTTGTACTCCGTCAATTGAAAAGATGTAACTGCCGATGGTCTCCGATTCGATTGCCACAACTTTTTTGAGCGGTTCTTGCGTTGTTGAGGACGAGGAGCAAATTGCCGACGGGCCCGCCGCGTTTATGGAATAATTGCAGGGGTCTGTAGAGAAAAGTGCCACCTTAAAACGAATTAATTGTTTAAATTTAATTTAAAAATAAACAAAAGAAAAACAGAAAACCTCAATTTTTGTCGCTTTGAATCCATCGAATTCCGGCACATTTTCAATTAATCCCCGAATTTCCCATATATTTTGAGCTTTGAATTTCATTTCGGCGTCACTTTGCCGTTTATCTGTAGTCCAATTTCCGGTTAGAAAGTCAATGTTTACATTTATTTGATTTCCAAACATTAATAATATTGTCGGGTCGTCGATTCGCAAAACTTTAGCTGCTCGCTTAAATTTATAATAAATAAATATGAAAGATAATTTGTTAATTTAATCAAAATGAAGAATTTTACATTTTTATTTTGCATTTTTGAGGCTTCGTAAAATGACAGATAAAATTCTTCTGGTGCTTGCCTATCACTCGCAAATTCAATTGCAAAATTGCCATCCGTATCTGAAGATCAATCTATTATATATTAGCTACTTTTGTTAACATTTAAAATGCTATTTAATAAAAATTAATAACCATTTTCAAATATTTTTCGTAAAACAAAAACATAACCGGTCTCCACCATTTGATCATTGTTAATTTGATCGACCGTCCGATTGGTACTGTGAACTTTTACGGCATATTTTTCCATATTCTCCGTGCCATTTGGAATATGTCCCAAAAGGAATTTTTGCACTCCAATTTGGTCTCGTGGAGTCCCATAAATGAATTCGTATTCGACTTCTGAGCTCGGATTGATCAGAATGCGTTCCACCAAAGACTTAAATTAAAATTAATAAAAATTGATTTTAAATTCCTACCGTTTTCAAAGGTTCGTTGACGGCATAAATTTGCACATAAATTGGGTCAAATTTTCGCATAAAATAGGCATCGTGTGCCCTTTTCCAGTCCAATTTGATCTCGAATTTGGTGCCGTTCGTAATTGTGCCGTCGCCCAACACTCCATAAGCATACTCGGCTTTGTATCGATCCTCTCTCAGTTCGGGAATAATTTTGTACTTCATCCATGCGGCATTCTTTTTTATTATTTCATTTTCGACGCTGCAAATTTTGTCGTCGTACGATTGCAAAATGCGCGTCACCTAATGCATAAAATTCAACATTTTTGTAGAATTTAAAAACCATTTAAATTCATTTTGTAATGGCACTTTGCCAAGCCAAGTTAAATGCCCGCCTTATTTTAAGCTCACCTCAGTTGATGGTACGGTACGTACAAAAATATGGTAATTTCCACTGGGTTGTACGGTACCCTCGAGGAAGAAAGCGACCGTTGGTGGTGGTGGTGGTGGGTCACAATTGCATAAAAGTATAAACGAAATAAACAAAAATGGAGTTAATACCAACATTAAAGTGCTCTTTTTTGTCTCTAAATTTTCTTTTATAAATAAGAAATTTGAATAATGAAAAAATATAAATATTAGCAATAAATATGGGATTTCATATAAAGATTAAACAAATAACCTTTCTAAGATTTGTAAAATATAATTTATAATAATTATATAATATTAATAATGAAGAAACGACAATTTAATTTGCTTTTTTATTGGCTTTTTGTTTTTTTCAAGGGTTTACTAAACGTCGTTGACTTCCTTCCTGTCACCGGATGCTTCACAAATAAATAAATCGATGAAATCTATATGTTAAAAAAACAAAAATAAATTCATAATATTGATGTTTAATTTGCCTAAGCCTAAGCCTTTTTTATGAACATTTCAAAATTCCATAATATAGGTATACAAGAATTTTTAAAGAACCTTGTTTCACAATTTTTTTAAAGCGATGTTGCAAAATATAAGGTTCTACCTCATTTCAGATCCAGTCTTTTCGTCACCGTCAATTCGTCACCAGCATTTCGTCACCGTCATTTCGTCACTTCATTTCGTCACCACAAAATTTAAATGTATGGCGTAAAATAAAATTCCGAAAAATTATTATGTAATCTAAAATTGTTTCGTCACCAAAATTAGTTTTTAAAAAACGTAAAACTGAAAAATAATATTAGATGATATTTCACTTAAAATGCCTGATGTTATTTGTTAATTTAAAAATAGTGTGATTAGAAATGGGATTTTATGGCATTCCCAAATGATGAGCGATTGTCCTGAGGTAACGAAGCGGGTCATCATCAGCTCTTTGCTGAAACTGTCCGAAGAGTGACAATAGATTCTCATCTTGTTGCACATAAACACTTCCTCTTTTGATTCCCTTTACCACGAATTCCATTAGCGGGAGCACTTTCGTAGTCTTGAACAATTGTTTCCCACCGCCCAAACTCCTTCACAACTCGTTTTACAAATTTACTGACGCGGCTTCCTCTGGAGAAGTCTGTTCCAGGCATGGTGCCAGCCTATCAAGTTTAACCATTTTCTGGTTTTTTGGGGGAAATTATTTTAATTCAGGAATATAGACAACAAAAATAATAGTAAACTGATGAAAATGTTTTTTAGTTTTTGGTGCAAATCTCATCCGCCGATGATTTCTGCTTCGTAAAGGGCGATATGATAATTAGGTAACTCTCAATTCAACAAAGAAATAAACGATCCGACCGAAGAGCAACACCATCAAAACAAACATGTGTTTACGAATAACAGACGGAAACTTTCCGCTACTCTTTGCTTTGGAAGTTTTACAATTCAATTTTTAGGTTGTTAATACTTTAAACACAAATTAGACTCTGAGCTGTGAGCGCTTTATTACAAAATTCTAAGTTATTTTATTTGCATTACATATTTAAAAGGATATTTATTTTATCGATATTCATGTGTAGAAAGAATAGCTTTACGCCATACATTTAAATTTTGTGGTGACGAAATGAAGTGACGAAATGACGGTGACGAAATGCTGGTGACGAATTGACGGTGACGAAAAGACTGGAGCTGAAATGATGTGTCACCAAAACACTAGCTTAGGTATATTAAACGTCAAACTGACATTTTATTTTGGGAAAAATGGCGATGAATTTTGTAAAACTCAAAATGTGTCAAAAGTTAATGTGTAAAAAAACAGTCGTCAGGCATAAACTTTTTATTTTTGTCAAAAACCAATAAATATATTTAGCACAAAAAATCTAATGCCGACGAAGCATGCTAAGATTTGTTGGAACTCGAACAACAATAAACACATTCCTTCCCATTCAAAAATGTGAAGTTTTAGGTTAAGCTCTATTAAAGACTTTCTGATCAATTTTTTTTTAGAATTTTTGACCCCTTACTTTTTCGGTAAAAACCTCTAGCCAAAAGTAGTCATTTTTTTCTTAATTTTCGAAAATCCAACCGATTCAAAAACACGCTTTAAATTCTCTATTTTTATTTTTATTGACCAAATCGTAATCAGTGCATTAAATAACATATTTTCAGACATTTTTTAGAAGAAATTTGACCAAAAGGGTCTCTCTCCTAAGGTCTAATTTTGCCTCTTACTTTTAACTGTTTAAAAGTAGCAATTGAAACGCATTTTTTTTTTCTTACTTTAGCTTTTAACAAGTTAAAGTGAGAATTGAAACAGCGCCGTGTTTAGTGGGTTAGCTGCCCGGCGGGTAAATTAATTCCAAGTCGTTTCGTAAATCCGCCAAATATTTTTATGAAATAGTTTTAGACATCATGCCTTTATTCACACCGCCCTAAACCAGTTAAACCTTATACCATTGGAAAGCTCTATATGTATAGAAGCTGATTGTAAAATAAACTAAGCAGTAAATCAAAGTTTATAAAGTTATGATCAGAAAACCACGAAAAGTTCGACATTATAACTTTTTGAAATTTATCAAAACACTTGTTAGCCAATTAAATCAAAATGCCAAAAACCTATAAACCGTGAAACCCGCTGTTAAAAAATTTAAAACCCAAAATTAAATTCAAAAACTTTATCTTGTAGAAAATATCGCTTCCGGTCCGAAGGTCGAAAAGTCCGAAGGTCGAAAAGAACAAAAACAGTCCGAAGGTCGAAAAGAACTAAAACAGTCCGAAGGTCGAAACTTCCAAGGTCGAAAACTCCGAAGGTCGAAAAGAACAAAAACAGTCCGAAGGTCGAATAGAAGAAAAAATGTCCGAAGGTCGAATAGAACAAATTTAAGCCGAAGGTCGAAAAAAATGTTTGAAGGTCGAATTAAATTCTATGGCTGAAGAGCGTACTATTTTAAGTACTTTACAACACCGATAAGCTTTTATCAATCATATAAATAAACGAAATAAAAATTGGGTTGATAATTGTCGAGATCGCAAAAAAAAAAAAACAGCGACGAAATGCGCTGCGGATGGACGAGTCCCTGTTGAAATTCTTGGCCAATCCGTCCTTGAGTCGCCTAAACAGGGACTGGCCGTAAAAGAAGAGGCATGCTTGAGTTCGCGCCATGGGGAAGACTTGCTTGACTGCGGCGATTTCAGCTGCTTCGAAGTCTGTGAGCATTAAATTTGATTTGGAAATAATGAATGAACGTAAAAGATTTGTACCTGATTCTGGACAGAAGTCTCCGGCAAGTGCGTTCTTCAATTGTGCGATTGTCCGCACCAGGTCGAACACTTGCGGAGTCGTAAATCAGAAAGCTGAACCGTTCTTTCCTGATAATTCACATCTCCAATATACTCGGTCCCGGGCCTTCTTGTTAAACAAAAACCGGACTCCTAATTGAAAAAAGAGTACCTCGGCACCGTTGCGTGAGCAACCGATCTCAAACTGCACACGTTGATTTGCAACGGGTTGTGAATTTTGTAGACCATTGACTTCATCTTCGTTAAATTGTTGTTGCATTTCTGCGGCGTTTTTTTTGTGCCGGTGTTGGAGCTCTTCGCCGGCGCTTAAAAGCTTATCGGTGTTGTAAAGTACTTAAAATAGTACGCTCTTCAGCCATAGAATTTAATTCGACCTTCAAACATTTTTTTCGACCTTCGGATTTTTCGACTTTGGGATATTCGACCTTCGGACATTTTTTCTTCTATTCGACCTTCGGACTGTTTTTGTTCTTTTCGACCTTCGGACTTTTCGACCTTGGGATTTTCGACCTTCGGAGTTTTCGACCTTCGGACCGGTAGCCGAAAATATAGGTATGTGATCGATAAGAAAATTCTTAATCGAATTCTGAGACAAATAAACGAATGGCATGATGTGATGACGAAGGTTGCGCTTGAGATGGCCGGAGACTGCTGGTGAAAAACTCTGAAAACTGATCGATCATCAAAGCACGGAGTTCAAATTTTTTGAATAACTTTTTTCAAACTCAACCAATCAAATAATACCAAATTTAAACGCTGTTGAGAAACCACAAGCATTTTGTACAGAATTGAACGAAAGATTTGCCCTCTTGGTTGGATTTTTCTTTTGAACAAAATTTTACGGATCCGCTCAGTTCGGCGCGGCTCAGTTCGGCGCGATCAGTCATAACATAGTTATTAAGAAAGCAAACCAAACAAGATTGGTATCATACAAAAGCTCTCAATATGCTGAACCTTTGATCAAGCTAAAGCTAACCGATTCGTTTTTTCGAAAAAAAGTTATAGCTTAAAAGGTGTGAAAATTGCCATTTTTCGTGACAGTTCGGCGCGATGATTCCTTTGTTTAAGTCGAATCGCTTAGCTCTTTTCTTTTATAGAATCTACAGACATAGTGCTTTTGAATGATACCAAGAATGTTTGGTTTGGTCAAATAAACAAAAAGTTATAACGTTTCAAACTTGTCGGCGCCGAACTGAGCCGCGCCGAAATGAACCCGACCGAAATTTTATTTTGTCCGGACTCTAGTGTATTTTAAAATATTGGTTGAAAATCTTTTAACAAATTGAGTCAAAAATTCAAAATTTTCTCGGCGGCGCCTATCGGCACCGCCGACCCACCCGTGCCGTAGAATGTTAAAAAACTTGTTTTCTTGAAAAATCACAGAAATGCAGAAAACTAGAAAAATAATACCCCAAATCAAACATAATTTAAAAAAAAAAAATTTATTTCGTTTCGTTTTATTTCGTGTTTCGTTACTTTTTGGGCGTTTCGTGTTTCGTTTCGTTTCGTAGAATTTTAGCCGTTTCGTTTCGTTTCGTGTTTCGTTAAATGGAATTTTTTTTGTTTCGTTTCGTTTCGCGTTTCGTTAATTGAAAAAAAAAATTTTTTCGTTTCGTTTCGTCGGAAAAAAAATTTGAGTTTCGCCCAGCTCTGGTCGCAATCTGTCGCGGGCGGTGTTCCACAATCCAGTTTTCACGGTTGACTTGAACTCCCCATCTAGGTACGTGCGTTTGATTAGAAATTGCACAAAAATACAGTCTGATCATCTGGAGGTACTTGGTCAGTTGAGAATTCTCGATCTAAACAATCCTTTAAGCATTAGATGCGCTTTCATGCAGAACATTTCATAACAGAGCAAATTTCGATTAAATATCAATTTACTGACCCGCGCAATGCATTTTTTCAATTTATCGCATTCTTCCGCCACCCAATCGGCAGTCTGTAATTTGTGTCCGCGCATTTTGATCAACCGAAGTCTAATGTTGGGAAATCCGTCCAATGCGCGAATGTCCTCCGGCAATCCTTCGTGTTCCAAGGCGGAATCGTCATTTGGCGCAGTTGTTTCCGACTGGCTGTACAGAAGAACAAAATGCAAAGCTGAATAATTGGTATTGATCCCTTGGTGCCCTGCCAGCACATCTGCCAGCCGTCGCTCGCCATGTCCGATGTAATGAGGACACCTTTATTTGTAAAAATTAAAAATTTTCCACCCCCAAATTTATATGTGCCTTCTGACTCCAATCGTCGGATCAGCTCGATTGTTGGTAGCAACTTCTCGTCATAAAGCTTCAACAAACGGTCTCCGTTCGTCTGAAATTGGTTGACCGCCTCCTGAATCGCCTGTCCAACTTCTTCCATGCCATGCCGCATCAAACGAAATGCCCGACGGGTGCCGCTTTTGTGCTCCACTTTCGCCCACACCCAAATGAATGACACAGTTTCTTATTGCAGCGTAGATCGCCGCTTTCTCCTTCTCCAACTCTTCGAACATTTGTTTCGCATTGTCCAGCTGATCCTTGCTGAATCAAAGTTAATTATTTAAAATTGAGTTTTTCAAAATGAATTAAATTTATTTAAGAATAATTCGAACGTCAAAGTGTATCCATATTTGTTCAAAAATTTTTAAACCGGTTCAAAAACCGCTCCGGTCCTAATCATCCGAAAGGAATTCAAGCCGAATAATAGGAAATTCCCTCCTCTCCATTCATTCAGCCATAAACCCATCCCCCCGCCCCCTTCATCAAGGCTTTATCGATTGGTGGAGAGCGAAGGAGAAGCGAAGCAATTTGACCCCAATGCTCCTCAAATCTGGACAACACACAACCCCCGTTTTTGTTAGAGCATTACACCACCACTCCCTCATACCTATTGACTAGGGTTGTGAATACCGGTTAAGCAGTTAAGAAAACCGGGTCTTCAAAATCCCGGCTACCTAACCGACCGGCGGTTTAAGAACCTATGGCTCAGTGGTTAAACGTGTTTTCCTGCTCAAACTTTTTTGGATCTGTTCTGTTCTCTAAAGCTTTTTGAAAAGATTTTCATTAAAAAATAATAAATTATTTTAATTTCAATCACCTAATTTGCTAAGTAATATTTTTGCAAATTTTCAATTAATAAAAATGTTTTGAGCAGTGGAATCGAGRCTTGAATTTTGGGCTAGAGTCGAGATCAAGAATTCGGACCCAGATCGCTGACTGAGATCAAGTTTTTCAATGTCCTTTTTGCATTACAAAATACCCGGGTTTCGTAACCGCTTAACCGGTATAGAACAACCCTAATAATTAATTTATATATTAATTTATAACAATATTTTGCAAAACCATAGAGGGACCCTTTTGGTCAACACGACACTTTAGCCAAACACTGGATATGACACAATATTTTAAAGAAAATTGCTTAAAAATAGAGTTCCGGTAAAATAAAAATTGCGGGAACGGGAAATTGCTGTAAATTTTGGTATACAATTGGAGCTGTCTCTTATACACATCTAGATGTGTATAAGAGACAGCAATTGGAGGGTCCGACGGCGCCGGAAGGCGTTCGGATACGGATCGGATATCGGATTGGGAAAACCGTATGCCTGTCTCTTATACACATCTAGATGTGTATAAGAGACAGCCATTAACAATGCTGACACATTTATCCGAAAACTAAAGCTAATAAAATGGTTATGCATTAAATTCTATACAAATGTAAGGCATTTCTAAATTTATTTTCTCTTTTCAAATTTTTTTTTCCGAATTATGCAACATTCGTAATTTTTTATTCAAATAATTTTCACGACGATGCCTGTAGGCACCGTCGGACCCCTCCCCGTATTTTAAAAAGTTTGGTTTGCAAATTTCTTAACAAATTGAGTCAAAATTTCAAAACGGTGGCGCCTATCGGTGCACCCTGTACCGAATGCATATTTTGCAATTTTTGGTGACCAATAAATTGAGAGAAAATCCATTCGATACTAAACCGTGGAAAAAACGTGGAAAACTTGCCAGCTTTAAAAAACGTGGAAAAACCCTCAAGGAAATTTACATGTTTCCGTGGCAAAATCGCAGCCCTGGTGGTAACGAGTCGATATTTTACCCTTTATCTCACTATGATTCAATGTGTGATGTTTTTTAGACTGCCAATTCTTCCGTTACCTTAGAAATGGGCGAGGTTGGTTTAACGTCTTTTTAAATTCGAAAGAGTAAATTTGCTTATATTTTTATATTATATGGGACTGACTCAGAACCGCTTAAATTTTATCTCAATCTATTCCCCTATCGAGATGAAAACGAAATGCAACAATTTTACGAACACGCCATTTAAGCTACGTAAAAGTTGGCAAAGTTTTTTTCATACAGCTCGACGAGAGCAGTTGAATGATAGGAATTTGTATCTTATCAGGGACTTTGGGAAAAAAAAATTTGTCAAAAAATTGTCTGAAATATGGTTATGATGCGCTGATGAATTCGAGGTAATACTCCGGGCTTAACACAGGGTGCGCATCCTGTCTCTTATACACATCTAGATGTGTATAAGAGACAGATGGTGAACCTTTGATCAAGCTAAAGCTAACCGATTCGTTTTTTCGAAAAAAAGTTATAACTTGTGAAAATTGCCATTTTTCGTGACAGTTCGGCGCGATGACTCATAACTTCCTTTGTTTAAGTCGAATCGCTTAGCTCTTTTCTTTTATAGAATC
>MEIZ01000128.1:140036-151325 GCA_001723225.1 Globodera ellingtonae | reverse complement strand
TGTTTTTCAAAATTTTGTAATTTTTGGACCAAAAATACACCCCTAAGAATCGACTTTTGGATCGCCCCCCCCCGAAAAAAATTCCTGCTCCGCCCTTGGCGTGAAATATAAGCAGGGTGCCCATCGGAAATTTTTCAAAAACAGTACATTGGAACCAAAAATACAGATTTTAGGGCCAAAAAACAGTACATTTTAAAAAATGGCTCAAAATATAGTAAATCTTTATTTTTTGCATGAAATGTGAGTTTTTAACCATATTTCTCTTCACCGACAAATTTTTCTTAGCATTTGGGGTTGGAAATTGCTCCAATATTTTCGAAAATTTGCCGATTTTCGATTTTCAAAAATACAATTTTTTGCGAATTCTTCCTTTAGTAGGGGGGGGGGGTCGGCGGTGCCGATAGGCGCCGCCGAGAAATTTTTGAATTATTGACTCATTTGTTAAGGGATTTGCAACCAAAATTTAAAAAATGCTGTACTTTTTTTTGAAGTTTTTAGGAATGGGAATGGCCGGCGGTGCCGATAGGCGCCGCCGGGAAAATTTTTTTGATTTTCGACTTGAATTTGCTAAGAAAATTGGTCCAAAAATTCGAATTATCCTGAAAATCAGATCAGAATTTGGATAAAAATGAACAAATATTGTTGCATTTTAGGACATTTTTTAAGCGAAAATTCAAAAAAAGATGCGAAAAATGCTTGAAAATAACAAATTTGGCCATCTGTCTATAGATTATTCAAAATTTATACAAAAATTCTTCAAAAAGCTCCAAAAATCTCAAATAAAGGACAAAAAAGGACGTGTACCCCAAATAAAGTACAAATCTTTAAAAAAAGTACATTTTATTTTTTAAAGATCTCGACTCTCAAAAACAGTACAAATCTTTAAAAAAAGTACAGATGGGCACTCTGAATATAAGCCATTTGGGTTAGTGGACGAAGTGTCGTTTTTTGGGTTAGTGGATGAAATGTCGCGTGGATGAAGTGTCGCGTGGATGAAGTGTCGCGTGGATGAAATGTCGGCGCCCCGAATAACGCGTTTTTGTTTTGATAAAAATGTTAATTTTGAGGGCGCGCTAACAAAACACCGAAGCCACGAAACACCGAAGCCACGAAATACCGAAGCCACGAACACAACCGAAACACCGACTAAGCCAAAAAGCGACGAAATACCGAATTTCAAAAATTAAAAAATTTCAAAGTCGGTAAAAAGGTTTTTCTAGGGGTTTTCGGGGGCGTAGAATCCGAATTCGAACTTTTTTTTGACCAATTCCAAACCCTGAACCCGAATTCGAACAATTTTTGCAAAATTCAAAGTCGAATTTCAAAAAATTTGCAAGAAAAGCGCAGTTCTAGTTCTAAACGATAAACCGCTGTTAAAAAGGCCATTAATTTTGCTAAAAAAATACTTTTTAAATTGCTTAGGTAAATTTATTCATCAAGCTCATAAAATAACAACGGGAAAATGATGAAAAGCTCAACTGGAATCAATTTATCAATTTTTATAAGATAATAACCGTTAAAATTTTCTTCTATTTTCTTCTAATAAAAACGATGGGAGGATTTTATTAGGCATTCATCGAATCGGCCACAAGCAAAAAATAGAGAATTATTAAAAAGCATTTTTTGTGAAAATTCTAAATTTGGTAAAATTTGTGCTTTTTCTTCAAATCAGTAGTAAAATTTATTTTTTTCTAACCAAATCCGATTTGCTCAAAAATTGGACCTTTGTTTTGTAAAATTCGTAATTTTTAGGGGGGTGAGTGGGAATAAAAATTGAATTTTAGGGAGGGGGGGGGGTGCATTTTTTTAAAGAAATTTTTCATAAAAATACGGTAAGTAGTTGTCGCTTTTTAGGAATGGGAATGGTCCACCGCCTGGAAAAAATTTTTTGTACGATTTAACGATGTTTTATTTAATGCTTTTTTTGGCCCAAATCTTTTTTTTTGGTCGTGGGTGCATTTTTTCAGAAAATTCTGGTGAAAGCCCTGATTTAACAACTCATATTTATGCCAAAATAAATGTTTTATCAGATTAGAACGTTTTAAAAGTTTGTTCTTGTTTTCCGGGTAGGCAACAGCGGAATTAGATTTTATACCATATTTGTTAAGAAAATTTGTCCAAAAATTAAAAATTTGGAAATCAAAAGGGTCCCCCTATGGTTTGACGAAACCGGTCTCGGTTTTCGGTTAACCGGGTGTCGGCAAAAACACCGGGGGTCGCAAAACCGGCCTAACTGAAAACCGGTACCCTCGGTTTTGAACCGACCGTGACCAACCCTATATATTAGAGAGTGGGGGATTATTGGAGAGTAGGAGATTCTTTTTCAAATTGTAAGGCGATATGTTTTATTATCACAAAATTTTTATTTTTCACCCAATTTCCACACTTCAGCTAGCGAAAATTTTTTTGAGAAAAACAGCATAGGGCGGACCCTTTTGTTTTGCAAAATTTGTAGTTTTTGAACCAATTTTTGTAACAAATTCCATCAAAAAACGCAAGAATCTGACCCCTAAAATTGATTTTGAAGAAAATTTTCTTCTGGAACAATTCTTTAAGAAAAATGTAATAAAACCCAAAAATGCATCCCTATAACTTTTTTCGAAAAAATTCCTTAAGAAAAATGCAATAAACTCCAAAAACGCACCCCCTAAAGATTGAGTTTTTTTTAAATTTCAAAAAATGCACCCCTAAAAATCGACGTTTAGCCCCTCCCCCGAAAAAAATCCTGGGTACACCATTGACACACTCATAGTTTGTCCATTTTCCCCGTTACATCTCATCAAATTTTACTCACTATCAGTGAAAAAAGGCGATAAAATTGAATTCGAATTGTTAAATGAGGTGGGGGACTATTAGAGAGTGGGGGTTTATTGGAGAGTGGGAGATTATTTTTCAACCTGCTCAGAGAGTGGGGGATTATTAGAGAGTGAGGGATTATTGGAGAGTGGGGGATTAAAAGAGTGAATACGGTAATTTTATTAAACCCTCTTCAAAAACATAAAATGAATTAGCCGCCGCAAATTACTTACAAGAAAAGGGTATTCTTCACCGAGAGCGAGTCTGTGATATTAGCTCAAATTGTGGCATTTATGCCTCCAAAATAATTTTGGCGCGTAGTTTTTGCACTTCTACGCGCCCTTTGCTGAAAATTCAAATTTGGGCCCCAAAACGGAAAGTACCGTATGCTTTTAGTTAAATCAAATTTAAATTGCTCAAAAATTTAGGCGAAGCAAAAGGCCGTCTGCGTGCTCATCGGTGACACGGACCCAAATGAGAAAGGAATGGTCACATTCACTCTGGTGTGTTTTTGCAATCATTCAAAACGTTAACCCAATTTGCCGTAATGTTCCCGACAACGAAAAGTGCGCGTAAAAGGCTCCCGCCAGAACTTTTATTCGAATTAGTCCATTGTTTCCGTGCCGAGCATGGTGTTTTGAACGCCGTCTTTTCCTCTTCTCAAACGCTGCGAAAGTTTCTGCTGCCCCGAGCCGTCAGATGGCAAGAAGTTCGGCTTTCTGTATGTTTTTTGTTAATTTTTCGGTAATCGTGCAGAATTAGTCTCCCTAAATTTTTTTTTTCAGACTTAAAATTTGTATTTTCTAGGGTACTCGGGGGTTATCGAGGTCGCTGATCACGAATATGACATCCGATTTATCTACTTACTAATCTATGATTTCAACATCTAAGATTTCTTGAAAAAAATAGAATTTGTATGTTGAAATCATAGATTAGATGATATCATATGCTAAATCTGACGTCATATTCGTGATCAGCGACCTCGATAACACCCAAGTACCCTAGAAAATCCACATTTTGAGTGAATAAAAACAATTTATTTTTAGGGAGTAATTCTGCACGATTGCCGGATTTTCTGTGATTTATGTTGCGAAAAGCAATGTTAAATTTTACTGTTTTTTATCATCTTTTTTGACTTACGAGGAGAACATCCCTTACTGTCACCACTCAGATCACTTCCAAACTACGCCTATCGTGTAGACACCCTCGATTTACTTTTGTAAATTTTCGGCTTTTTTGGCCCGCCCACACAGTGAAGGGTCGAAAAATGCAATTGAAATTTTTACACGTTTTCTTGAAAAACCTCCGTGCAGGGACTTTAAAAAATCATATCTTGGGGCTCAAAGTTTGACAAGCTCTAAGATTTTGGCATCAAAAAATTGAGAAAAACCGGGAGAATTTTTTAAAAATAAAATGAATCACTTGCTTCAAAAATTTTGTAAATTTAAAATGTATTAGTGGCGATGGTCACCCTCCGCTCATCACTTTTTTTTAACAAAATAATTTTTTTTTTTCAAAATCGGGAAATCGAGGAATCCGAATCTGAACTCCGTTTTGCCTCATTCCGAACAATGGACAAGATACTGCTATAAATCGAATTTGAAGACATTGAATTGTTTAAATATTCGAATTCGGGTTTGGGATTTAGAATGAGGCAAACGGAGTTCAGATATGGATTCAACGCTCCCGAAAACCCCTAGAAACATCTTTTTCCCGATTTTGAAAAAAAAAATTATTTTGTTAAAAAAAGTGATGAGCGGAGGGTGACCATCGCCACTATTTAAATTACAAAATTTTTGAAGCAAGTGATTCATTTTATTTTTAAAAAAAAATTCTCCCGGTTTTTCTCAATTTTTTGATGCCAAAATCTTAGAGCTTGTCAAACTTTGTGCTGGCAGAATATTTAACTCTTTTATTTTCTTTTGTACCGAAAGAAAACATTTTAGAAATATATCAATCTCAAAAGGATGCATGATCGCCTCGTGAGTAATGCCGTTTGGTGTTATTCTCTTATTGGTGTAGCCGGTCTTGACGAGGATTGTAAGGCGTTTATGGATGGACTTAAAAATTACTGCATGGACCCATCGGTAAATTGTTTATCAGGGAAGAGAAGGACTCATCGATCAGATAATCGTTTTGGGGGGTTGATCCAAGAAATTGAGTAAAAATCGTGGTTTAATTTTTGTTTCATGTGATGTCTTTGGTTCTGGTTTAGTTGCTCAAGCAAAAGGCCGTCTGCGTTCTCGTCGGTGACACGGACCCAAATGTGAAGGGCCTGGTCACCTTCAGTCAGGTGGTTTTTTCATCATTTTCAAAAGGTTAAACGCAAATTTTTAAAATTTTATTTTAGGACAGTGTGTCCACCCAAGTCGAAATCACGGGCCAGATCAATGGCCTTTCACCCGGTGCACATGGTTTTCATGTCCATGGTTGGATTCGTTTTTTTTTATTTGCAAATTTTGTTTAGAATTCGGCGACCTTAGTAACGGGTGCGCCACAGCCGGCCCGCATTTCAATCCGACGAAGAAATCGCACGGAGGACCAAGTGTAAGTCCCCAGAACTAGAGTGCTGCAAAATCATTTTTCCGGATCCTGTAACAGGATTGGAACTCAAAATATTTTAAACCGGATCCTCAGGATTAATCCTGTAAAATTCAGGATCCTGCAATCCTGTTATAAAATTTACAGGAGCCTGAACAGGATTACAGGATTGACAACATTTTTCAAAATCAATTTTGGTCTCTGTGATGGGTTGTCCGCGGGAATGGTTAGGGATGCCCGGTCCTCCCGTATCCCCGGTGGTCCTTCCCCAAATCCTTCCACATCAACCGCTTCCATCCTTCTGCCCCAACTTATAAACGAACAATGGGGAGGGATTTGGCCCACAACAACTTTTCGGGGGAGAAGCAAGAGACATAATGGGACGGTTGGTGAAAAAGCCGTTAGAGAGAAATGGGAGAAAGGGAAATTGCGTTGTCGGTTGGCTGATCAAAGGCTGATCGTTCTCTTTCTCATCAATAACAGTTTCAAAAATCACTTTCCTTTGATTATTTTATTTTAACTAAAAAGAAAATTTGAATTTAAAAAATTGGAAACAATAGAACAAAACGGCTGGAACAGAACGTCCCGGGAACGAAACGGCCGGGAACGGAACGTCCCGGGAACGAAATGGCGGGAACGAAATGGCGTGAACGAAACGTCCCGGGAACGAAACGACCGGGAACGAAATGGTGGGAACGAAACGTCCCGGGAACGAAATGGCGTGAACGACACGTCCCGGGAACGAAACGGCCGGGTACGAAACGTCCCGGGAACGAAATGGCGGGAACGAACTGGCCGGGAACGAAACGTCCCTTTCCTCTCCCCGCCTATGGGTTTTGGCCGGCTTTGAGGGGCTTATAACTTGTTTGAACGTGGTTTCCTAATCAAAATTTTGGTCCATTTGATTTCTCTCTACGAGCGAGTCGATTAATATACAATTTCAAGAAAAGCTAAAGTTTGATATTCTCCACTTTTTCCCAGATAGTAAATACATTAAGTTGGGAAGAAATTTGCATTGAAAAAATCAAATTTGAACTTGGAGCAAACGCAAGGATTTCAGGGAGCATTTCGTCACGTGGTCGATCTCGGCAATGCGCATGCCGGCGCGGACGGTGTGGCCAAATTTGGATTTACGCACAACGGTATTTCGCTGAGCGGCCCCCACAACATCGTCGCCCGTACGCTCGTCGTGCACAAATTTGAGGACGTTTTGGGTACAATTGATTTTTTACGTTATATGTAGAAAGGAGATTTTCAGGTTTTAACCAGAGTGCGTAACTGTACTTATTTATCAGAAATGTACTGATTTCAGCTCGGCGCACTGTTTTTGTAGTGATTTTCAGGATAATTCGTACAGAAATTTTCCCGGCGGCGCCTATCGGCACCGCCGGACCCTTTCTATTCCTAAAAAACCCCCACTTAGCAACAAAAAAAAAGGCATTTGAAAAAACGAAAACCGGCAAGGTTTTCGATTTTGAAAAAATTTGAAATCGGCAAAACTAGCAATTCCATGTGAAAGCTGCAATTTCCAACCCCGAATTGTTGAGAAAAATTGTTGGTGGAGTGAAATATGGTTAAAAACGCACATTCGTGTGAAAAATTAAAGATTTACTATATTTTAAGACATTTTTTAAAATGTACTGATTTTTGACCCCAAAATCATATTTTGATTCCAATGTACTGATTTTGAAAATTTTTTTTACGCACCCTGGTTATAACCTATTTTTTTTGCGAATAGGAAATCATGAGAGAAGCACGAAATAGCATTCATTTTGAAAAATTTTACAATTAGAGCGACTTTTTAGTCAATATAATCAATATATTGGCTTTTTTGAGAATAAATCAACTAGACGCCTGTGGACGGTGGGACTGATTAGGGTATAGGGGGGCTTTGCCTGTGGCTACTGTTCCTAGGGTTTTTCTTTTTACTTTTTATTTGATTGATTTTTTTTATTTATTTAATTTGTTTAAATTATGAACCCGTTTCTCGACGGGCAAGCCCTCTCTGAGGTTGGACAAGTCTTTGTGAGGCCGGGCAAGACTTTTTTGATGCTGACCAAGGTTTTTCCCAAGGACGGGCAAGCCCTAGTGTTTGAAATTTTTAAAAATTTTTTTTTTCTCTTTCAAATTTTTATTTATTTAATTAAATAACTTTCCACTCCACTTAACTTTTCACTACAGCAATTGTTCTATGGAGTGCGGGTTTCACCAGCAGTAAGGTTCTCTCTCTCTCCTTACGCTCGTATCTCTACCACTTTCTCTCACTTCTACACACAATTTCTTTTCATCCTTGATTTTTCCATATCTCGATCAGTTTTGATCAAAACTTTACAAACTTTTTTTTGTTTGGCTCAGTTTTTAAAGCTGAATTTAATTATATATAATTTATATTAAAAAATTTCAAATTTTAAAATTTAATTTTTTGAATTTTCGCTCAAAATTGATCATTCCATAACTTGATCAGTTTTGATCAGAAACAAAAAAACTTTTTTTTTGTTAGACTCAGCTCCTCAAGCTGAGTCTAAATGACGGCTCAATTACCCCCTAAGGCCAAGTTCGAACTTTTCATTTTTTGAGCCCAGCCAAATATATGCATAAATTGGTTAGACCCCCCATATCGAGCCTTAACCCGAACCAAAACGGGCAAATGATAGATTATTTTGAAGCTCAGACATTGGGGCATGCCCTACCACAAAATCAGCCCAAAGCTCAACCCAAAAATTTTCACCTGAAAAGTTGGCGCAAAAAATAAAATTTTCCAACTTTGACGACCCAGTTCGACCCCAAGTCGAACTCTTACATACCGG
Organism: Globodera ellingtonae; assembly: GCA_001723225.1. Taxonomy (NCBI): domain Eukaryota; kingdom Metazoa; phylum Nematoda; class Chromadorea; order Rhabditida; family Heteroderidae; genus Globodera; species Globodera ellingtonae. Next base: position 143,181 of record MEIZ01000128.1, on the reverse strand, counting down.
TCCAAGAGACATTTTTTGTAGCTTAATACCACCCCAACTTATAATTAACTAACCCCAACCCGATCCGAGCAAACCCCATCGTTTTTGTGAATTTCTCCCAAAAAAAAAAGTCCGATTTTTCGACATTTTGTCTCCAGCATAAGTATATCACAAGTTCGACTTTCCCCCACATATGATATACCATTCAAACGTAAATTTTGTCTAGTTGTGCTCTTTCTCCAAACCCACCCCATCAAAAGCATGCTTTAAACCACTTATGCCCCTCCAACTGCAACATGGTAGGCAAAAAGGGGCGCTACTTTTTGGGCGATTAGACCGTTCGACCCTTAGTAGGTCGAAATTGAAAATTCTTTCAACATTGGTTTGTTCTACCCCAGTTACTATTTTGGTGCAAATTTTCAGACAAATCGAACCGCACAAAAAAAAGATCAATGATTTCCCCCCGGCACTTGAAAGCGACTTTTCTTATAATTAGAATTTCGACATTTTTCAGTAATAAATCAATATTTTAGGCATTTTTCTTGAGAAAATGCAATTTTTAGGCATTTTCCCCAAAATTTTGTAGAAATCCAATATTTCAGTCAGTTTTTCCAAATTTGTTAAGAAAAATGCAATTAAAACGAAAAATGTACCCTTAAAAATCAAAAATTTTTCAAACCAAAATGCACCTCTAAAAAATGACGCTTTCGTAGACCAAAAATGCACTATTAATAGGGATGGGATTTATATGCTCCAAAAATGGCCAAATATGCGCATATATATGCTCAAAAAAAGGCCAAAATATACACCAAAATATGCCAAAAATGCCGAAATATGCACCAAAAATGTCGAAATATGCACCGAGAAATGGCATTTTAAGTGTACTAATTTGCTTACTACTTAATTTTTTCTCCTTTTAACGTATAAATAAGTAGATTTAAATATGCAAAATATGCCAAAATATGCTTTTTCCCCAAAAACCCCAAAATATGCCAAAATATGTAAATTCAACCTTGTCCAAAAAAGCTCAAACCAACGCGAAAAGGCTATTTTTGCTCAGAACATATAAGCACTAAAAACATAAAAATCCCATCCCTACTATTAAAGATCGAAATATTCTTTAAAATAAAATTTTCCAAAAGTGAAAAATATTACATTTTCTATTCTAAGAGAAAAATTAATAAAGAATGACGAATTTTGAAGGTTATTAAGCAAAATTTGACTGGATTTGGTCAGTTTTTGCACATTTTTTAATCAATATTTTGGCACTTTTTTGGGTTTTTGGTCACTATTTGGGGGGTTTTGGTCAATATTTTAAGTCAATATTTCGCGTTTTTTAGTCAATATAAATCTCGTCTCTAGTCATATGAATCTCGATGTCATTTGATCGAATTATTCAGGCAATGGGTTGTACAGTGAGGAGCAGAAGAAAATGACCACGGGCAACGCGGGGCCGTGTCTGGCATGCGGAGTGATTATGATGCCTGGCATAGAGGGTCCGCAATTCGTCGATAATTTGTGCATTTCTTAAGCTGTGGACAAGGGACACTTCAGTCCAGTACCCAAAATGAAATTTAAAATATTGCTAATTTGTAAGGCAAAAAATAGCCAAATTTTCATCGTTCAAAGTGGTTTCTGCAAAAAAAAATTTTTACGGATTCGTGCGTTAGGCTTAGAGAGGAGTCGACTGATATATAATTTGTGGGATTTGGTGAGGTACACGTATTCAATTTTTCCCGGCCCTGATCCTCCCTATGGGTTTGGCCAACTTAGACTTGCGGCATAGCTGCTTACGGACAAAAAAAATTTTCAGATTCGTGCGTAGGCAGCTTAGAATGGAGTTGATTGATATATATGGAAGTTGGAGACGTCAGTATTTTTGACTTTTACCAATCGGACGAATCGTCTACTGCCGAACCATTGGAGAGCCAAAAAAAAAAACAACCAAAAATTGAGCTTTTTTACTCGTCTCTGGTTTGTGTTAAATAAACGAAAAACAACCAAAGCCCAACAGGATAAACGAAATAAATAAATATGGAATGTCAAGTGTCTCCTCCTGCTGTGGCAATTCTTCGTCTCCACGTCGACGACTACTTATGGCAATCCAACACCAATCACTCCACATGCAAGGCACGGCCCCGCATTTCCGGTTATTTTGCTCTCCTCCTCCAATTCGCCCACAGCACAGCCTTAATTCGTTCAAAATGACATGAGATTCTCATCTTTGAATTACTTTCACTTTTGGTTGCAAATCTCTTAACCAGGGCTCCCAAATCTGAGGTTTTAGCCTCATTTTGTGGTTTTTTGGAAGGTCAAAGAGGCTAAATTTTGAAAATGAGGTTTTTTTTTGTGGTTTTTCAAAAGTTCGGGAGTTTTTAATGAAAAAAGCATCACATTCCTTCCAATTTTGGTTGCAAATCTGTTACCAAATTGTGAGGAAAATTGGAGAAATATGATTAAAAAACACATTTCATGCCAAAAAATTTTGCTGCATTTTTGAACATTTTGTAAAATGTCCTTATTTCGGACCCCGAAATCTTTTTTTTTGCCCTTGATGTCCTTATTTTTGAAAATTTTTGATGCGCACCCTGCTTTATTTCCAAGAATTTCCTTTGAAAAAGTAATTTTAATGGGGAAAATCATGGTTTGGCATTGAAATTTTTCACTAGAACAAAGCCTTTTCTATCAAAGTTCCCTCTCAAACATTGGATCTCTTAAATTTTAAAGCGCCGCAGGGAAAATGTTTACAAAATTGGCAATCTTTGTTAAGAAAATTGAAGCAAAAATTCAGAAAGATATTTCAAAAATTTGCTCGTATTTTAATTAAAACCCTGGTTCAAATGATGTTTGTTTTTAAAGTGTTGTATCGTCTGATTAAACCGAAATTTTCGGCCGCCCGGGGGCAGACTCAAAATTTGCAATTTTTAGGTGGGCCAAGAAACAATATTTAAATTTTTATTTTGAATTATTTATAATTTCTGTCGAATATTAAAATTGGAATATTGGCGGTGGCGCCATTGTCTCTGTCTGTTCGTATTCATTATTCTTTCTTCGCCTGTTTTCCCATCATTACCCGCAATTGGCCATCATTTTGATGGGATTTTGGGGACGTGAAAAGTTCGAATTTTTGAATGATTTGAAAAATAAAAAATAACCTGTTTTTGCC
>MEIZ01000128.1:90196-105924 GCA_001723225.1 Globodera ellingtonae | reverse complement strand
CGACGAGAAAATTTTGAATTTTTGACTCAATTTGTTAAGAGATTTGCAACCAAAAACATCAAATTTTACGAATCAAAGACACTTTTTTCGGTAAAAGTTCAAAAATATGGCAAGTGAGGAAATATGGCAAATGGCCACTCCGACGGGGATTCCAAAATGATTTGGACTGACTGATCCTTGCTTGTTCGAGATCAGCAGATCACAGAGACTGTGACAATTAACTAATAATCCAAGCCCCAAAGTTGAGAAGCATAACGTCTGATCGCATCAAATGGAACTCCAAAATTCAATTACCTCCTTCGCTTTTTCGATTTTTGGCTGTGTGAATATATTCAGATCGCCTTCAGCCTTCAAAAAAAGAAGCGATTAATGCCAAATTTGAATGCCAAAAAGCAAACCCCAATGTTATTGATGGGAAATTCGACTTCCGATTTGAATTGTTTCAAACAAATGCGGGATTTGGAGCCGTCCAGCATTGTGTCCAACGTCACATTGATATACATTTTGGAGTGCAAAGCTTTAAAAATAGAAATAAAATTGCCAATTGATTAGGAATTTGTAAAAAAAATATTATTTTATTTCAAAAGGAATTTATTTTGTCTAAAATTTGCACAATTCTCAAAAGGGTTTCCGGAAGCGTCAGTGATTATTAAAAGTCGAGAAAAGCGTGTTTCAGGGGGTTTTCTGGGGGCAAAAAATTGAATCTGACCTACGTTTCTACCAGCTCCTAACCCCGTACCCGAATCCGAACAATTTTTCAAAAATTCAAAATTCCAAAATCGATTTTGGCYTCAAAACCATCCCAAAAAGCACAAAAATACAAWGAAAATGCAAATAATGATCAAATTCATCCTTATTGAAAGATTTTGAGGCCAAAATTAATGTTGGATTTTGAATTTTCGTAAAATTGTTCGGATTCCGGGTTCGGAATTTGTCGAAACGAGGTCAGCACGCTCAAAAGAAAGCTTTGATAAAATTATTGAAACTTTCAAACTTTTGGCCTCCAAAACTTCAAAATTAAAAGCTTAATTAATGGCCGGCCCCCTACAATTATTCTGTTCGGCAGCGTCTGGAATCAATTTGAAGCGCATTTCGAACGGCGCATTTCGTTGCAAATATTTGCCCTTTTTGGGCGGATCGAATCCATCGAACGATCGCAACCGATTGATTTTGTTTTTCTAAAGTCAAATAAATAAATAATTTAATAATGTTTTTGAAAAGTATTTTATGCAGCGCGCGACTCACGTCATCCCACGTCTGGTAAGAAGCCTCCAAAGTATTATTGAGTTGGCCGACCGTGATATTGAACCGAAGTATCAGAAGCGAAATGCCAACTAAAAATATATTTAATTCATAAAAAATAATATTTATAAAAATAGTTAGGGTTCGGAAAATCGATTTGGCCCAGGCGGGCTTTTTCCGGGTTTCCCAAAATGGGGGCCGGACGGGGGCTTCCCGGGCGGGCATTTTTTTGATTTTTCGTCCGGGCCGGCTTTTCAGCGCAAATATCGGGCTTTAGCCCCAAGTCGGGCGTCCGTTCGAACTCAAAAAGCAAAGACTTTGCCGCCAAACCGTATTTGTTGATTTCGTGGCCGTTGTGCGTCAAATAAAAGGTTAGGGATTTGGCRTATTTGGTCACTTGGCCCCGAAACACAACGGTGTCCCCGACATCCAGTGGTTGGAGCGAGTGAACGTGGGAATGCCATACTCGTTGGCGCCGTTGCTAAAATAAGCAAAAACAATTAACAATAATAATAATAAAAATTATTATAATAATATTAATAATAATGGGACGATTAAGCCGCCGCCATCGCTGGCAACCCATTCGTTCTTTAGGGGTGCATTTTGGTCAAAGAAAAAGTCATTTTTCGGGGTGCATTTTTAGTTGAGGACATTTTTTTGATCTTTAATCGTTCTTTATTGCATTTTTCTTAAGAAATTTTTGGAAAAAGTGCCTAAAATATTGAATTTTTTCAAGAATTTTCAAAAAAATGCCAAAAATATGTATTTATTATAAACAAAATTGCAAAATATTGATTTTAAAAAAATCATATTGATTAAAAAGAAAGTCGCTCTAATTCTGCTCTATTTTTGGGCTTCTCTCGTCAAACCCTGTTCGCGAAAAAAACAAAAAAYAGGTTAAGCCCTAAAAATCCGGTCTCTAATTATAAAATCAAAAAATAATTCTCACAGTATCGTCGACCAGACTCGTTTCGGCACTGTCCGGATAGAGGTCACCGGAAACCTAAAGAATTATGATCGATCCGTGGCTGCTGGTTGGCCGCTAGACCGACCAATTCGATCAAATCACTTTAAGTTATGTCAAAAGAACACAAAATTCATTTAGGTAACTCATAAGAACTCGAGACGAGCTTTTTAGTTGTTTTTAGTAGACCCTAAAAATCTCGGCTCTAATTAAAACCCATAAGTTTTTCGTTTTTCCGATCTCAAAAAGTGAACAAAAACAAATCACCGAGACGGACGAAACGTCCAGCGTCTGATTGGCGCGGGCCCACCAATCGCTGGACCACGGGAAAAAGCGCGTATATTTCACTCCGCCGACTTTGATCTCGTAGAAAAAGGCGTAAATGATAAAGTCCACTTGCAAATACTTTTCGCTGTACCACTCCAAAAAGGTGGAATTTTTTGGCACACCGCGAATAGCGACGTTGACATTCCTTTTGCGCTGAAATAGGGAAATATGCCGAGTTGACCAGACGGGGGGAGGGAGTGGGAGAAGATCCCCCCGATCGGAAGGAATTGTAAAACCCCTGAGGGGGGGGGGGGAGAAGCCGATGATCCCCCGATCGGAATGAATTGTAAAAATAGGTTTTTGACAGACGAGGCGGTTGGCACTGGTTGAACTTTATATCCTCCCTTAAGCACCATAGGTAACCCAGGTTATGGAGTTGATTTTGGAATGGAATGAATTGTAAAAACCCCTGGGGGGGGGAAGAAAACGTCGGAGTCGGGGCATAAGGCAAAGTGAATGCGTGCCGAGGGGGGGGGGGAATGATGGGAGTTTGGGGGCACGATCAAAAGAATTGGCGGCACGGGGATTAATGGCATTCCCTAATTGAGGCGAATGCCTGGATTGGGTCCGGTTAAGCACACTAATAAACTATAAATGAAATTAGCTTTTGCAAAAATTGTGGACCTGATTCGAGGCGAGTTCAATCTCATGCCCAGAGATGGTCATCTCCAAAATTATGTTTTTGTTTTTGTCCTCCAAACGAAAGGCGGCAAATTTGGGCGCTTTGTTCACTCGGAACATCACTCGCACCATTTTGCCGCTGATCATAGACACATGCTTTGTCTTTGTCTCGACAAATTCGGCACGTTTCACGACGAGTTTGTCGTTTTGTGCCGAATTGGCACATTCGTATGGAATCTGCGGCATCTCTTTACCCTCTTTGAAGCCGGTCTCTCTCGGATCATCGTTGGGCCGAATGAACTTAATTAGGATTTTTGAATTTACCCTGAAGCTCTAAAGTTTTTGCAATTAGAAAGTTCGCCCCAAGTGCAAAATATGCCCACCCAGGCGTGCATCGCGCACTCGCAGTCCCGGTAGACGTGCATGTGCATCGTTTCTCGGACGTGCATCGGCAGAAAGTCGAGGCCGAGCATCCAAAAGCCAACGTAATTGCTCAAATGGACTTCTTTTCGAGCTTTTCTCTCCAAATACGCATTGCGAATCTCGTCGTCTAGGCCATGCAACAGATTGATGCGTTCACCTGCAAAACTTCGAAAAAGTATTAAAATGGTATAAATAAATTAGAAATATGGTCGTAAATTTACTGATTCCGTTTAAAATGTGCTTGAACATTTTTAATAACTTATTTTTTGGTACGTAAAGCATGGATGTCGATAGCGTCTCCTCAAAATACGATACACGATATACGATATTTACGATTACGATACGATATTTTTTTCTCGCCGTGTTCAAAATTCAAAAAAAAAAAAATTGTTTTCGGTAGAAATTTTCAGTTTTTTTTTTTGAAAATGAATTTTTTTGAGAATTTTGCTTTACTTCTCTCCGGCGGCGCCTATTGGCACCGCCGACCCCCCTCCCAAATCTGGTTCTCAAAAATTACGATACGCGTGATTTTTTTAGCAAAAATACGATACGATATGGCTCTAAATTACGATATTTACGCTTACGATACGATACGATATGGCTCTAAATTACGATTACGATACGATACGATACACATCACTGACGTAAAGGGTTTAAAAAAGTCTTTCAAATCTCCCCCTAACCATTTTCGTCCAGCAAATGCGTCACCAGGCTGTCCCGATTCCCAAAAACAATGCTGAACTCATGCGCATGCACAACAAATGTGTACCTATGAAATATTTAAAATATATTTATTATTTATTTTAGCTTTTTTTGGACGGTTTGTTGGTGATGGACAGCTCCAGCAGAAATTGGTTGGACATGTCGATTGGTTGGCTCACTCTGAGGCCATGCCAAGCAATGCTGCACCACAGTTTGTCAGTTTCTTTGCCATTTTTGCACTCCAATTGTTGCTTCTCCGCACATTTCTTGGCCACATCATTCTGTCAATCATTGGCTTTTATTTGAATTCTTTTTACATTCATTTAAAGTTAATTAATTATATAATTAAAATGTTTTCAATATTTTTACATTTTTACCCCGGGCTGATTTGCGACTCTAAACTGAATGGCCGGCATCATGCCATAGATAAATTTAGTTCCATTGATGTCCAACGCCCCTGGGTAACAGATCAGCATACTAAAGTTACAAAAAATAAAATAAATAAATTAAAATTAATTAATTACTAATTTTTGTAAGCAAAAAAATGGCTTTTATACTTACGCATTGACACATTTTCTGGCCAATTTAAATTTCAATGCGAATAAAATCGTTCGGTCATCATGGTGCATTTCTTTTATGACGCATTGGTCCATGGCATTGTATGCCGACTCGAAATGAGTTTGGTCGGGAGCGCTCAGATAAACGCTAAAAAAAACTTTTATTCAAAATGTTTTTGATTTTGTAAATTTTTAAAAGAATATTTTTAAATATTCGAAAACATTTTATTTTACCTTTTTTGATGAGCAGCGGCAGTTCGGCGTGAGAAAGTGAATAAAGTAGCCAAAATAGCGACTAGTCGGGAGGCGATTAGCATCTTTTATAAACGGAGTTCGATAAATATTTAATAATAATAATAATTTAATTGTTTTTATTTTAACTTTGAATGTAAATTTAATTTATAGAATATTTCCGATAAAATCAGGAAAACGAAAAAGTGATGGGATAAACGAGCGACGTCCAAAGCGATGACAATATTTTTTTGTCCACCACACTTTTTCATTTCTATGTAGATGGTATATTAGCAAATTTATGCCTGTGATTCATTCGTTTATCAAAAAAAAATTGGAAAATTTTTTCTGTTATAAAATGGTGACCAACAAATTTATTTTTATTTAAATTGTAATTAAAATAGTTCTATTTGTTTTAAGGTGTTCAAAAGGAATAAGCAATTCATACCGAATTGAACGAATTTTACAAAGGATAATGCAACAACGCCCGGGTGTCGCCGATTTTCTTGGGCGCAGAATTTTTGGGCCTCGGAATTTCAAAAAAAATTTAACAAAAAATTTCTCGAAATTTTTGTGGCTCGGAATCTCGAAGATTTCTAAATTTTCAGAAGTGTCAGAATTTCAATTTACGAAAATATGAGGTATCGTACTTGGATACCAAGTACAGTACTTGAGAACGGGCCCTTTTACTTACAAATTATAATACTTTCGACAAAGTATTCTGATGCGGATTGAAAAATTCGTAAATTTTTGTAAGAATAATTTTGCAAAATTGACTTAGTGCAAAAACATTTCGCGGATCCTTCCCACTCAAAAAAAAAACTTACCTAATTAAAAAGCAATTAGCATTTTAAATTTTTGGGTGTAAATATCATTAAAAAATTTAAGTTTAAAAAATTCTCGGCGGCGCCTATCGGCCCCCCCACACCATCAATAAATACATTCATTTAATTTTTACAGCTGTCCCCCTGTCCGTGGCACCAAAGGCGCTATTTCTTTACTTGGAAAACTTTTGATTTTACATTTATTACCAAAAATTAATTCAATTTCGACAAGGTGCGCATGTCTTGCCACTTAACGTTTATTTTCATTTACGCTCACAAACCAATTCACAAAATCAATTAAATGGATTATTTTATTTAAATTCGTCACCAATTCGGGGTTCGGGGGCAAAACCCCGATCAAAAATGTCGGGGGTTGCCAATCCAACTTGAAAAAGCAAAAGCAAAAGCAGAATTTTATTACTTCACATGCTAATGAATGATTTACAATTTTTTGATTAATCTTGAAATGTTAGGCGCTTTTCCGAGCTCATTAACCCATTAGCACCTTCCGTGCTAATTAATAAGTTTTCCCATTCATTGCCTGAGGCCGTGTGAATTGCGTGTGTGAACGAATGAATGGCCATAAAAGTTCGCTTCTCATTAAGTACAAAAATGTCAAATAATGGCCAACGCTTCGCTTCGTTCTCCCCACCCAATTAAATTGCGCACATTTTCCAATGCCATTCCATTTGCCGACGTCTTTACCACAATTGGCCCATTAGGTGCCGTAGATGTAGGACGCGACGATAAAAAAGTGACAAAACACTTAAATGCCGCCAATCAAAACTTTTTTTTTTTATTTTTAAAACCATTTTATGCTCTTTTTTCAATATTTTTTATTTCAAACATTGATTTGTAGATGAAAATCTGGGATACTTCTGGATGTTTAACGTGCCGTGCCGTTCAAAGATTTGTACACAATTTTTTAAGCGTTTAAATGGCACAGCGCGAGTTAAAAGTACGGTAGGTAGATGTATCTGCGTGCAATATTCTTCGGTATACCGATCGGAAAAAATTTGTAGGTTTACGGTTTTTTGTTTGGTATCGGTATTTGTGTCGGTATAACCTAACCGGTATACCCCGCCACGAATACCAAAAGCATTTGCCGAACATTACTTTTGGCGTGGCGCTGAATGGTCCCCTGAGCTGAGCAGTCTCGGCACCAGAGATGGTCGGAATTCCGATTTCCGACTTTCCAAAAAAATTTTAGGCCTCGGAATTCCGATTTCCGACTTTCCGAAAATTTTTAGGCCTCGGAATTCCGATTTCCGACTTTCCGAAAAAATTTTAGGCCTCGGAATTCCGATTTCCGACTTTCCGAAAAAATTTTAGGCCTCGGAATTCCGATTTCCGAAATTTTTTGAGGTCGTCGGCTCCCATCCCTGCTCGGCACCATTCCGTGGGGGGCCGGTGGCTTAGGCCTAAGCCTAGCGAACCCCAAGCCAGGGTGGCTTAAACCACTTTAAATTCTCAATTTTATTTTCTATTGACGAATTCGTAATCAGCGTATCAAATAACATATTCAGACTATTTTTCGGAGATATAAATATTTCGAAAATGTTGACTAAAAGGCGAAATTTCTTTTTTTCACGGTGCGCAATTCTCCGAAAACTGTCGGATCCCATCCCTGCTCGGCGCCATTCCCTGTGCCGCCCATTCCGCCGTTGTCGGTGCCATTGTTGGCGCCACCCTCCCCACCCCCACTCCCACGCATTCATTCATTATTATGTGGGGGGTTAGCGTCTCAGCAACGGCATACAAATTGGAAATGTATCTGTCCCCCCGTGCCACCCATTCCATTCATTTGCAAATGTTTTTCACACAAAGTTAAATACAACACTTTACTTATTTGGGTGACTTCCTTGAGAAAGATTTGATATAGGTAGTTTTCCTATAGTAAAGCTTAAGCCATTATTGAATTGAAAGAGATTTTTGATTTAAAAAATAAACAAGAATTTGTAAAAAGCCTTCTCGGAGTCCGGAATCCGAATGTTGCCCTCCATGTCGACCGATTTCGAACACCGAACTTGAATTCGACTATTTGTCAAAAGTTAAATTCACATTTAACGGCAATAAAATGTGTTTACTTTTTTACGAAATTTTTTAAATATGTCCAATATATTGTCGTGGATAAATGAAAAACATTTAAAATACCTATTTCATTTCTTTGAATTAAAGTTTTTTTATAAATAAAAACGATTGTGGACAACTCAACACAATTTGTTGCAAAATGACTGTAATTCCACATTTTCAGTCTAATTTGGATTCAAACAAAAAAAGATTTTAAAATAAAAAACTAGTTTAATTTATAAATTCTTTCTTTCAAATATATATTTTGTTCAATTCCCTAATCGGTCACTTATAAATTATATTACAAATTAATTGAAACAATCAGCACATTTGTAATGTTTTGTTATTAAAGGCATTACATTAATTTTTGTATCAATCAAAAATGCGCCATATTTTCTAATTGGGCCGTTGCTCCGTTTCACGTGTTTGCCAAAAAGAGCATTTTATTTATAATCGGCTTCTGATACGACGGTGGAATGACGCAAATGCTACTATTGTCCGTTGTGGAATACGTAAGCTCTCTGTTTTATTTTTTACATTTTAATTAAAAACCGAGAAAGCGATTGTGTAGACAGACTTTGACAAAACAAAATTTCTTCGAGATTCCCGACCAAATTTTCAAAATTTTAATTCCTATCAAAATGAAAGCTGCAAGAAGTTAATATTATAATTTGGGTTGCCGATGTTTAGACCGGCACCGAAACACCGAGGTTATCGTTTTTCGTTCAGTTTCAGTTACCTAACCGAGTGCCAGAAATTGGCAACCCTAATTATAATAAATTATCGAAAAACGGAATTTGCGTGTTTAATGTCTTAATTGTTAAAAAATTATTAAATATTTTTGAATAAAAAACGTGCCGCGTCAATTCAGTTCACCACCGACGAGCCGTGGCCCTTTTTCTTGACCTTTCACATTCAGTCGGTGTTCGGCTTCTTCTCGCTCGCNAAACGTGCCGCGTCAATTCAGTTCACCACCGACGAGCCGTGGCCCTTTTTCTTGACCTTTCACATTCAGTCGGTGTTCGGCTTCTTCTCGCTCGCCGTCAACTTCATTGTCGCCGTGTACGCGTTCGGTGTCCCCAGCTGTTACAACCCGCACACGTCAATGTGGCGGTCTCAGGTATTTTTTTGCGAAAATGTTTCTTCCATATGCTTTTGGAATGATCAGTGATCAATATCCAGCTTCCATAGGCTTCTGGAATGATCAGTTCCATATGCTCCTGGAATGATCAGTTCCATATGCTCCTGGAATGATCAGTTCCATATGCTCCCGGAATGATCAGTGATCAATGTCCAGCTTCCATATGCTCCTAACGATCACTTTAATGACAGAATTTAAAAGCTAAAAATGATTTTTCCAATTTTTTAGCTGGTCATCGACATTATGGCCACCGCCGGGTTCATTTTGGACGCGGACTCGGCATTCAAATTCCGTTCGTCTTTTATTAAAAACATTTTCGAGGAACAAAACCGGAAACTCTCATTCACCAAAAATAAAGAAAAAGATGAGAAATAAAAAATAAATAAAAAACAAAAATCAAATTCCTACAATTTTATTGTGGGAGAGAGGCGCTCGTTGCTAATTAAATGTGTGGGAAAAGCCTAATAATATCAGCTCATATGCTACATATTACGTCATTGGAATAGTTTTAAAACAACTTAATTTTTAACTATCAAAGCTTAAAACTGGCACTTATCAAGCCCATCGCATTTTAAATAAAAACAAATTTTTTTTTTATTCTATTTTGAACATTCATTTTGGGAGGAGTTCAGAGGAAAGCAAACTGCTTGACCCGACTTCGTCCGATGATGCCTCTTCCACAATGGTGCCGACCACCAACGCGTTGCCGTCCACGGCATTCTTGCAGGCACAGCCGAATCCCTTCAAACCGGCACTACCGTACTCCGTGGACGACCTCGTCCACAACTTTACCGTATTCGCCTGCACAGAACAACGACCGTACCTCTTCATCACGTTGATTGCCCGCCAATGGGCCGCCCTTTTGGTGCTGTTCATGGGCCTGGAAAGGCTGYTGTTTGTACGCTACCCATTATGGCTTCGATCAATTCGAATAAGGTAAGTTTAGAACTGGTTGAACAGGCCGATTTTTACATATTTTTCTAATTCAAAAAACCATCAATTTCCAGCAAATTCTTTGAAAGTTTCATAATTTACCTAACTTAGTTTATGGAAAGTTTCAATCTTTTTAGAATTGTGTTCAAATTTAATCTAATTGCAACAATTGTAATTAATAGATTTATTTTTGAAAATAAATTGAAGTGTTGGCCCAAACAACGTGTTCGCCGTATTCTTTGCTTTGTTCTCCGCCGGAATTGCCTACACAAATGCCATTTATGTGGCGGCATTTGAACAAACGCAYTTTTCCTGTGAAGCCAGTTGGGCATTCGGCGAAGATTACGGGTAAACAAAAAAAAGGAAGAAGAAACGCGATACCTAAGCCCATATTAGCTTTGGTTAAAATGTTCAAAAAATGCACGAAAATGCGGGGGGTTCGACATTCGTAAACAAGCTTGGATTCGTGATCTACGCATATTTTTACCCTAGAAAATATGCATTTAAATTTAAAATTAAAAAAAAAACGYCGGGACCCCAATTCTCAACCATTGCCTTTTAGACAATATTTCAGCATTTTTATGGAAAATTTCTTAACAAAAATGCACTCTTAAAAATGACTTTTTCTTGGACCAAAAATTTTAAAGCACATTTTTTAGTCCATTTTTGGCATCTTTTGCTGTTTATAGCCCAGCCTATATTTTGGGAATTTTTAATTCCACATTTCCATGCAAAAAAGAGCTAAAAAAAGACAGAAGTTAATTACAGTATACCCTATGTTATCGTACAAATCTTTTTTACAAATCRAGTCCGCACACGCACTCTCTCACAAAATGCCTGAATTCGTTTTAGCTGGTTCTTCTACGGCATTGTGATCGTGCCACAGCTTTTTGGTTGTGGCTTTTGCATAATTGCCTATTACATGATCCATCACGAGCAAGCACTGAGAAAATTTGGGGGAAATCGCCAGAAATTGGCCGGAGAAAAGAGGCAAATCAGGTCTTTTCGGAATTAAATTACCTATTTAACAAAATTAAAAAAAATTGATTTTGTTAAGGAAGGTTAARTGGCTTCTGATCACTTGTTTTGCCTTCGTCGCTGTTCCCCAATCACTTTTGTTCGCTTTTCATGTTTTTGCCCCGAAGCAATTGTTTCTGATCAAAATGCTCATTTCTCAACTGTTCTTGGCCAAATGTTTTGGCAATATTTTGATGTACAATCGAGCAGTTGCTTCGACACGATTCGGCTTCTTTGATATGGTATTTATTATTTTTGTTAATTTAAAATGTAAATTTAAATGGAAATGGAAATTTTAGCTAAAACAATGGTGGGACAGGCGCAGAAAGGGTCGCATCAACCCAACGGTCACAGCAAATTCCGTTTCCCATTTGATAGCTCAACACCAACAGCAACCAAATTCATAGGAATTGAAAGTGATTTGACGCAAATTTTATTGTGAATTTCAATAATTAATTTGCATTAAATTAATTTATATTATTTAGTACACCGGTGTTTGCTTTTTCGCTATTTTTGCGTTTTTATTTTTCAAAATTTTAGGAAAAAAATGCAATATTTAAGGCTTTTCCCGAAAATTTCTTTAAAAAAATGCAAAAAAAAAGAGAAATCTAGCCCTAAAATCAAAATTTTTTCTTTCCCAAAAATGCACCGCTCTAAAGATCGATATAAAATTTTTTTATTTTTGATTGAAAAATATTCATTTACAATTTTGAGAGGAAAATTAATAAACAATGACAAAAATTGACTGAATTTGGTCAGTTTTAGCACTTTTTGGGGTTTTTAAGTCAATATTTTGGGAGTTTTTTGGTCAATATTTTGGGGGTTTTTGGTCAATATTTTGGGGGGTTTTTGGTCAATATTTTTAGTCAATATTTCGCGTTTTTTAGTCAATATAAATCCGTGCTCTATTTATCACAATTTACTGAGAAAATGAAATGAATTTGCATTTGAAATAATAAAACAATAATATAAAATAGACAGCCCAAATGTTTATAATTTGTAAGGTCCCGAAAAAAGAAAGCCGCACAATTAGCACCTAATTTAGTTCAAATTCAATTCTTTTCCAAAGGCTTCAAATGGACCATTTGAAGCGACAATTTGTAGACATCGATTTCATCAGGGATTAAATATGCTCGTTCGGTTCTTTTGAGATATTCCGTGTAAAGATTAACCATCTAAATGGGATCATTAAATTTGATTCAAACTTTTTTTGTCTTTTAGTGTTTTGTAAAATTTAATTGTGTTTAAAAAACTAAGTGTTATTTAATTGATAAACAAAAAGCGACTTATTCTCTTCCCCCAAAAACAATTAAATATTTATTTACTTTTTCTTTTGCTTCCCCCAAGGCGAATTCGCCCTTTTCGGCTTCTTCTCTTGTGACTAATTTGTAACGGTAGCGCGACAAGTCTTCACCATTTTCGACCATTTGCGTTAATGTCGGATAAGTCCATCTTTGTGTGCGCAATGGGACCTATGCGTGGGTTGGATTATAAAGTAAAATAGTTTGTTGGAGTGCATTTAGCAAAATATTCAATAAAAATTATAAAATAAATAACGTTAAAATTTGTTTATTTCTCAACTAAAACCACCTTTTTTGGTGCAAACTCCAATGGAGTTACCATCAAATAAATTGGACCTATTTTTTTTTGTAACAATCTTTCGTCTATTGTCGTCGATTTGTTGCTGTCAATGCTATTAGTGCCGGCGTTTGCTTCGATGTCAGCAATTTGAATGTCCAATTCCGACAATTCAAAATTAAATTTTAACTTATCTTTTGGCCAAAATCTGGCCGGCAAAATGGAAGAAAAACAAATTTCCTTTGTTTTCAACGGAATCCGGTCAGAGGACGACGAGCCGCCACCGGCCAACGGGTCGGTGGTGAACAGTTTGACCTTAACGGACAAAAATTGTGTCGGACGGATGTAAAAATAAAAAACTTCAATTCCTTTCAGTTCGCCTCCATCAATTTTTGGCAAATTTTCTATGATGCCGCTTAATTTGAATGCTTTTGTGCCTTTGGCGGCTTTGCTTTTAGGCTTTTCCTTTTCCACCGGAAGCCATTTTTCATTTAAAAAGTCAATTTTTACTTCCAATTCGTTTCCATCATTTAAAAACGTTGATGGGTCTTTGATTGTGAAAATGTTGGCCTGATAATTTTAAAATGAATATAGCGATTAAATAACGTAAAAGTTTACAAAGTTTGGATTATTTAATGTCAATTAAATATTTGACGCTTCGGGGCCAAACTCTAATTAAATTAAAAATGATTTTTTACATTAATATTTCGTAGTTTTTTGGCTTCGTAAAATGACAGATCTAATTCTTGTGGCGCTTGCTTATCACTTGCAAATTCAATTGCATAATTGCCATCCGTATCTGAATAATTCAATCCATAATATGCATTATTGTTTGTTTTATTATAAAAGCTTAGTAATTTAAATTTTTTTACCTACAACTTGATACACATTGGAATACAAATATTCATGAAACATAACATAATGTTCCATATTCTCCGTATTTGGAATATGTCCCAAAAGGAATTTTTTCACTCCAATTTGATCTCGTGGAGTCCCATAAATGAATTCGTATTCGACCTCTGAGCTCGGATTGAACAGCATTCGTTCCACCAAAGACTTAAATTCAAATTAAAATTTAAATAAATTTGATTTAAAATTCTACCGTTTTCTTAGATTCTTTGACGGCATAAATTTGCACATAAATTGGGTCAACTTCGCGCTCCAAATACGGATCGTGTCTCTTTTTCCAGTCCAATTTGATCTCGAATTTGGTGCCGTCCTTAATTGTGCCGTCGCCCAACACTCCAAAGCCATTCTCATCGTTAAATCTACTCCTCTTCAAATCAGAAATTAATTTGTGCGCATTCCGCATTTCTTTGGATGCGATGATTTGATTGTCGTACGTTCGCATAATTTTTTCCAGCTAATTAAAGTGAAGTTATTTTTATTGAGTTAATTTAGGGGTTTAGGGTTGCTCCCCGACCCCTTAGGGGTGCGAAAGTCGGGGCGGGGAGGGGGGAATCGGGGAGCAACCCAAAGTTTAAATTCCCCCCCCCCCNGGTTATTTTAATTTCATTCACAATTATACCTTCTGTCTTTTAGTATAATTTAATTATGTATATTTGTTTTTTGGTATTTTAAAAATTCAACTATTAATTAATCAATTAAACAAACAAAAAAGGCATATTGTCCTTTTCGCTTATTCTCCTCCCCCAAAACAATTAAATAAAATGTATTTTTATTTATTTACTTTTTCTTTTGCTTCCCCCAAGCCGAATTTAGCATTTTCGGCTTCATTTTTGCCAAATTTGTAACGGTAGCGCGACAAGTCTTCACCATTTTCGACCATTTGCGTTAATGTCGGATTAGTCAATTTTTGTGTGAACAATGGGCTCTATGCGTGGGTTGGATTATAATTAATAGAAGGATATTTGAAAAAATATTCAATACAAATTATAAAATAAATAACGTTAAAATTTGTTTATTTCTCAACTAAATCAATATTTACTATTCCTTTTTTGTATAATAATTTTAAATATTAACAAATCTTTACAACACAAAAACCTTTTCGGGTGACGTAAACTTCAAGGGTTTTACCATCAAATAAATTGGACCTATTTTCATTGCTGTTTTTTTCTCAAATGTTTTCTCATTTTTTGGTAAAAGTTTTTCGTATATTGTCGTCGCTTTTTTGCTGTCGATGTTTTTAGTGTCGGCGTTTGCTTTGATGTCAACGATTTGAATGTCCGATTGGGACAATTCAAAATTAAAATATCGCCCATTGAATGTTTTTCTAAACGGAATTTGGTCAGAGGACGAGGAGCCGCTACCGGCCAACGGGTCGGTGGTGAACAGTTTGACCTTAACGGRCAAAAAATTGTGTCGGACGGATGTAAAAATAAACCTCAATTAAATCCACTTCGCGTCCATCACTTTTGGGTAAATTTTCTATCCTGCCGCTTAATTTGAATGCTTTTGGGGCTTTGGTGGCTTTGCTTTTGGGCTTTTCCTTTTCCACCGGAAGCCATTTTCCATTTAAAAAGTAAATTTTTACTTCCAATTCGTTTCCATCATTTAAAAACGTTGATGGGTCTTCGATTGTGAAAACTTTGGACTCTACTTCTGGCTTAAACATAATAATCATAATATTAAAATGAAACAGTGATTAAATAACGAAATTTACAAAGTTTGGATTATTTAATGGCAATTAAATATTGGTCCCTTCGGGGGCGGAAAGACGAGGGAAAACTCTAATTAAATTAAAAATGACTTTACATCTTTGTTTCGTAATTTTTTGGCTTTGTAAAATGACAGATCAAATTCTTGTGGCGCTTGCTTATCACTCGCAAATTCAATTGCAAACTTTCCATCCGTATCTGAAGATGAATCTATTATATACCTATTAGCTGCTTTTGTTAACATATCAAATGTTTTTTTGATAAAAATTAGTAATCATTTTCAAAGTTTTCGTAAAACAAAAACATAACCGGTCTCCACCATTTGATGGACCGTCCGATTGTCACTGTGAGCTTTTACGGCATATTTTTCCATATTCTCCGTGCCATTTGGAATATGTCCCAAAAGGAATTTTTTCACTCCAATTTGATCTCGTGGAGTCCCATAAATGAATTCGTATTCGACCTCTGAGCTCGGATTGA
>MEIZ01000128.1:73487-90115 GCA_001723225.1 Globodera ellingtonae | reverse complement strand
TGTCACATGCCCGATTTTCATCGAATATAAATTACTTTTATTGATTTCCGTGTCACTAAAATAATATACAAATTATATTAAAAATTGAATAGAATACGAAATCGTACAATTTGGCGCACGTTATAACTTTTTTGTTATTTGGCCAAAATTAAAATAATCTCGGTAACTGCCCGGATCCGAAATACGAATTTCGTCCACGCAACATTTCCTTAACTCTGGCAAAAACCCGACTTTCAATCTAAGAAAGAGTTCGTTCGGGTTTAAGAATTATGGCAAAAAAAGTAAAAAAAGTCGAAAAATGGCCATTTTTGGAGAATTCTGGCGCTATAACTTTTTTCATAATTATCAGATCGCTTAATGCTTCTCCACAATTAGAGCTTTCATTTTGGTATAAATTAGTTTATGCAATTTTTGGTATGATCTGCTTTGGCTTTGAATTTCCCCATTGATCATTTATTAACGTCTCTTGCGGCCAAGGTAAGGCCATCCGAAAAGCCCGCCGGTGCCAAGCAGGGCTGGGCAAAATTTCGGATCCGAAATTTCGGAATTTCGGGTTTTTTAGCCGTTTTTCCTGGGCACACTTTGACCGTAGCCTGTTTCAGATGAAGAAGAGTTATTGATTGACAACTGAAATTAACTATCTAACTTGATTGAATTTGATTTTGCAAAATAATAATTTCGACCAATTTTCTTAACAAATTCCATCAAAAAACTCAAAAATTTGTCCCGGCGGCGCCTATCGGCACCGCCGGCCCCCACCCCCGAGACAATTTTCATCGATATGCAAAAATTTCCCTTGAAAAAATTTCGGATTTCGGGTTTCGGAAATTTCGGGATTTTTCGGATTTCGGGTTTCGGATTCTATTTTCGGATTTTGCCCAGCCCTGGTGCCAAGGTTGCCGCCCCACGGCTCCATGATTGAGCCGGAGGTGAACTGATCGGAGAATTGGGCGTCCATTGGCACGCGTTGGATCAGTGCCACTTACGGGAGTTTGTTGAGAAAATTCAAAATTGGTAACCAGACATTTTGCCAAAAAATTATTCTTTAATAAATTTAGTGAAACTGGAGCTGCTGAATGTTAATTTTTTATTCGGTTATAAATTAAAAAATCGTCAAATATTTTAATTTTCTTTCTTTATGATATTTTTTACAGCTTTTTAGCTTAATTTTAGCCGTTTTAGATTTTCCACAACTGATTCTGAATGGCTTATGGCGGAAGTTTCTTCCCGAATATTCGAATACAGTTCGGAGGACCTAAATTTCGAGTTTAAACTTTTTTTTTTGAAAAATATTTTTAAGCTGTACAAGTAACGTTCGCCCGAGCTTGGCAACACGGTGACGATGAGTTTATTCGCATTTTCTTTCCGTTGTGCAATTTGTAGAGCTGCGAACACATTGGCACCGCTGGAAATGCCTTAAATAATTATATTTTTAAAAGAATTCCAATAAAAATTGTAAAAATAGAGCAAAATCAAATTTTTAAAAAAATTTATTATTTCCAAAACTGACCGCACAACAGCCCCTCCTCCAGCGCCATGCGTCTCGCCGTTGCAATTGCGTCGTCGGAATGGACTTTGATGATGCCGCCACCGTTTTTGTACAGTTCGGTGTCCAACACTGACGGCACAGTTCCCGTGCCAATGCCCTGAATTCTGTGCTGACCCTTCGTACGGCCGCACTCGCTGAGCACCGCATTCTCTGACGGTTCAACAGCGAAAAACTGCAAATATTATCTATTAAAATAGAAACTATCATTTTAAAACAAAAAATTTAAAAAAGAATTCCACGGCTGTGCCCGTATTGACTCGACTACAACGTACATGACGAGTTAGGTCGAACCGTTATCGTCAAAGATTTTGTATTAATAATAAATTAAATTCAATTTTTGAATTCCATTTTTGAATGGTCGCGAGAAAAATGCGGCAAAACTTCTGATGTAGAATTAATATGAACCAACGGGTTTTAAAAATACCGTAATGTTTGGATTGTTTTCGCGCAAATAATGTCCAGCCCCTGTCATCTTCAAAAATTTGGGAATTTTAACTTTTGGAATAAATTTAAAAAATATTGAACCGTTCCGCCGGTGCCAACGCCGAAGACGCAAATGTCCACTTTTCCACCGGTTTGACGCCAAATTTCGGGGCCCGTCGTTCGGTAGTGAATTTCCGGATTTGACTCGTTGCAAAACTGGGAATTGGGCGAGATTTGTCAGATTTACTAAATGCCATGGATGGGAATTGGGCGGGATTTGTCAGATTTACTAAATGCCATGGGTGGGAATTGGGCGGGATTTGTCAGATTTACGAAATGCCAAAAATAATAAATTTAAAAAAAAAGCAATTTGCCTGCATAGGAATAAAGGAATTTGGAATTTGTCGGGCCAATTGCTCCGTACGTTCCACGGCGCCTTGGAAGCCCAAATTTGGATCTGTCAGCACCAACTCAGCTCCAAGAGCACGCAAAATTGTTCTCTATTTGCAAATTTAATTAATTATTTGTTTTAATTTAAAATATAATTAGTAATTTTACCCGCTCCACACTTTTTGAAGATCCCATCACTGCAATGAAGCGATACCCGCGAATGGCGGCCACGGACGCAATCGCTGTGTAACATTTTGTTTGTGCAAACACATTAGGTAATTAGTTATACAGTAACACCTAATTAATTAGTTTATACAGTACATAAAGAGAGGCTAAATGGTAAGCCCGGCGGGTGGGACTCGAACCCACGACCTTTGCCCAATCCGTGGCCAGAGTACTTCCACTGAGCTCCCGGGGCGTCCAAATTGATTTTTTCTTTGTGGATCTTTTGCCCCCCCCCCCGAGGCGTTTTAACCGTCCACCTCACACTATCAGGGATAGGGAATCGCGCAGGAAAAAAAAGCGATCGGCGATATCAATTTTTAATGCAAACAGCGATCTGCGAGCGGGGCGATATGCCCCAAAAAAGGCGATAAATGCGATCAATATCGCGCGATCGCGATCGCGATTTCCATCCCTGGTCCACACGTCCAACAACCAGCGGAATTACTCTCTCTCTTCCACTTATTTATATAAACAAAAATATTATTAAAATTGGGGCCGGTGCCGGACCGGACTCGGCCGGAGTTTGCCGGATCCGGCCTCCCGGATTTTTTCCGTATTCGGATTTACAAAAAACCCGGTTCCGGACCCGGAAATTTGATTTCACCGGTCCCTAATTAAAATATATTCAAAAAGACCAATGCCCGTGTTCCCTGCCGTTTGTTCAATAATTGTGCTGAGTCCAGGCCTAATTCGGCCCTCACGTTCCGCAGCGTCGATCATCGCAACGCCAATCCGRTCCTTTACGGACCCCGCGGGGTTCATCCACTCCAGCTTCACTGCTAAATGCATTTTATTTATTTTTACAAAAAAGTTAATAATTTAAATTTAAATTTAAATTTAAATTAGGTAAGCCTCTATTTTCCTACCAACTTTAGCGGCACATCCTTTCGCAATTTTGTTTAAATAAACCATCGGCGTGTTGCCTATTAATGCACAAACATCGTGCCCAATTGTATCGCGCGAAGCCATTCTGATTTATTTTTTCAAAAATAGTCAAAAAATTAATAAAAATTTTATATAAATAAAATTGTTTAGCTGAAGAACATATAAAATAACAAAATGGCGCCGAGCATTCTTATCGGCGAGCGCTTCATGCAGCAATAATTGTTTTATTATTTCTCTATTTTATTTTGCACGTACAAAAATTATCACAGGAACAAATTTGGGTGATTGTTCACAACTATTTGACAAATGATCAATATTTCCGCTATTTCTTCTAATTGATTTTTTTGGTTGACGATAATTTCTAACAAATTTAAGACGTTATGTCTGTGTAAAGTGTTAGTCCTGAAATGCTTTTATAATATTTTAAATTGTTTTTAAAGCAATAAAAACAGAAAATTGCAAAATTGTTTTATGCAATAAATTAAAAAACTACAAATCACACTATATATAATAATAGATTACAAATTAGCACAATTTTTGTTCAAAATATTTTTTGTAATTATTCCATTGATTGGCCACATTTGCGTCCTCCGTCCCTCAATCGTTTGTCCTCCGCGTTCATTGCCTCTATGGCCCCGTTTAATTTGGCCAAAATTTGTTGGAAATATTGCCTTTCCATGTCACTTTTGTCGGTCAACACGTCCAGGCTCATCAACCAGACRTTCTTGGACGGCTCCAACTCTTCAATTCGTTGCTCCAACAACTGGCCGAGCATTGTCGCACTGACTCCGTTGAACAGCATCAGCGAGCCGTCGTTCACATTCCGTACAAATTCCAAATAGCAACTTTGGTCCTCCTCCCCGATGAAGTCCAGGACGGCATCCGCTGACGGTCGCGCACCGAATTGATAACTAAGCAAACCCTTAACAGAAAAATCAGTCTAAAACCAATTTATTATTATAAAGTCTTGGAAGCGGTGCGCCCGAATAACCCTTTTTTAGACTTTTACGAATCGAATTTACAGACTTTTGCACCAACAATTGTTGAAATTTGTCCGAATTTACTGTCTTTTACGAACATTTATTGGGAGGGAATTGTCATAATTAATTAAGACAATGCCAAAATTAATAGCCCTAGTCTAAAATGGATTGTCATAATTAATTAAGACAATGCCAAAATAGCTTTTAGTAAAGAGATAATTGTAAAACTAAAAATGGAAAAATCCGCTTTTCCTAATACAAAATGGGCACCGTCAGCAGCAAGGCAATGCGCGGATGCTGTTCATTCCACAGGCGGACGAGCAGTTCAATTAGCTCAATATGTCCGTCCAACCAATCCAAATCATTTGAGGAATAACTGAATTCTTTTTCCGYTTTGTCATACGAAAATCCTTTGTAGAGGTCGGCAAAATCGCGCAAAAATTTGTTGTGCTTGCGGAGGAATTAAAATAATTTTATTTAAAATAATTTTTAATAATTCTTTTTACTGTACTTGATTGGCGGCCGGTTGATTTGCTTTGTTGTACAGTCCAATGTGCGGTTGGGCCAGCAACATTTCGTAGACGATGACGCCCAGAGACCAAATGTCAGACTTTGTCGACATCTTCAAGTGATCAAAAACGTATAAATCATAACAATAACACAATTTTTAAATTGTTTTTTTTTTGCAATTTTCCCTTTTTTCTTACCTTTGAACATCTCATAAAATATTCTGGGCTTGCATAAACGGTTGTTCCCAGCTTAAATTCGGGCTCTTTACAAATGGTGCCCTTCGGCAAAAGTTCGGCCCCGTCAAAATCGATCAATTTTAGCAATTCACCGGCGGTCGATTCATTTTTTGTGTACAAAAAGTTCATCGGTTTGACGTCCAAATGCATTGCAACTAAAACATTTTGATTTATTTTTATTTGTTAGCATCAAATTATATAATAATAGTAATAATAATATACTTAACTAAAAAAATATTCAATTAAATTCCCCCACAAGCACTAAAACTATTTAAGCATTTCGCCTGCCTTTGTGCAGTGCGCCGAGCGGTTGGACAATTTCGCGAATTCGCTCATTCAAATGTTTGGCCCCAATTTGGTCATTGAAATCCATCGGCTGGTCATAAAGTCGATCGTTTAGTGTGTCTTCGCCAAGTTCCATTATCGTCACGCCCAACGGCACCAAAGTGCCGTCGTCCGCCGACGTCGCCCCCTGCTTTTGTTGTTTTGCCAGCGGCAATTTGATCGGCACCTTTTCAGCCGGCACCGTACCGCTAAACAAAAAAACGATTAGGCGAAGAAAAATCAAATTCTTATGACTAATTAAAGCACATTTAAAATCACTAAACACTTTTTGTTTGTCGGTGGCAAGTCAAAAGAATTTTTACAATTTCAAAATTGAATTTTCGTCTTTTTTTATTCGCTTTCAAAATTGTATTAAAAAAATAAAATCTCAAAATCTTTTACATGTCAAAAATCTGCGCAATGAAATCGCACAGCGAATTCGATAAACGCCTTCGTTTTTTGCCGCTGATGGCCATTCGCACATTTTTTACGAAACATTTTGACCGTTTCTGCAATTTTATGGCCAATTCATTTTTGGCGGCATTATTTTCTTTTTGTTTTGTCAGTTTTATGGCCACACATTTTTCGAAAGGTAACTGATCAAGTCGATCTTTAACATAACCGGCAAATACCTTTAAATTAATTAATTATCTCTATTTTAATAATTTCCTTTTAATGTTATATTTTAAATTTTGAAAATTGATACGCGGCTAATTAATTAAAAAATAATTTAAATTTAAAAATTAAAATTATAAACCCAAGAAAATCCGCCCGCGCCAATTTCCTTTTTTGAAATGAAAATTTGTTTGTTTCCCCCGGATTCCGATTTGTAAGTGAAAGGCTCTCGAACAATTCGATTATTTCCGCAATTGAATTCTGTAAAAGTATTTGACAATAATTTGTTGTAAATTTACTATAAATCACTTACCAAAATGATTTGTATTTTTATTATTGGAATTTTTTGTGCCCAATGAAACATTTGTAAAATTGGCCAGAATTGAAAAGCAAATAAAAATAAGGAGAAACATTTATGCTTAARTTTAAGTAAGAATAAAAAGTTGTTATTTTCATTTATATTAATTAAATATAATTATGAAAGAATGTGCAGAAAATAATAAATAGAAAGAATGGCACTTTTTACTTCACTGCCAATATTCATCGATTGCCGGGCCCATTACAACCATTTTTATATTTATCTGAAAATAAAATTGCCAACAAAAATCATTATTTACCCTTAATTATTCTGGGCCAAACCATCGGACTCCATTTAATCCAGATTTTCAAATTTTTAATTATAAACAGAAAAATAAAGTCATTTTTTCTAAGACTTCAAAATTTGCCGGATTCCAAATTCCCGGACATTTTTGGGTCCGGCATGCCATATTCCGGAGATTTTTTGGCATCCGGTTACATCGATTAGTGTTAGTAATTTTCCCCACATAAAAATTGGTCATAGAATCAATAAAACAAATTTTTCATCCATAAAAATCGTTCATTGAATCAATAAAACAAATTTTCATCCATAAAAATCGGTCATTAAGCGGCATTTTAATTACAAAATTAAAATATAAATTTTAACATTTATTGCACCTGCGCACATTGACGGCGAATAAATAGTKGAAATTTTAAAGATAGTTACTGTCCGTTTGTCCAAGCAGTTCAATGAACGTTTGGGCCTCACAATTATTGTTTGTTTTTATGTGAAAAATGGCATAAAATACGCTCACATAAATAGAATAAAAATGCTAACACTTTCTGTAACAATTAATTGAGTTGGCAAAAGTTGTGGCCAGATTTTTTGTTTTGCTAAGATGAAAAAAAGCAAAAATGTCAAAACAGTAAAAATTTTCGAAAGTCTAACAAAACCGGCAAAATTTTTGTCTACGCGGTTAAGGACATTGTTTAAAAAAAGGGAATTTAACAATCTTTGGGACTATGTACCTTTTTTTGTGAAGTGCATTTATTCACGGTTTATATACAGAAATAAATGAAAGTTATTATGGACAATGTTTGTATAAAAGTGAATTTGTTTTCTATTGAGGATGTGAT
Source organism: Globodera ellingtonae (assembly GCA_001723225.1). Lineage (NCBI taxonomy): Eukaryota > Metazoa > Nematoda > Chromadorea > Rhabditida > Heteroderidae > Globodera > Globodera ellingtonae. The sequence continues at coordinate 82,544 of MEIZ01000128.1, read as the reverse complement.
CAGAGCAACAAAAAATGATTGATCTAAATGCGGTGATGCCGTCGATGCGGACGATCGTCGTCCTTTTTTAGTCACCGTTTGGGAAGGACGACGCCCTCCGGTCCCTCCTCCGACCGCCGCCGTTGGCGGCGGCGGCGCCGGCGGCGGCGTGCCAGAGATTATTTGGGCTCGGAGTTGCGCCGTAACCGCTTTCGTCTCTTGAAGGTGGGGAACAAATTTAAATGGGCCAATTCATTGCAACATTTAACTGCCACAATTGGGTTGCGCATTGACTTTATTTAAAATATAGACTTTTTTTATTTAAAAAATTGAGAAGCTATTCTATTTTTCAAAACATGCTTACTAACTTACACACTTACCCAGTTCGAGTGTCCGGAGTCATCAAAAGTGCCGGCTGTCCGTAGACGCGCCGGGTCGACTTGTAAATGTACTGAAATATTGCAATAAACTCTCTCTTAAAGACTTTTGAAAGTTCTAAACCCGACAAGCTCGTTTTGCTTGAGGCAACAAAAAGTCGCGCAGGTCATCCAAAATTCGGATTTCGGGCTTTTTTTTGTCGCCTCGGCGGTTTTTTTTGGGTGACCCAACCACTCGACAACAACCCGATTTGGCACCATGGCACATTATGTGCCCAAAACAACAATAACATCGAGGCTTACTGACGGGATTGTCTTCGGCTGACCAGTAGAGAGTCTGCTCCTCAATGGGCTGAATGGCAATTTGCTTAAACAAAAATGAGAAAGCTAATTGAAGTTCAATTTGGCATCATCTAATTTTGCCCACATGTAATGAGGGGCTTTGAAAGACACTGCCGCCGAGCAAAGTGCCGCCACCGCCGCCGGCGCCGCCGTCCCCCCAATGGTCGTCGACGCCGGAGGGGCCCGAATAGCTGAGATAACTCGTGTCCGGGCCATCCCCGCCGAGAACGGAGAAAATTTGACGCCGCCCGTCCCCCCGCCAATGATGGAGCAAATGCAACGAGCTCAATTAGAAAAAAATGATAAAATTATGTTTATTAGTCAAATCAATTGCTACTTTTATGCTTATTATGTATAACAACAAAAACAAAAAAAAGTTTCCATTTTTAAAGATACCAAAATATGACGACAGTCCCACAAATTACTTGCAGGACACACGCAAGTGCGGAAGCGGCGGCAAAACAAATGCCCAGCGTGATCAGAGTCCGCTGATTGATGCTCAGTCCGATAGCCAAACGGGAATTGAGCAGAACTTGCTAAATTAACAACAAATCATCTTCTAATCAATTCAAAAATGTATGCAAACTTTTAAAATTATTATTTTAAACAAAAAGACTATAAAATTTATTTTCTAATATAAATTTTGTTCTAATAAATTTTGAAGAAAAAAAATGCTAACCAAATAATAGACATTAGTGATGGCAGAATTGAGGGTAAAGAAGGCCAAAGAGCTGAGGACGATTTGCAGAATGGTTGCGGAGGCGATCATTTGAGGGCACGTACAACAGATCACCTGCAAATGATGCAAAAAGTCTCAATTTTTCATTTTAAAAAAGCGTTTATTTTACCGTTCGGAGAGAATAATGTTAACTACATATTATTGTACTTAACTGATTGAGTTCCAATATTAAAAATAAATTTTATTAATATTTTTTAAATGTATTTTAAAAAAATGAATTATAGAAGTGTCTCCAATGTTTCTCATCCTTTTCGACCTGTACAATGAAAACGGTCAATCCGAGCAGTCCGTTGCCCAGCCTTTGGTGCCCCGTCTGCTCCAAAGTAACCTCCGACCATCGCCATTTGTCAATCTCGAAGAACACTTCACTGGTGAGCAGCACCAGCGCGTAAAACAGTGCACTCAGAGAGCAACAGCAGTTGAGCCCTTTTACATAATTAAGAATTAATTATTATAATTAGATAATTATTTTAATTCAAAATTAGTAAGAATACCTTTAAAAAGTAAATTTATGTTATTTTGAAAGAGATTCTATTTGTTTAAGCTTACCTTAAACGGAGTTCGGCCCCGACCTTTGGAGGCGGCACCAAACTTCACACCAAACTCTTATTTCAATTTGGCAAAAGGCATCAAAAACTTTTCGAAAATCAAATTCAAAAATGNTAACAATTAATTGAGTTGGCAAAAGTTGTGGCCAGATTTTTTGTTTTGCTAAGATGAAAAAAAGCAAAAATGTCAAAACAGTAAAAATTTTCGAAAGTCTAACAAAAACCGGCTAAATTTTTGTCTACGCGGTTAAGGGCATTGTTTTAAAAAATGGGAATTTCAACAATCTTTGGGACTGTGTGCCTTTTTTGTGTTGTGCATTTATTCAGCGGTTTATATACAGAAATAAATGAAAAGTTATTATGGACAATGTTTGTATAAAAAGTGAATTTTGTTTTCTATTGAGGATGTGTGATCAGAGCAACAAAAAAAAGAATGGTTGATCTAAATGCCGTCGATCGTCCTTTTTTAGTCACCGTTTGGGAAGGACGACGCCCTCCGGTCCCTCCTCCGACCGCCGCCGTTGGCGGCGCCGGCGGCGGCGTGCCAGAGATTATTTGGGCTCGGAGTTGCGCCGTAACCGCTTTCGTCTCTTGAAGGTGAGAAAAAATTAAATGGCACATTTAACTGCCACAATTGGGTTGCGCCAAAACTATTTACCTTTATTTAAAATATAGAATTTTTTTATTTAAAAAATGAGAAGCTATTCTATTTTTCAAAACATGCTTACTAGAGCCCGGACTTGAGCTTCGAGCGAGATCTCGAGATTCTCGAAAATTCGAGACGAGATCTCGAGGTCGAGATTTCTCGAGAATCTCGTCGAGTTTTATCTCGAGATCGCGTCTCGTTCCGGGCTTTAATGCTTACTAACTTACACACTTACCCATTCCGAGTGTCCGGAGTCAACAAAAGTGCCGGCTGTCCGTAGACGCGCCGGGTCGACTTGTAAATGTACTGAAATATTGCAATAAACTCTCTCTTAAAGACTTTTGAAAGTTCTAAACCCGACAAGCTCGTTTTGCTTGAGGCAACAAAAAGTCGCGCAGGTCATCCAAAACTCGGTTTTTTCGGACTCTTTTTTGTCGCCCCGGGGGTTTTTTTTGAGTGACCCAACCGCTCGACAACAACCCGATTTGGCACCATGGCACATTATGTGCCCAAAACAACATTAACATCGAGGCTTACTGACGGGATTGTCTTCGGCTGACCAGTAGAGAGTCTGCTCCTCAATGGGCTGAATGGCAATTTGCTTAAACAAAAATGAGAAAGCTAATTGAAGTTCAATTTGGCATCATCTAATTTTTGCCCACATGTAATGAGGGGCTTTGAAAGACACTGCCGCCGAGCAAAGTGCCGCCACCGCCGCCGGCGCCGCCGTCCCCCCAATGGTCGTCGACGCCGGAGGGGCCCGAATAGCTGAGATAACTCGTGTCCGGGCCATCCCCGCCGAGGACGGAAAAAATTTGACGCCGCCCGTCCCCCCGCCAATGATGGAGCAAATGCAAAGAGCTAAATTAGAAAAAATGATAAAATTATGTTTATTAGTCAAATCAATTGCTACTTTTATGCTTATTATGTATAACAACAAAAACAAAAAAAAGTTTCCATTTTATTTTATTAAAATATACCAAAATATGACGACCGTCCCACATATGACTTGCAGGGCACACGCAAGTGCGGAAGCGGCGGCAAAACAAATGCCCAGCGTGATCAGAGTCCGCTGATTGATGCTCAGTCCGATAGCCAAGCGGGAATTGAGCAGAACTTGCTAAATTAACACAAACAAAATTTGAGATCAAAATAAATGCTTTGAAATCGATCAGGCACTGATCAGAGTGCTAATTGAAGCATTTGAAATCGTAAGTATGGCCAAAAATCTAACTGATTCAAAAATTTAAAAAAACTTCGACTAACAAATAAATCATCTTCTAATCAATTCAAAAATGTATGCCTAAGCCTAGTTATTATTTCTTGCGCAATATAAATATTGATATTAAAAAAGAATTTCTGATAAATAATTTGAAGAAATAAAATGCTAACCAAATAATAGACATTAGTGATGGCAGAATTGAGGGTAAAGAAGGCCAAAGAGCTGAGGACGATTTGAAGAATGGTTGCGGAGGCGATCATTTGAGGGCACGTACAACAGATCACCTGCAAATGATGCAAAAAGTCTCAAATTTTCATTTTAAAAAAGCGTTTAATTTACCGTTCGGAGAGAATAATGTTAACTACATATTATTGTACTTAACTGATTAAGTTCCAATATTAAAAATAAATTTAATTAATATTTTTTAAATGTATTTTAAAAAAATGAATTATAGAAGTGTCTCCAATGTTCAAACAATTTTCTCATCCTTTTCGACCTGTACAATGAAAACGGTCAGTCCGAGCAGTCCGTTGCCAAGCCTTTGGTGCCCCGTCTGTTCCAAAGTAACCTCTGACCATCGCCATTTGTCAATCTCGAAGAACACTTCACTGGTGAGCAGCACCAGCGCGTAAAACAGTGCACTCAGAGAGCAACAACAGTTGATCCCTTTTATTTCATTAAGAATTAATTATTATAATTGGATAATTATTTTAATTCAGAATTAGTAAGAATATCTATTAAAAAGTAAATTTATGTTATTTTGAAAGAGATCTATTTGATTAAGCTTACCTTTAAACGGAGTTCGGCCCCGACCTTTGGAGGCGGCACCGAACTTGTCATCAATATTTCAATTTGGCAAAAGGCATCAAAAACTTTTCGAAAATCGAACTTCAAAAATGGCTTTTCATTTTGCCGCTCCCCCCCCCCCGCGGCGTCTCCTACAGCTGCTTGCTTACTTACCCATGGAGAATGGTTGTCGCCTCGGCGCTTCCCGTGCCCGAATCGTTCGCCCATAAACAATTGCTCCGCAAAGTGCCGTCAGTGACGCGCCCRCCAGCACGGCGCATTGCGCACTGTGCAGGACGATTTGGCCTGTACGGCTTCGACTGTCGAACACCGCCGGGTTTAAATAGTCGGGATGGGTGGCCGACTGGAAGATCAAGTTGATGCTGGCCACGCATTTCTCAGTGCATACGGACAATGTTAGGCAATTTGTCACGAATTTGACCAGCGTAGAAATGCTGACAAACGAAAATGGAATAAACAACAAAGACAAACGATTTATACGACAGATCATGATGATCAATCAATCTGATCGTTTTCATGATCAAAGATGATTAGGTAGGTAAGTAATTTCTCCCGATATTTCAAAATGTTGTGAATGTAATTTGATTTAAAACAGTCTTATGGAGAACATCCAGAAAAGTAAGCGGAAAAGGTGCTGTTGTTCTTTTGTCCCTGAAAGGCACTCCTCTAAAAAAGAAGGGTGAAGCAACCGTTTGTTGGCCGAGCCGAGCAGTCCAGTGCCAAACACGAGCACCGCAAGCCAGAGCAGGTCAGCCCCAATAAAGTCGCCGTTCCACGGCAATTCAGCGAGTCCAAGCAGTGCTAGAACAAGCAGACACAGTGCCCAAAAGGAGTGAAGCAGTGCAAGAAACCTTGGCAACARTAAATATTCAAAATGCAATCTCACTCACCTGTTCTGCATGCCCAGCTCGGCCTGCTCGTCCCGTTTGGCGACACACTCTCTGAGCGCGTTGGCTGCCAAAATGGCGGTGCAGGCGGAGAGCAGCGCGAGCAATGCAAGCAGTCCAATCAGAATGCCGTGAATGATCACAATGGCATATTGAGGGGGCGAAATGGTGACAAATGTTGTTTCTGTTGTGTGTTCAGTGGGAAAAAAAAATTAAAAAACAACAAAACCAAAAAAAGAATTTGTGCAAAAAACTTTACGGGATGTATGCACAGCTACTCGGTACTGGTTGATGTCCATCTTGTAGAAGGGAAATGCGTTGTTGTCCACCGACTTTAGGGACCAAACGGCGGACACAACGGACAACGCAATGCTCGCCTGAACCCCCAATGCGGTACTGCTCGTTCCCCCCACCCCGCCCGAGCGATTTTCAACACATTTCAAACATCAACAAACTTTTACAAATTTAGTAACATTCAAAAGCTTAAGGGCTGTAGAATTAATGATTAAACGGACTAAATGCTGCATTCACTTTCGCGAATGTCAGAAAATAAAATGCTCGAAAATTTCGACTTTTTCGTGATCAGTAGTCTGTAACATTTTTGCAAGCTACTTGATCGATTAGCTTATACTTGCACAAATATTCTAAAGACTTAGAGTTTTCGAATAGTACTAAGATTCTAGAACTAGGTTGACTAACTTTTACCTTAAGGTTCAACGAGCAGTGCAATTTGTTGTAGCAAGCGTAAAAATCGGCAACGGCACTTCCCAGCGCCAACACAACACTGAACTGGTCGAGAATGATGCGATAGTATTCTTGACGTAGCGCCAGCTGGGCATTCTCGTACTCGAGAAAGGCCGCCAGACTGAGCGAGGCGATTCCGGTCAACTTAAATCCAATTTAAATAATAATAGAGGTAATTAGCAACAACAAAAAAAATGATCGCTGACCATTTTGATCATCGCTGTGCATGCCAACAGCGTTTTGTTGAACTTGGACCGCAGTTGGTCCTCCCGTTGTGCCGCGTACCAGGGCCGTTCAACGACCGAAAGTCGGTCCAGCAAAGCCAAGGCGAGAAATCCGACGATGCCGGTGAACAGCGATAAGCCGATCATGGCACTTGAAATGATCTGCAAAATGAACATTTATTGATCAATGTTGAATAAGGAATAAACTATTTTCTTCTTAACAAACTTTAATCACATTATTATACTTCAAAAAACCAACCGTTTTGGGCACAAAATCAGCACTGGTTCTGGCCACTCCGAAAGCACCGGTAAATGCACCGCCGAGCTGTTCAAAACGTACAAGCTGACGATGCAAATCGATGACCTTTACTCACAAAATATTTAAATGATTTGTTGGGTTTCACTACTCACTTTGTACGTTGTGAATGCGTAAAAGATGGCCGTGCTTAGTGCAAAAAGCACAGTCAAAGTGTACAATGTTTTGAGCAAAACGCTCCCCGAAGAACGGCCAACGCAGAAAAAGCCCACTGAACATATAATTAATTACATAATTATAAAGCTCGTTAAGTCAAAAAGTTAAACAGTGCCTAAAATGTGAATAATAATTAACAATTGATTATTTAAATTGGATTTTTAAACTTTGGTTTCATTTAATTTTTAAAGGTTAAACAATTAATAAATCTTTCCAAAACTCCAAATTTAAAAAAATCGCCTAAAATAAAAGCTTTTGAAGTGATTTTGTTAATTTTTTTGTTTTGTTAAAAATCAAATGATCGACCCGTTCCGGTGAGAGTGTACAAAAGGGAGGTGGAGAGACGTAAATCGATCTGTCGATAATTGTCAATGCCAATACGCGGCTGAAACTGCGTGCCGGCAAGGCCGAGGCCGATGGCACCGAGCACGGACAGCAGCACATTGCAGGCTTGCAGCTGAAATTACTAATTGAAATTTTTGTTAAAAATCATTCAATAAAAATTTAATAAAATGACAAATATGAAGAACATTTTGGAAAAAATAATTTTTTATAAATCTTAAATCAATTAAATTATTTTTTTAAAAATATATTTTGTTCAAAGGCTGCGTTTAACATTTTCCAGTACAGTCGAATACCTAAGTAAAAATAGTACTTTGGTATTATACGACGCCCCCACCCCCAAAGTTTAAATTAAATGGGCCAAAAGTTATTTTTGACAAAATTATTTCGATGTCAAACGAATTTTGACGATTTATTTTGACACAAAATGACAGAAAAAATGGTCGATCAGTCCGCTCATTCACTCACTGACCTCCTTCAATTACTCCAACCACCCCAAAATCAGATTTGTCRGTTTTAGCGAGTCAATAAACGTCGGTTTAAATCATTTAATTTAAATTTTAGGGTTATAAAATACCAAATTTAATCATTGTAAGCATTGACTGACTGTCGGATTCCCTCACCTGACGGCATTCGGTGTGCCCCACCGTCGTCGACGAGTTGCTGTCGACGTCCGACGGCGACGGCGGCGRCCGCCGCCGTCGCCTCTCGCCGTTGGCATTTTGCCCGTCTGAATAACGACGGCTGCTCACTGACGGCATTTGTTGCTGTGACGGCTGAACTGTTTTTTGGGCAAATTTTTGTGGCAAAAGTRCCGAAGAAATAATGTCATATCGAAAAAGCCGTAGCTGTTGTTCGCAAATTAATGTCGGGTTTTAAGGCTCAAAAAAAGTAAAGTGTGCGCGGAAAATTGTTTCGATTTCTTTGTCAGAGCAATTTCATTAACAAATGAATTCAATTCGTTAAAATGGAAAAAATATTGAAAAATTATGACGGGGGCCCAAATAAAGCAGCAACAAAAAAAGACTCAATATTTGTGCGTAACCAATGAAATTAAGATAAGCATTAAAATGAATAATTTTAAAAACAAATTTACTAAATAAAAACGGTTGAGAAAAAAAGTCGGGCACGGATTTTGGATGGGTTAGGCAAAAACATCGGCGGATTTCAGCGGTTAACCAACAATTTCGGAGGCCATCCGACGCAGTTCTGTGAAATCGGTAAATCGAGAAGTATTTCTGATCAAACAGAAAATAGGACGACAAAAATCATTGCTTCTCTAAATAAAAACGCGCGTTGGATGGGGGTTAAAAAACAAAAAGAAGCATTTAAGCATTTATCAACAAGCTTCTTCTTTTTGTGTCGTTGTTCTTCTCACTCACTCACTCACTCAGCAGCCATTTGTTCGTCCATTCCTTCGTTCGATATCAACAATTGTGGCTCAATTATGTGAGGCGCTTCTCTCTTCACAGCTTTTAATATGAAGACCCAAACTTGTTCGGCACGTAGAATTAATGAACTGCATGCTTTTGATTGGTTCAAAGCTTGGCGGATTTGAATTAATTATGTAAAAACATTGTTCGGCACTGACTCGGCCGGCATCGGATTGTTTGAAGCGTCGCGCTTAAATCCACCAAAGCGAGCGAGTGACATCCATTATTTTTTGCCCAACAAAAACAAACAAAAAGCCAAATTTCCTCCAAAGCCCCGCGGGGGGGGGGGGGGGGG
>MEIZ01000128.1:45342-59534 GCA_001723225.1 Globodera ellingtonae | reverse complement strand
CCCCCCCCCCCCAAACGCTCCGACCCGGCCGAGTGTCGAAGCGTCAATTTGTAAAAAATGATTGAACAACACTCAAAAAACTTATAGCGCCAGAAAACCCGCAAAAATTGGCCTTTTTCGAATTGATCACTTTTTTACCATAACTTTTTTGAGCTTTGTCCAATCGTAAAGCTACATCCCTAATTATATAGCTTTAAACTCATCGAAAGCTTTCATCCGGTATAATGTTCGACCAAATCCGGTCAGCTTGAAGGAAGGTATAAAACGGTTCGACGCTCGGACCGGTAGCTCCCCCACCCCCAAACATCTCCCACCATAATGTCGTATCCGCCCTCACAGAATTCGTAAAAATTTGTGTATGGCCAATGGACGAATAGACGACGTGAATGTTTCTGTTCTTCATCTTTGGCATCCCGCCTATCTTAAAATGTTCGAAATTCGAGTCATTTGGTCCCTCAATTCAAGAAATTTCACGGTTTTGCATCCCGGTCTCGATTCTCGAAGTCAAGTTTCGGTATCGGGCCCGGTAAATTTCAAGTCTCGAAACTAGAGATCGGACTTGAGGACCGATCGAGATTTATCGAGAATCTCGTAAAATCTCGAAAAAAAATTTAAACGATCGAGATTCGTTCGAGATCACTGAAAAATCTTTAAAAAATCTCGAAAAAATCTCTGTAAAAATTGTTCGATCGAGAATCTCGATCGGTCCGATCTATACTCGAAACACTCGTAGAGCCTGGCTCCTACCGAATCAGTGTTTTCATGATAAAAGCAGGCATAGGTAGGTGTAAATAGGGCAATCTTTAAAGACAAAAAAAATTCATCTTTTTGCCAAATTTCGGTCAGTGGCGCCTCCGGCGCTATGACTTTTAGATGTCCGGCTATGGCCGGATCACCTGACCAGGGGACCCCGGTCAGAGCAGATCAGAGGTTGTCCTGTTCGGTGAAAAGGTCCGTTCACAAAACACTGGCAGAGTTCGGTCCCATCGAATCACGAAAGCATAAACCCCCACCATCATTTGTAAGCCCCCACCATCATTTGACCATCTCCATATTTAGCAATGCCACCACCATCACAGTGCACTGCTCGCTGCTGTTGATGTTGGTTATTTAAATTTAAATGTGTGTGCAGAATTTGTTGTCCATCGTGCAGAAGCGGCCGCCAATTATTGTCAAAATAATAATTGTTTTCGTCCGCTCTGCTAATGGTGCCCTCCGGCGGCGGGGGCGGGGGCCCAGCGCTTTGGCCCTCGTCACAGCAGCAGTCCGGAAAGTTGTTCTCCTCCTGCTGCTGTTGCTGCTTCTGCAATTGCCAATTCGTTATGTTCATCGATCGCCTAAATCGTTGCATGGCACGGCCCGATCGCGATGCCAAATCAGAACATTTGTTGTGATCTTAATGTTGCGAGTCGCCGCTGCTTAAGTTTATTTAGTGTGTACCCGGGATGTACCCGGATGCTTAAAAAAATAAGTCCGGAATCCGGCATCCGGTTACATCCCTGCTGGTATGTATGTACCAGGGCGGTGTATCGTATCGTAATCGTAAATATCGTAATTTTGGCCATATGGTATCGCATTTTGGTGTATCGTAAATATCGTATATCGTGTATCGTATTTTGAGGAGACGATATCGACAGCCCTGGTATGTACCTAGAACACTTTTTAGTGGCCCTAAAAGCATTTTCAGAAAGAAAGTTGGTGGACTTTGCACCAAAACAAATAAAATTTTAAATGCTTTTTTTGGTGTAAATTTTGTGGAATTTACAAATTATATTTTATTTATTTTGAGGATTAATAATTGGGGAGGAGAAAGGAGAGAACTTTGGACGGTCAAAGAATGATTTTTTATTTGTATGAATGGGGTGATAAAATAAATGGGGGCAGAATAATATAAATCAATCGATTGCATTGACCAAAATGGAGAGACACTTTAACGAATTAAAAAGTGTTAAAAATTAATTAAGGTAAAAAGTTGGAGAGATATTTTTTTATTAAAAAAATAATTATATTCAAGAAAATACGGAATGCCAAGTATGAAGTTCACCCACCGTCCACCTATGTACCGTACTTCCTATTGAATGATTTTAGCCGAGCAATTGCAAGAAACATCCTCAGGCTTTCTTCATAATTAGAAGTACACTCAGCAGATGCGGATTCTACGACCCAAATAACACTAAAATATGTAWCATTCATTTTGAAAAAATTTTTTGAATTTGAGMGACTTTTTAGTTCCTATAAATCCCAATTTCGTGCTTTTTGGGAAAACTATATTTGCCATTTTTGCGTTTTTATAAGTAGCACCTATTTAGGCATTTTTATGGAAAATTTCTTAAGAAAAATTCAACTAAAAAATGTATCCTTAAAAATCTAATTTTGTTTTAAATCAAAATGCACGACTTTTGCTTCGACGAAAAATGCGCCCCTAAAGATGCGACATTTGGGGGACGAGACATTTAGAACAATTTAAATGAAAAAAACAATCGCTTTATCGGTATTTACCCAACTCGTTCCCGGACAACAATGCTGATGGTACCAAATGCTAAAAATAGGTGAAATTCTAACAAAAACGTCATTTTTAGTCATATATATCCAGCATTATGTATATAAATTTTCAAATTTTCCCGTTCCCGCATAAATGTTGAGGTTAAAATTGATTTCATTGATTATGAACAGCTACGTARTATTCAGCTTCACCTTTACATCAATATACATTGCTGAATTTCATATAATATATTTCTATTTAAATTAAATTATAATGTAAATCTAAAAATTATGCTTGTTAGCCACGGTTTGGAACCCGATTGGGAATTGCCCTCGGCCACAGAAATTGGTGTTTAAACAATATTCGCTTTTTTGCGTTTCCAGAATCCCTTAATCTTCTTGGAAATTTCGGGTCCCGTAATTCAGTCGAAATTCCGTAAATTCAAACATTTGTCACAGGACAAGGTTTTCAGCGACATTATGCGGCATCCGCTGCWCKGTTATGCCGTCGTTTTTGTCGAATTTACATATTTTGTGCAAATATTCGCCGTACGGGAACGTCTTTATCCCGTCGTTGAGGAGGATCATCGACAGCACCAATTCGATCAGCTCGACGTGGCACAGCCACCGGCGATGATGGGCGACAAAGCGCCTGTTGGCCCGCCTCGTGCCAATCAGCAGAGAGTCCGTCAGAGGAAAGGCGGAGCGCCTCCGGTGGGTGCGGCGGCACTAGGCCAAAATGCCACCGGTCAAAATACCAACCAGTCAAAATGCCATCGGTCAAAATGCCACCGGTCAAAATACCAACCGGTCAAAATGCCACCGGTCAAAATACCAACCAGTCAAAATGCCACCGGTCAAAAATGCCACGGTCAAAATATCAACTGGTCAAAAATGCCAACCAGAGGCAGTTGGCATTTCGTCCTGACACGGGACGGTGGTGTGGCCAAAGGCATATTGTGCCGGATCGCCCCAAGGAATGCAAACACAAAATTTTATGAGAGGGTGGTGGTAATCAAATCAATGGGTGGGTGGGCATCTGCCAACATTTTTGTTTTAAGAAAATCTTTTGTAATTATAACTTTTTTCGAAATTCAATGAATTTTCCCTCGAAACCTCCATTTGACAGAGGAGGAAAGAGAGTTCAAGTCACAGCCCGTTTGTGCAACCCGCGGTGCCCAGCCCATTCGCGACGTTTGCGAACGATCCGCAACAACCCTCGGGGCAAGCGCCACCCCAACAACAATTTCATCAACAACTTCAACAAGGACCTCCAACAAATTATGCGCATCCCCACCAAGCGCAGCAGAATGCTCATGATCCAAACCAGTCAGAGTCAGTAGGTTCTATCCAAAGCAATTCGCAAGGGTTCCAGCAGTGATGCTCGAGACCTAAAATTTACCGAGAACCGAGACTTGACCATGAGATACACCGAGACTCGAGACCGAGATAAGACCCCGAGACTCGAGACCGAGATAAGACACCGAGAGCCGAGACCGAAATAAGACACCGAGAGCCGAGACCGAGATAAGACCCCGAGACTCGAGACGAGACCCCAAAAACCCAAGACTTTTTGAGACTCGAGACCGAGATAAAGACCCCGAGACTCGAGACGAGACCCCCAAAAACCCAAGACTTTTTGAGACTCGAGACCGAGACTCTCGCGCATCACTACCAAATTGGAAGGTTATTTTAAAAAACCATTCCTAGATATTATCCACAAATTCAAAACAACAATGYACCACTACCTTATRCTAATGGMACTGGGGCTCCACCACCGCAACCACCTTATCGGCATTCATCTTCTCAATATGCGCAACAACCACAGCAGCAATTCATTGGCGGAAGAAGGCACGGWACAGYGCCACAAGCCGGTGCTGTGGTGCCGTTGCCGCCGCTGGCGGCCATAATGGYTGCTGGGGGGTCGCCGCCGGMAAATCCGATGATGCCAYCAAATTATGYCCAACAAAATGTTGTTGCGACGGCGCTGTCCGCCCCTCTGGCCGATCTGCTGTTGCCGGAACCGGTTCCGGATTTGTTGACCGACTCTGTCCCAAGCGTAGTTCATCAACACCAAACTGGACATCCGGTGGTGGTGGACTCTTCTGTACCGTTAGCAGCAGTAAACTCACTAATGGACCAAATGAGCATTGTGCCAAAGGAGGGACAACAAAATCTGTTCGGCACAATGGAAGTTTATTACACGGAATTGGAGCAAAAAAAGATGGGCAAAAACGGAAAGGAGCAAAAAATTGTGTGGGAAATTTATCGGCAACGCGACAACAGCAAAAAGTTTGTCAAATTTCGGCACGTCAACAAACGCAGCGGGGACACCGAGTTCAGCTGTGTGGCACCGTTGCCGGGCAAAGGACTGACCAAACTGTTCTTCAACAACAACCCGAATTTGGCATTTTCATTCGATGCCTCCGGATACATGTTGGGTAAAGCAGGGAATTTTGAATAAATCGGACGGCGGAATTCTGATCCTGAACGGCTTTTGCCGTCCCGCTTTTCCCGGTCCCGGCTTTTGTAATCCCGATCCTGATTTTCCCGGTCTTGACTTTTGTACTCCCGGTCGATCAGGTTTTTCCTGGTCCCGGCTTTYCCAATCCGGTCCCGGCTTTTGTAATTCCTATCCGGATCCCGGTCCCGGCTTTTGTAATTCCGGGTCCGGGTCTCTTTGTAATTCCTATCCGGATCCCGGTCCCGGCTTTTGTAATTCCGGGTCCGGGTCTCTTTGTAATTCCTATCCGGATCCCGGTCCCGGCTTTTGTAATTCCGGGTCCGGGTCCCTTTGTAATTCCTATCCGGATCCCGGTCCCGGCTTTTTCCGGTCCCGGTCCCCTCAACTCTAATCAAATGACAGGGAAAGGAAGCGAGTTTGCTGTTGACGCGTTCACCGGGTGGCCCCTCGAGGAGACGATGAAGAAGCGGAAGTACGACTACGCGGTCTTCCAGAAATGGGTGGAAAGTGTCATCGATTCCCTTCTTAAAGACGAAAAGACTAATATGGTATAGAATTTAGAGTAGATTTTGGTGGTCGATAATACACAATTATTTCTTAAATTTAGAGAAAAAAAGTGATTGATATAAAAGTTTATAGCCTGTACAACCATCCGCCGTTCGTCCTCCCACCAGTTACCCAACAAAATTAGTGTTGCAATGGGTCCAATTGCCTTTGCCCGTCCATGCCGGACATGTTGAGCATAAAAAGAAAATTGGTTTTGTCAATTTGGACGTGAAACAGTTGCGGAACAACGCAACACGAACCAATGGGCTGGACAAAGTCATGGAACAAATGGATGACGGGGGCAATTGGCTAAAAATTGAGGTCAAACAAAAGCTCAAACGGCGCCATCCCATAAATTAAAATTTGGGGTTTTTTTAGGTCAAACAGGGCACTTCCCGTGCCGTTTTCGTCCGGGACCTGAACGGACAAGCGCCAAACATTGTGAAGCCGATGGTGCTGTTCTTCAACGGCCATCGCTGGTACTTTGACAAAACTGGCATGGCCATTTCCCACTCTGGGGTGGACACGTTGCGAAAGTGGAAGAAGTTGAAACAAGAATTGGATGCCAACGACACAGGCTTAGAAGCATTTTTGGCCGAAAACAGAGCCATCATGGAGAAAGAACGCATGGAAGCCGCGCAAAAGGCATTTGCTGCGTCGACACAATTAAACTACCAGAGTTTGGCAGGATATGTGCCGAACCCGAACGGAATGAATATGCTGTATTCCCAGCAACAGCAGCAGGTAAGGCTGATCAAAATACTGATCGGGAGTGATCAGGTCGTCCACTTGTCCGGCAAGTGATCAGGTCTTCCATTTGTCCGGCAAGTGATCAGGTCTTCCATTTGTCCGGCAAGTGATCAGGTCTTCCATTTGTCCGGCAAGTGATCAAATCCTCCATTTGTCCGGCAAGTGATCAGGTCTTCCATTTGTCCGGCATTCCGGTCACGGTTTTCTCCCTCATTTTCAACTCTGTGTGCTCAAATATCTTTTTTTTAAATGATTAGGGAAAAGCGAACCCAAACAAATAAATATGATTCAATTGTAAGGATTTGAGTGTTCCGCTGGTTGGACGAGACGGTTAAAACGCCTATGGCGGGGGCAAAAGATCAACCATAAAGAAGAAGGCAAATGGGATGCCCCGGTAGCTCAGATGGAAGAGCTGCCCACGGATTGGGTGGAGGACGTGGGTTCGAGTCCCACCCGGGGCTAACATTTTGCCTATTCTTTACTCAATTTGAGAAGCTAAACAAAATTTAGCCAAAATGTTTCAAAAATCAATTGTATTTTTGACTATTATTTGTTGAAATTCAACACTCAAAATATCGTCCATTCCGTTTTTGATCTTTGTAATTCCGAAAAATTGATCAGTTTGCGCAACCCTTTCTGCAAACGGCACCGAATCCGAACCAACATCACCCACAATTATTGCCACAACAACAACAATATTCGCCAATGCCAATGAATCAGTCCTATCGTTATTATATGAATCCGAAGAACCGACCGCTCTATCAAAAATGGCCAAGAAAGAGTCCATTTGAGCARAAGCCGAGTCCAAGCCCATTCCCGGCGAATTGGAACTGATCAGCAAATGTGAAAAGAGTTAAGTGATTTGGTCAAATGATTGGTTCACTGTTTTTGAATTTTATTATTGGTATTGGATCAAGATAACGAATAGGACATCAGGTGAACCAGCTCAATCAAAGTTAACCAAAATATTAAATTGACTAATAAACCGATTGATAATTCAGAATTTTGCAAATGTTGAAGAATATGACGATCAAAAATTGGTGGTGTTCCATTTTTTGTTTTGTTTTCGAGATGTTTTCGCACTTTTGGAAATCCGATAAATGTTCAGGAAAATGCACAGTTCGATATTTGGATTCTTTCAGTATTAAAGATCTGCTCGAGATGTCGGGAAACTAAGGGGTTTTTTTGGAACCTCGATCCCGACACTATAGTGCCCATAAATGCGACGTTTCAGTGCCAGGATTTTAAAAAAATAAATGTAAGACCTAGAAATCTCCCAGATTAAAATTTTTGGAGTCAATTTCCCAGAAATCTTTATCAAAAAACAAATATAGTAGCAAAAGTGGCGCCCATCTTCAAAAAAGACAAATAATGAATGGTTAAACGATTTCAAAAAAAATCCGAATCGCGCGCCTGCGCCTCAACGACCCGACCATCCGCGCGCACGGCCGACGCCACGCATTCCACCGTAAGAAAGACGCACTCCCGTTCCACCACCACTACCAGTGCCATTTCCAGCGGCAGCACTCTCAGCGTTCGCATTGCCCGTTGTTGAACTCCCTGCCGCAGCAGAAGCAGCAAAAACGGTGCCGTTGTCGCTCGCCGTCGTCGCCGCTGTGTGTCCGTTGCGGGCGAGAAACGCCGCCATTTTGTCCCTCTTCTCCTGCTCCCTATTAGCCTTTTCCTCCAGCACCTGTGCTGCATTTTCAGCGTCCAGTTGCTCCACCGGCTTGGCATACTTCCCGCCCACACAGTACTCTTTGCTTCAAGTAGAAAAAAAAGAGTGGAGTTTGAACGGACATTGAACCCAGAGGTAAATAAATCCAAACGAAGTTTTTTGAATAAAATTTAAAAACTGCCTAATTTCGAGTATTTACGATCGATACTCGATGGCGATGCCTATGTCCCACTCACCCGTCGTCCGGATTCGCAAGCACCGGCAAAAGGCTGGCTCGGATACGCTTCTTCTCACGCTTCGTTAAGCGCCCCGGGCGACGTTCGTTGGTGAACCTTAAAATGGGATTTTTTGTGACGATGTCATTAGGGAGAAAGGCAAAACTGCCTCAATCACCAGAAACAGGGACGTAAAACCAGGGGGGGGGGGAATTCCCCCCCTCCCCCCAAAATGAAATTTGACAAAAAAAACAAGAGGGGGGACCCTATTGTTTTGCACTTTTACAAAAACATTAGGTTTTCTTCTCAAATTTAATCTCTGACAAATGCTTACACATGGTTACGGACGTTCGGGTACCACGGTTGAACAACCGGTGCCGGCTGAAACACGGAGTTATTCTGCTGCTCGCTGGAACTGTTGCTTGAACGCAAATTGGAAGACATTTACTCTCGCTGCCGTAAAGTGATTATGTATTAAGCAATGTTTCTAAAAAAAAAGAACATTTCTTTGTTTAAAAGCATTGGAAAATGGAATAAATTGCTGCATGACAAAAATAACAGCGCCGAGCGGGTCGGGGTAAAGTTAGTGCTCCGCTTTTTTTTGAAAAAAAAATTGATATTTAAACGGCGGGTTGTTTTTTTTAAAGAATTTATTTGATAAAATGTACTATGGCACGAAATCGATTACGACTAACAAAAATATCGATCATATGTATGCGATTTGGCCGTTTTTTTCTTAATTTCCAATTTTTAAACCGGATCAAAAACAGCTTTAATTCTCAATTTAAATTTTCTATCGACAAATATGGATGAATTGCAAAATATGGACGAAATATGGATAAATTTTTTTTCAAATATTGCAAAAAATGGGCAAAATTCCCTAACTGAAGTAATAAAAGAAATTAAAATTTTTATATGCAAATTAAATGCATTTCATAAAAATTTTTTGAAAATAAACAGAATTTTAAAAATTTTCATTTTTTGGTGGCAGAATTCTTAGTCGCGAAAAAGTCAATTCTTAGGGGTGGATTTTTTGAAAATTTTGAAAAAGTCGATCCTTAGGGCTGTATTTTTCGTTTTTATTGCATTTTTGTATGGCGAAATATGGAAAAAAATATGGAATATGGATAAAAATCGCAAAATATGGAAAAATATTGAAAATATGGATTATAAAATGGGCTCTAGAAGCTCCAACCAAAGCTAAAAACATCATTTATGGCATTTAAACGCTGTTCCAAGTGCGCAAAAAAATATGGATTTCCATATAATTAGCGGCCCTAAATATGAGTATTTTTCCCATTTTTTAATCAGTGGGCAACTGAGTCCCCAGTCAAAAGACACTTCAGTCCCGGGTCTGTAACTCCACTGCAGACCGAGAGGAGTCGACTGGTAATCGAATCCCTTTGCCTCCTCCATTTTATTATTTTTTTAAATTAATAAATAATATGTTTTGTTCGATTTTGGCTCTGGCGCTATGACCGATATTTTCCACCGATTCGTTCTCCGCCAAT
Organism: Globodera ellingtonae; assembly: GCA_001723225.1. NCBI lineage: Eukaryota > Metazoa > Nematoda > Chromadorea > Rhabditida > Heteroderidae > Globodera > Globodera ellingtonae. The sequence goes on along the minus strand of MEIZ01000128.1, from coordinate 49,889 downwards.
TCGTAAATCGCATGTGATTGGAAAAGTATCTGAGGTTCATGGTCGTAGAATTGAATTTTTTTAATTTGGGTTTCAAATGTTCGAATTCTGCTCTGGTCGGTGTTCGGACTCGTTCGAAATGGAGGTCAAAATTTTCTACGATCCTGAAAACAGCCAGAAATCACCCACGTCTTTGATTATTTTTGTTTTTCAAACTTCTAAATGACACAAAAACAAAATGTTGCAACTGTGCAAGAAGAAAGGGGAAGGGGTAGATTGTGAAATATGGACATGGGTCGATGAGAAGGCATCGATCATAACGAAGAAGATAAGATATGTATGCCCACTGGCGCAACTCCGATGCATATGAAGGAATTGGATGGATGAATGCAGAAGAGAGAGCATACGAAACGGAGAATGTACAAAAAACACATAGTTTTGTGGGGTCAAATGAGAGAGTATCGGAAAAGAGCTAATGCCAAGCAACCAGCAGGCGATTATGTAGAGACAAAGACGGGAAAAAAAAGCCCCCCCCCCCCACTATTCACATTATAACAACCCCCCCACTATTCACATTATAACAACATTAACCATAATGTTTCATTTCATTCATTCACTCATCCTCCGCTGCCGATGAGATGAAAATCAGCGGAATTGTTAATGGAATTTTGCACAAATTTGAAAATATGGGGAAAATCCTTCAATCATTTGTTAGACGTATTTGAAATTTTCACGAATTTTGGCTATTACTTTTTAAGGATTAAATTTATCGGAAAACAATGTGCACTTTCAAAACCAACTTTTCAATAGCTTTCGAATGATGTACCCCCTTAACAAAAATCTTCAAATACACTTCGGCTGATTATTAGGCTGTGGGGTGGCGTGGGTGCTGGGTGTGGGGGCGGCTGGAGGTTCGAATCCGCGTGCCTGAAATCATTTTTTCTGATTTGTTATTTTATTGGGGGTTTGTTTAATATTTAATATTTCAAAATGAGAAGTTTTTGAAGCGAATGCTTTAATTAATATTTAAGTTCGAAGGCCCCCTCCGCCATACGAAAAATCTGTATCCGTTCAAAACTGATTTCAAACTTAACCAACAAATCTAAGTCTGCAGCAAGTTGGTTTAATGGGAATTGCTTTCCCATGACCTTAAAACCCCCCAGCAGATGGATTGACGATTTTTGGTCGGAGAGTGGGTGACCATTTCTCCGCCCATAAATCGTCATAATTCTGCCAAATCTATGGAACATCCAAAAAAACGAATTCCCCCTGAACTGCTTTTCGAAATGGTCTGGGTCCTCCCTTTGGACACTCGATGGGCCACTTCCCGGGTTTCCGCGATTTTTGACCGGTTTGTTTTGAAGTGCCAATTCACCTGGATAGTGGGAGAATTGGCTCGTCAAAACATTCTGCGCCAAAAAGTAGGTGCCCGCCTCAAATAATCTTTAATTTATTTAAATTAAGCGTGCACATCTTTCTAATGCCAAGCGTGAAATCAAAAAAGCCTGCCGCAACCTTACGGCTGATGACTTAAAATTTTTCACACTGTGTATGTGTATTGCTTTTTGCTTTAATTTTTGATATTATTTATTAATTTCAGCTATTTGTCAATACTTTGCCGGCCGTGACACTTATCTCGAACCGGATGCTTCGATGTCGGCACACGACTTTTTTGTTCGCCAATTAGACGCAATGACTGAACGAATTGCGAACGATGGCGCTGAGGAAATCAACAGAGCCGCAAATTGTAAGTTTATTGCAGTGCAAAGCACTTAATAATTAAATAAATCTTTTCAGGGCTTTTTTCTCAAAACATGCTGATGGGACATGTTGCCGACCTTCGTCGTGCGCGCCAGCCTTCGGGTTCGATGGGCCAGCCTTCGACTTCGGGTTCGATGGGCCAGCCTTCGACTTCGGGTTCGATGGGCCAGCACAAGTGAATTTGTGCCGCCCGAATTGCGTTCCCGGGCCCGCCTTTTGCCAAATTGTCTTCCCGCATTCCATCAAATCGGCCTCCCCCAACAATTGCCTTATTGTTACCCGACTAGGCGCCTCGAATCGATAGTTTTTCTGGCAAAATTATATTTAAAATTATGTACTTATTTTAATTTTTAAAAAACGTATTTAAAAAACCAATGTGCAAAACTTACTGATAATTTGTTCTCATTATTAAATGAAGCAATTGCTTGTAATTGGCAATGTTTTTCATGGTAACATAAAAAAAAGTACTGAAACTCTTTGGAACCCCATTTTGCTGTGATGGCATAATCTAATAAAGCATTAAATTCTTTAAATTATTTGATTAAGCATTTTTGATTTTTCATATTTCGATTTTTTGCCTCCGTCTTCGGCGTTCAGTTTGTTCGGCAAGTTCCGTCCGAATTGCGTTCCCCGGTCCGCCTTTTGCCGAAATGTCTTATCACATCGGAGGAGGGGGCAGTTGGGGGAAAAGTTGATTTTAGGAGTGTATTTTTCGTCTAGGGAATTATCAAAAAAGCAATTTGTTTTTAATTTTGCTTCACTTCTGGGGGGAGGGGGGTTGACGGTGCCGATAAGCGCCGCCGAGAATTTTGAATCGATTTGTTAAGAAATTGGTCCAAAAACTGCAAAGATTTTCGTTGGGGGGGGGGGAGCTGAAAATTCAAAAAATAAATACAAAATAAGGACGAAGGCTTGAAATAAGGACAAATCTTATAAATAAGGACAGTTGGAACCCCCGTTTAAGCGGGTGTTTTATATAAATTCATACGTTCATTTGCTGCAACTCCTTTTAGTGGACCTTGTTCTGAGTTAAATTGCGCATTGTCTGGGCCCCCAAAAACGGTAGCGCCCCATAAAGTGGATTTGGTGAATGCAGATTGGCAAATTGCATTTGCTCTTCATTTTGTGGTTGGATGATGATGATGTGAAAAGGGGTCGGTCGGTCCATTGAAGAAAAGTGGCGGAAATCAAGGGAGCCTTTCACAAAAGAGTTGCTCCCGGCCATGGGCCAACCCCGGAGGGGGTTCCTCCAAATCCAATTTTGGCCAACCACCAGCCAACCAAGTGCCGCACCTTTGTGGCTCCATCAAAGTCTGAGGAGCCTTTTATGCCTTCGGGGTGACTCCATTCCGCCCAAATCCGTCTCAACCGACGAAGATGGGACGGAAATTCCACTCACTTGCCCGCCTTCTTTTTGTTTGGCACAAATTGGTTTCCGCTCACTCGGTTCATCCCCCACCCCCTCCGGCATCTCTCAATTCTCCCGATTTTCATCGCTTTGCCCAGTTTATTTATGCTTTGCTCCCCGGGAGATTTGGCATTTGGCAGATAATGGCGCACAGTGGCGCCCGGTTGGACATTGCCCCAGGCACTTTATACACATTGCAATAATATGAATTTATTAAAGACCCCGGCGGCACCTTTTGAAGCATATATAAAATTTGCAAAAACAAATTCGTGAAAGATTCAAGCTTACGAGAGTCCCACCCACTGCTAGGATCTGGTCCATGTCCCTTCTCCAAAATCAAACCCCCCGCCAAAATCTGGCAAACTATATGGCATTCCCTCCCTCTTTCATCCTCCAAATGGTGGCCCCCTCCAGCGTCGAGTGGTCTTTTCCTCACATAAGCAGAATTCCAACTTGGAGTTGGGTTTGGCACTGAATGATGATATCTGCTGGCTTTTGGCTTCCTTCACTTCCCTGTCATTGGCATTTAATTAGATCCGACCGCTGAGAAGGCCCAAGGACCAGCGGCCGTCCGGCCCAACCACTCTCGACGCTTGACTGACAGTCCGGCGGGTTCAATTTCACCTCCGAGACGAGTGGAGGAGGACGGCGGCTCCTCCTCCCTGCGGAGGTGACGGAGCTGGCCTAGCCCAGAGAGATGTCAAGCGAAGATGGGTTGGGGCTGAAGAGTGGCGGCACTTTCACTTTACCCCCCACAAAAACATTAGCATAGGACCAAACCAAAAACCCACACTTTTGGAGCAGACTTTTGGCATTCAAAAAAACCCATCGGTTTATTCTTTCTCTGTACAACAAAAAAATAAAATAAAAATCCAATTTCAAAACCACATCTGTGCACTCCGTTTGGCAAAAAGTAAACATTGTAAAAATACCATTTTTATTGAGGTTAAATGTCCAAAAATTTTGGGGGGAGGGGCGGGGTGGTGCCATACCCTCTGTTTTAAGAATCTGGGCCTTAAAGTCGGGGAAATTTCACACCTTTCTCTCACAAGTCAGCACCTAAAGTTTTGCGTTATCCGTTGCCAAATCAAATTGACCTTATGACGCGGGTGGACCACCAGCGCCAGCAGCCAATTGATGGTTGAATCAAATTTCATCGCCGGAGGGGACGGTTTCCAATTTCTCTTCACCAAAAGAAATTTCACCTTTTCAAGGCTCTGAACTTTTTTCGGGTTTGCCTCCCGCTGCTGGAACAGCCCCAGAGGGGAGGACTCGCTATGAGAGCCAATTGCTCTGATCACTCCGTTGAACAATGGCCGACCTCCCGTGCTTCAACCAATCACCACTATCAGCAGCAGCGGCACATCATCATCATCAGTCTCGATCACCGACACTGGGC
>MEIZ01000128.1:31410-43194 GCA_001723225.1 Globodera ellingtonae | reverse complement strand
AAATTCGGATGTCCAAAAATAAGATAAACATTTTTCTCCAAAACAAATCATAAAATCAGAAATTCCTTCCAGCAGATAAACTCATCGCCTCATCGTCCTCCTCATTCATTTTTCCGCAGCAACAATCGCAGCAGTTCGCTTTTGCCTCCTCCAACAATTTTTTTTCTTCGCTTTTTGGAAGTAAAATATTTAAAAAAATAAAAATTATTTTTGCCTCTAAACAAACAATTTTTTAGAGTTATTTTTATTTATTTTAGTGAACAAAAATTTCACGGGCAATGCCATCCAAATGAACCACTCGGGAATGGCCCGACTGACGCCGCCCATCGGTGGCCAGTTAGGCCAGTTCGCAGTAGCGGGCACGAAGCCGCTTGTTGCCTTGCTGGATGGCCGCGATTGTTCCATTGAAATGCCACTGCTTAAGGTGGAAATTTGTGCAAAAAATGCCATTTAAAATTAGTGAATTGGCAATTTCATTTAAATAATTAATTTTATTTATATTTACAGGACATTGCAACGGTCGCCTTTTGTGATGCCCAATCGACTGGAGAAATCCACGAAAAAGTGAACCCCTTTCTGCACATTTCCCATTGAAAATTTACACAAAAACGTTTCCCCCAAACAAAAAATAAATTTGATTCTTGACGCAAAATCCCGAAAATTAAGTCATTCTTTATACTTTCAAAAACATTACAAATAAATTCTCCCTCCCCCAAAAAAGGTTCTGAACGAGGCGAACGCCGCACTGCTCTACCATTCGATCAGTTTGGGCCGTGAAGATTTGATGAAGTTCAAGGCGCTCAAAGTTGTTGTTCGCATCGGTTCGGGCGTGCACAATGTGGACGTGCAAGCGGCAACCGATCTTGGCAAGTCTTTTTACCCGAATTGTTTGATACATCGGTTTAGTCCATATCGCCTTATAATTTGATGGACCAATTTGGTGGTAGTCTTTATTTTAAGACATTTTTTTTGCCTTTTTTGGCAAAAGTGCCTGCCGTTGGCCTGCAAAATTAAAAAATGAATTTCAAATTGAATTCCTTTCCCCCGCAGGCATTGCCATTTGCCACTCTCCGGCCGAATGTGTGGAGGAGACGGCCGATTCGACTGTTTCGCTAATTTTGAACATGTTCCGTCGTACATTTTGGGCGGCGCGGACCGTTCAGTCGGGAAAACAGGTGGACGAATTTTTATTTATTAAACCAAATTTCTTCAGAACTTAAGTCCTAATGAAATTATAGAACTTATTATTCATTCTTCTTTTCTCTAATATTTTTGAATTAAAAAATCATTAATGATTTAGCCTGGCAGCGTTGAACAGTTGCGTGATCTGATGTCGGGCTCGGCACGTGTCAACGGCAGTGCGCTCGGACTCATCGGGCTGGGCCGAGTTGGCACCGCTGTGGTAGGGGGGGGGGGAAGATTTAATTTATTTAAAATATCTGATTTTTAAATATTAAAGGCTCTTCGCGCAAAAGCATTTGGCTTCAGAGTGCTCTTCTACGACCCGTACATTGCAAATGGTGAATTAAATAAAAATGTAAACAAATGTACCTAATTTTAACATTTTCAACATTTTCGGCATTGAGAGAGCCCTCAACGTCGAACGGTGTGCCAATGTGGCCGAGCTGCTCAGTCAGTCCGATTGCGTGTCGTTGCACTGTCCACTTCAGCCCGACACGCGGCACACAATCAATGCCGTCAGTGGAAAATTTAAACTTTTAGAAAGAAATATAATAAATACTGAAGAAAACTGTTTTTAATAAAATAATGTTTTTTCATAGGAAACCATTAAAACGCTGAAATTTGGCGCCTTTCTGGTGAACACGGGCGACTCAGAGCTGGTCCAGTCGAATGTTTTACTTTCGGCACTGAAGACCGGCCACATCAGGGCAGCCGCACTCGATTACGCCGGCGGCATTGTTCAACAACAAAATGCCGAAAGGGAATTTATTGGTCAGTAGTGAACGGAAAAATAGAAACAATTTAGTAAAAATAATCATTAAAAAAATTGAATATATTTTCTTTATAATTTAATGCATTTTCAGACATTTTCGCCACTATGCCAAACGTGATTTGCACCCCGCAATGTGCCTGGTATTCGGACGAATCTTCCAGGGAACTTCGAGAAGCGGCCGCTCGGGAAGTGCGAAGGGCACTCACCGGCACAGTGCCCGAGGATCTGAAGGCATTTACCCTTTTTTTTAAGTTAAAGTTCGCAAGAAATTTAACTTTCAGAAAAAGATATGAAAGCTTGCTTTCTGAAACTTTAAATTTAAAAAAAAAACCAAATATTTTTCCCGTAATTAAGGCATCTATATAGCCCCATTAATTCTTCTTTTTTTTGAGAATTGTGTGAACCGTGCCGAACTGATGGCCATGAAGCGGTTGATCGCCGTAGGCCAACTTTCGGCCATGGGCTCCTCCCCCTCAGGCGCGCCAATGCCTTCACTGTTTGCGGCGCAGCAGTCCTCAATTTTGGCRCAAAAGCAGCGCATGCAAACGTCGGCGTTGKCAACTGGCACCGCCACCACATTGGCGCCGACCCACCAACAAATGCCCAAAGAGCATGGACCAATCGCACAACTTCCATTAGCCAGTGAGTTAGGACCAGTTCCAACAAAAAAATCAAATATATTACCCAATGGGGGTTCAACTTTTACCCTGTTCTAGCTTGACCTGTTCTGTTCTGAAATCTTAGAACAGAACAGAAACAACACAGGAACAGGCCAAGCTGGACCAGATCATATTTGCAAATGTTTGGCTGTGTGTGATCTGAGCTGATCCCTGGCTTATGCATGGTTTTGCTGATCCCCTCAATCCAAAGGTATGGTCGGACTGTGCCCTCCGGCGTCGATTCACGACGGCTCAGTCTCAGCAGCGTTTGCTTCCGGCGCCATGGCCCCCTTTCTGATGGGCGGCTCCGATTTGGCCGCCTACCAGCAACAATTGTTGATGCTTCAGCCTCAGCTGCTGCAGCAATTGGCCGCCCAACAGCAACAACAAATGCTGTTCGGTGGTGCAACAACGACAACAGCCACAACGGCAACAATCGGAGGGAGTGGACGTGGCGAAATAAATGCAACAGGTAAATAAAAATTGGAAGGCTTTTAGTCACCGTACGTATTTTTAGGCAATCCGATGGGCCATCATGAAAGTGTGATCAGCCACTTGGACAGGCCGTACTCGAACGGTGGTCATCACCAGCAGTTGTTCCATCACCGGCAACACCACCAACTGCAGCAGCATCAGCAACAACAACAACATCCCTCCTCGTCCGTTGGTGGCAGTGATGAGCCGATGGACAGCGGCGGTGGCACTTATTGTAGCAGCAACAGCGYCGGYGTGGAGAAGAGCGAGACGTGCACWACCGACACTGAACCGTCGACGAACAGCAACGCCATGGAGGACCACAAGTTGGAGATGGATCACCAKCAGATASCGACAGATCAGCACCAGCATCAGACGGACAATGTTCGAGTTCTGAAGTTCTTTTGGATTTTTTTTCKTCAAAAATTTGTGCAAAAATATTTGATTCTGACACGAATATTTAAGTCAACGCCTTCATTCATCACGCATCAACAGCAGCACAACAATTTCCCAAACTCGCCCAACGCCAGCACGAACAACAGCAGCAGGTCGGCATCCATTTTCAACGGTGGCATTGAAGCGAATGACGGCATTTCGGAGGCCCATCGACAGAACAATGACGACTGAATGAACAAGTACCGTATTCAATAGGGAGATGGTAACCTACCGTACCGAAAACTTCCAATCGCTGTACTGCATAAATATTAAATGCTCTGCCTGCTCTAAAAGTTGAATTGCATCGAATAATTGTTGTTAATTTCTTAACCGTCACGCGGGCGTTTAGTAAAAGGCGAATTACGGTATGCATACTATACCCATCGTACCTTTATTTATACCGTACTCTTCGTTGTTATTACATTGTAGACGGTGCTGCTATATGTGAATGTGTTACGGTGAATTTCGAGTATACCGTATCTTTTGTGTTTCCATTCATTGTCAATAAAGTACAAGAGCTTACAAAAAATGTATTAATTGTCTTAAAAATTTGATCAAAAGAATTTAAAAATTTGATTTGTCCTCGAGAGATCACCAAAAATTCTCGGGACATTTCAAGGGGCTAGAAAATCTTATTTTACAATAATACTTATTGAAAATTAAAGAGTTTTTTTACTGCAAAATCAATTTGCTTCAAAGATTTTCTAATGTTAACGCAATTTATCCAATCGAAAAGACAAATATTTTCTGGCTGACATTGGAGGACGTTGTCGGCGGCCGGAAAGGAAGTCACAGGAAATCCAAATTATTTATTTGTGAATTTGCATTAATTTAATATTCACTGTTTTAATAGTTCAATCATTCCAAATACATTTCATGTGATTGGCATCGGCATTTCAGACTGATTTATCATTTGATCAGCTGCTGGCCAAGTCCGGCCGACAACGGAAATGGCACAAACAAAATAAAATGCCACCAAATCAGCTGAGAGAACGAAATTTGTATAAAAGCAGGAGCAAAATTCCAATAAACTATCAATGTTTAATATTTAATTATTACAATTTTAAATATAATTCTAAATTCCGAGCATTCCATATAGATAAAACCTATTAAATTCCATTCAAAATGCGCACCATTTTCTTTGTTGTCATAATTTGTTTCGTTTTGGCCACCATTTTGGAGAGCGGTTAGTTAATGACAAAGTGGCAAATATTTTTGAGTTTTTTAAGCGAGTTCAAAGCCTTCTGGTGACAAAAAGGACAAAAAAGGTTCCGAAAATTTTGTGATTATTTCCAAATCCAAAATTTAAAGAAGTCGCCTCGTCCCCAACAAAGCCAAAATTGCCGCCAAAATCGCCGGCTAAATCGGCGCCGACAAGCCCAGGAAAAGCGGGTCGGGCTAATATTTGTTTAATAAATATTAATTAAGAATCAAAGTTAAATAGGTAATTAAATCTGACCCCTAATTAAATTGCAGTTGCTAAGTCGCCGTCCAAAAAAGACTCAAAGGCGCCGACAAGCCCAGTGAAATCAGGTCGTTAATAAATATTAATTAAGATTTCTAAAAGTTAAATAGGTAATTAACTTTAACGCCCTAATTAAATTGCAGTTGTCAAGTCACCGTCCAAAAAAGACTCAAAGGCGCCGCCAAGTCCCAAAAAGGGTAAGCATTTTAACTCATTGCCAGCAATTTCCGTCAAAAGCCCCACGATTCAAAATATATTCAGACAATGCCAACAAAACGAAGCCAGAAACTGTCGAGCGAATGCCAAGCCCGGCAAAGAAGGCGGAGAGTGGCGTCAAAAGTCCGGTTCGTGCCAACAGAACCGTGAACTTCGACGAGTCCAAGCCGTCCACTGCCGGTAAACACTTATAATGCCAATGTGGCCAAATTAAACTAAATTTAAAAGGCGTTACGAATGCCAACAATGCCGTCAAGGCGCCCGAAAAACAGGAACAGTCATCGCTGTCCATTTCCAACCCTTCCGGCGACGCGTTCGGCCCTTTCGAGCCGACAATTGTTGCATATTCCGAAGGTTATTCTTTTTGTTTAAGCGTCAATTTAACGAAAAAGCATTTTTTGTTCAGCGTTTGACGAAGAAGACACTTCGGGCGACGACTTCGACTTGGACTTCACGGAAGGGAAACATGACGACGACGACTATTCGGACTATGGCGAATACTTTGAGGACTTCGACACGTTCAGGGAGGCCGACCCTCTTGCCCTTGGCAATGATTACATCGGCACGGGGGTGGACCATGTGCCCGAATCGGTGATGGTACACTGAGACAAGACGGTGTTCAATTGCTTCAAATTTGTCATCAATATTATTATTGTACATATTATACAATTTGCTATAATTTTGCTAAGTCTTTAGGAGTTATTATTTGTTTAATTGTGGGTTGTTCACCTTGTAAATAAAAGCAGAAAGAATTTTTCGAATTGTTTAATTTTTCCTTTTAATTTATTTTGTCCTTAATTCAAATTCGAAAATACAATTAGCGTGGCACCGTCCAATTTGATTCATTTGCTATCATTAGCGTTCATCAGTCACCAATAAATTTATAAAAATTGACACAATAACCCCATAAATTTTAAAAGGGTAATTGTTTACAAACGGTCCACATTTCATTAGCACGGAGGGTGAGTTGATGGAGCTGCACTTATACATACATAGTGTTATTATATATTGCAAAATGTTTCAAACAATCAAAAATCAAATAAAATAAATATCACAAAAAAGGAATTGTGTATATAAAAAAGATCAAAAGTGAAAGAAACGGTGACGTCATTGTACATTTTCAGTAAATTTTTTTATATATAAAGGTAAAAATTGAGCTGATTTTGTGTGAAAAAAACAAAAACTGTCCATATTTCGAATTTAGGAATTTTTTGAGATCAAAATTATGGACTTCAACTGATATGGAAAAATCACCAAAAATYCGTGACTTTCACTTTATKTATAAAATCCTGAATTTTAATTTGGCTGTGTAGCCTCAGCCTCGGCCYGGCCTGGACTGATGAGGATTWTCMGGTCCCCCGYTCGTTTATAATTCCGCCGGTGAGCACAGTTTGGTCTCGCCACTGTCAAACAGCAGCACATACGCGTCCARCTCCGCGTCCAGCAGCACYAATCCGTTGTCGAGCAGTTGGATGCCCGGCTGACTGATTCCGTACGGACAGAGACGCCGCTCCAAACCCACCAGACTAATGCCTGCGCAAAGTGTTTGTGATTCGATGTTTGTTAACATTTGCGTGCTTTCCCCAAAAAGTGCCACTAATTACCTGGGCTCAGTGCTCGACCGGCACTGTTCAGGATGGCATTGCGCACGGTGTTCAGAAAGCTGTCCAAAGTGGACGAAGGCAAGCCAAAGAAATCGATCACATCGTCACGAAGGTCCAGCCTCGGAATGGCCAATGAAACTGACAAAATCACCTAATTAGACCTAATTAACTATATGGAATTTGGGTTGAGTGTTTAGGTCCCACGCTTAGCTAAAGAGTAGCCAAGCACATTCAAAAGTCGCGCGGCTTTTCTTCTTTCCCAATTACGGAACAAACGCTATCACTCGGCATCATTAATTCATCGGCAGCTGTCTGACCAACCGTCCATTTTGTTATGTGCCAATGTTGAGTTGCTGCTGCTAGTGCTGCTACTACTCGCATTTGTCGTTCTGTTGTGCCAAACGCCCAATTCCACGGTCGCCGAAAATGGAATTCGGCCAATGGTTTGGCCGTTTTGGGACAGCAAAAAGGTGGCAGTGCCAACGATGTTTAAAGTTGCCAAGTCTGTGAAAGAACAAAACAAAAAAAATGCGTTTTTGACAATTACGCCACAAATAAACCTTTGGAGAATTTAATGAAAGGCGATTCAACCGGTTCGATCTGCGACAAAAAATGATTTAATTTCATCGCAATTTTAATTAATTTTTCTTTTTCAATAAACTTTTAAAAATAAAAATCATCCAAAATTTAGCTAAATTGGTTCAAATTTAAAAGGAATTTTGCGTAAAGTTACCTACCTCAACCTCCAGCTGTTGGTCGGGATACTTCTCGCCCATCTCGGGAATGGAATCGCTCAGACACACTTCGTCCGGTCCACAGGTCGTTCGCAACATTTGGCCAAATACCGACGAGTTTGGGCCAAGGCGAACCTTCAGCAATTTTGTCCTAAGGCAAAATTATGAAAAWYCSSMAAARKTKSCMWTYMAAWTYCMWTTWRAAGCAATCGGAAAACCCAACAGAACAGAACCTAAATGCTTGGAGGAGTGCCAAATTTGCGCTCAAATCGGAGAAAATCATTTCCAACGTTTTGCGTTGATAACCAATYGGCCCCATGCCGGGRAAGCGGAGCATCGGAGGCAATTCTCTTCTGTTGTTGTTGTCCCGGTGTTGCTGATCCTCCTCCAATTCGTCGGCATCTCGCAACAAACTTTTGTCCTCTTCGTCCGGCACATTTTTGGACCGGACCGCCCCCAATTGGACAATGTCGTGCATAACACCGCCGCCTCCGACATGCGTTGTTGTTATCTTTGTAAAACATTTTAGAAYCAAAATTTATTAAACACAAATAAAATTTAAAACCAAAAATTGAATGGTAAAATGAAAAATGTTTAAATTTTAACAATTTAAAAGCACAAGTTTTTAAATTTATACTGGCGGTGGCGAACGCATAAACGCATTTCCGCTGAGTCCGACGGCAAAGAAATCGGAGCCCGCGCTGGAGTCCAAAAAATCGAGTTCAATGAACGCGTGGGCAAGTGAATGCTAATGAAAAAATTATTGAAATTATTTTTGAACTTTTTGCCACCATTTAATTACCAAATCCAAAAAGTCCAAAAGTGAGGCGTAATTTGTTGGGCACTCAGCCGAAAATGGACCCGTTTTGGCACTGTCATTTCCGAGCTGTTCCTTCGAGTTTTGGTGGCCAATTTTCCGAATTTTGTCGTCGTCGTCGTCCAATTGGCTCAGTTTTTGTTTCTCTTTTTGCACAGTTTTGTTTTTGCCGTTCACTTCATTTAATTCTTCACCAAATAAAGTAATGAGAAAAATTTAAACAAAAAACTTTATAAATATTTAATTAAAGTCCAATCGACGACATTAATTAAAGATTGATTTATTTTGCTCTCCTCACTTTCCGCTGATTTTGTTTTTGACGAAGGGATTTTGTCGGTTTCAAAGTCGATCACTTCTAAGCCWCGTCGCCTCCGTTGATTTTGTTGCCAAAAACGTCGGTGTCGTCCGCCGTCTCCAAGGGAATCAATTCTCGCAATATTTTACTTTTCACATAATAAAAGACATTTAAAACAAAATGTTTTTGCCAACCTTTGCCATTGCCGCGCGGGTCATTACTGTAGCTCAAAGTCAACTGATTACTGTAGAAGCGTTGGGTTGACGGTGGTGGTGGTGGCCCACCATCCAATTGGAGGGCGACGGGTGGAGACGAACATTCATCAGCAGCAGAGTCGGAGGAGGCGAAAGAGCCGATGATCTGAAGGAAAATTTGAATTTTTTGCTTTTGACAAAATGCCAAACATACCTTTGCAACGCTAATTGCCCGGGGCAATCGACGCAGAACGCGGTTGACCCTCTCGCGAATTGTGTCCGAAATGGTCTCGCAAATTGTGCTGGTGATCAGCTCCTTCGCCTTCTCCAACATTTCGTTCTGAAATTTGATTTTAATTTTTTGTACAAATTTATTTCGTTTAACAGCGACTTGACGCCTAATGTGATTGATTAATAAGGCTTCATATATTTGTTTCCTGAACTCCCCCCGCTGCTCTGAAGGTTTTGGACATTACGAAATTACCCTTTTTTTGTAGAACTCCTATTTTATAGTTGTTTTTTAAGACTAAAAAGCCTAAAAAAAAACTATGGGATTGTGGAAAAAAATTAAAAATTTTTTTTTGGCAAATTCACTCCTTTGGGAGGACTTTTAAGAACTATTTAGGCCATTATTAGTGCCGGTTTGAGCTTTTTAAGGGAACTATTGAACTAATTAGGGGTTCCAAGAACTAAAAAAGCAGCCCTAATAATGCTCTAAACGTTCATTTTAGGCCCCATGGTCTAAGATCGGGCGTGATCCATGGCTTTGGATCCCTCCCTCCCCCGAGGGCTCGGCGGGGCATCTAAGCCCATCCAACCTTGTACTTCAGATTGATCGGCTCCGTGAGAAGGCCCAGGTTGGTCACTTTGGTGCTGATCATCCCGCTGCGCAACTCGCAGGTGACAATGCGAAGGTACGGCACTTTATGCTGATCTTTTTGCAGGTCAAACAATGCCGTGATGGACAATTGACGGGCAGAGACGAAAAAGTTGCCGGTGATCGGAACCGAAGTGATCAAAAGCTGCACACTGCCGTTCAGCAGGCTTTCAATGCTCAAAATGCAAAAAATAATTGGGCTAAATTTGGAAATTTGTCCCAATTCAAAGAGATAGTTAGGTATCCGAGTGAAGCCGAATAAAAAGCCAATTAATTATGCCAACACGACGGGACGGGACGGACCCACTCACTCACTTACTCGACATCGAATGAGAGAATGTTGAGCAGCAGCCCATTGGGGCCCAATGGCTTCAGAGTGATGGCACGTGGCCGTTGAAAGCCCGAAATGCGAAAAGTGTGCAAGTGAAAGCAGCCTTCGGCAAAGCATTGCTTTTGGGGCGGAATTTGGATGTGCTGAGCTTCGTGGTTGAACACACTGACTACAACAAACATACAGCTAATTTGTAAGCTGATCTGCCGACAGAACGTTAAAAGTCAGTAGAGTCGGGTCAGACAGATCAAATTCCATTTTTTGGGTCACGTTAAAACATAGAATTGACAAAAACCTTTTTAAAAATCTAAATTTAAAAACGAAATCTTTATTTTTTGATTTCAAGTTGTTTGTTTGTCTAGTGGCCAATTCAACAAAAAATWCATACAAAAAAGTCGCGCAGTCTCTTCAAAGATTGGTGGGTTGAAACGGACCTGTTAAAAGTGAAAAATGAACTTGAAATGTTTAATCATTAAATAATTTAAAATTCTATTTAATTTTTCACGGATAAGTGTAAGAATTAATTTTATTTAAAGCTAAAAAACATAAATAAATTTTTTTGGATTTTTTTTCTGCTCACTCTAATGCCAACAAATTGTGCCGCCGTCCTCCTCGTGTCGTTGGCACTTTTGTCTCCGCCGTGCTCTCCGCTCTCGGCGGCGGGCGTTTGCCTCTGCTGCTGATCGTCCCTTTTGGCCAACAACGCGGTGGGGGAAAATGGCGGGGAGGAGATGCCGTTGTTGGCATTGGCATTGGCATTGGCATTGCCGTTGGTGTTGCTGTCGAACGAAGAAAAAGCAGCAGGAAACAGTGTGGGCAATGTCAGCAGCGCACCAACAAATTGCAAATGGACAAATTGTTAAATATATTAAAAAAATAAGCATTTAATCTCACCGACAGTTGGCGGAGGTTCCAACGCCGCCCAGTCCAGTCTCGGCACACTGATCAGTCCGGGCAGCTGCATCCAKCCACTGCCCCACATTAACCCGCTCGAGGGCAACGTYGGCACAGTTTCGGCCACGGCATTGTTCAGTTSGGACGGTTTGAGGGTAACGGAMGCGGGTGGCACAAAAATTGTGGGCAAAATTGGCACCGGTRAAGCATCTGWCARCTCATTTTGCACATTTTGTCTCKGCGTTCTGACATTTTGTCCCTCCAATTTGACATTTTGTCCYTCCAWTTTGRCATTTTGTCCCTCCAATTTGACATTTTGTCCTTCCATTTTGGCATTTTGACTCTCTTYGCATCGGCTGGGCATTATTATATTTTGCAACATTGTAAACAGCAAAAAGYGTGTCAATGAAGACGACTAAAACAAAAAAATAAATTTACATTAATATAATTTAATCCTTTTTTTCTAATTTTTGTAATTATAAAGAAAAAACATTTAATTATATCGCAAATGCTTACCCATCGAAAATTGCCTCTCATTGCGCCCATTCAATAAACAAAAAGGCGCGTTTTCATATTTTGAGCAATTTTGGGCCCTGCGGCCATTTTTCAATTTCCAATTAAAAACGCCACCAAATATTATTTTAACGTCGCATGATTATGAAGCATTTGTCCATTTTATGTGCGCCGCGTAAACCAATAAATGACCAATCATTTTGTTGAAATGTGCAATAAAAATACAGAGATAATGGAATAAATTGGTCTAATAAAAGAAAAGAAAAGGCGTAAATTTGGGTGAAAAAATATGGCTTAATTTTTAACAAAACATAAATAATAT
>MEIZ01000127.1:200025-213526 GCA_001723225.1 Globodera ellingtonae | reverse complement strand
ACATTCCTCGGACGAGCCGGTCATTCCGTGTCTGTTCTGCGCTGTTTAATTGCGTCTTCCAAATTAAAATTACCAATTGCTCCAGGGCACGGAACCGGGACTGTTCAAAAAGCATTTCTGCCACGGCCTTCCGTTGGCTTTCGGAGAGACTATCAAAACGGCGTCTCAAATCGCCAAGCAAATGCATTAGTTGGAGGAGAGATTTGGGGGAAAGAAACCGACCTCCACCRGGCCGATGGCCTCTAGCCGCAATGTCTCGTCCTTTGCTCCCCTCCAACTGATCGGGCACAGCGTTGGCAACAAACGTTCCCCCGAAGAAAACCAATTCGAAAGGGCGGCCAATTCATTCAAAACTCTCCGCAAAATACGCAAGAAAATGTGCGTGATTAGACCGGCATAAAAATTAAATATTAAACAAATTTTTGAATTAAAATTTATCTATAATATGTATAATCACCCTTCATCCTGACCTGGTGTTCTCGATGCNCCGGCATAAAAATTAAATATTAAACAAATTTTTGAATTAAAATTTATCTATAATATGTATAATCACCCTTCATCCTGACCTGGTGTTCTCGATGCTTTTTCCTTGCCAACACTGGATTTGCGATGAGAGTTGTTTTCGTGCTGATAAAATTCACAAAAAAACAAAAACATTTTTTTCATGCCGCTAAATGGTTGGAGAAATGTCCCATCCATTTTTAAGCAATGCTCTTGAGTGTCACCACCGGTCGCAAAGAAAAGGGTCCCCCCCTTGCTTTTTTTCTCAAAAATTTTTTGGGGGGAGGGCTGTTCCCTTACCGGACCGGTATACCGAAGTTTTTTGGAGCCGGTATTTTTCGGTATTTTAAAGTTAAAAGAATTGTCGAGTCTCGGAAAATTTAATTAATTTTTTTTTATCGAGCCCAGATTTGTGAAACGACAACCAAAAGCAAATCAGACAATGAACATAATAACACGAATTGTATAATTGTCAAATCCATCGACTGTATTCTTTATTTCTCATCAGAATTTTAATACAAACATCGGCCAAAGTTCGCTTCGATTTTGGTGACACAGTATAACAACGTTACGCATGGGAACATCGGCGTCAGAATCGGCGACAAACAACCCGGTGTGTCTGCAAAAAAACAAAAAATCAGTTAACCAAATAATTTAAAAAATGGGAATTCTATCTTATCAGGGACTGGCTCGGATCCGAATAAAAATACTACCAATCGATTCCTCTCGTCGCGCTGAGTACGAAACCAAAAAATTTCTTGCCGGAAAAAATTATGAATTTAATTTGCTAAAATCGTCAAATTATTTTTACGCAGGGCTGCCAACAAAAATTTTTAAAAATCAGTACATTGGAATTAAAATACCAGATTTTGGGGTCAAAAATCAGTACATTATAGTCTTAAAATATAGTAACTCTTTATTTTTGCATGAAATGTGCGTTTTCTAACTATATTTCTCTACACCAGCAATTTTTCTCAACAATTCGGGAGTGGAAATTGGAGCTTTTCACATGGATTTTTGATTTGCCGATTTTCATTTTCCGGGTCCGACGGCGCCGACAGGTGCCGTCGGGAAAATTTTTTAATTTTATAACATTTTTGTTAGGAAAATTGTGCAACATTTCGAAAACCTTGCCGATTTCGTTTTTTCAAAAATGCAATTTTTTTCAAAATTCTGCTTTAGTATGGGTGGGGGGTAGAGTGCGGCAAAACCGGATTTGCGGATCCCGCTGCGGGATTACAAGTCAAAATCTCGTGCGGGATCGGATTTGCGGGATTAATCCCGCATTTTAAATTTGCGGGATCCCGCGCGGGATTGCGGGATTTTTAAATTTTACCAAAAAAATCAAAACACCTTTCAAACTGGACCGAATTGTTCAATTTGTATGAAGCTTTATTTATCCAAGACTACTTGTAACTAGGGCCGGGACCGGGATTTTTGGGAAAAACCGGGATTGGGATTAACCTAGATTGACAATGGGGGGATATTTTTTTGTAATGGTCAAGGGTGAACCAAATTTTTTTTATTATTCAAAAATATCTTCCTCATTGTCTTCAATTTCGATTGCCTCAGCATCAAATTTTTTGAGTCTGGCTTCAATTCTGCTGTTGGGGCTGAGGAAGGGGTCGGCGGTGCCGATAGGCGCCGCCGAGAAAATTTTTGGGATTTTCGACTCAATTTGTTTAGAAAATTGGTCCAAAAATACGAATTACCTATCCTGAAAATCAGTACAAAATCAGTACGCCGAGCTGAAATCAGTACATTTCTGATAAATAAGTACAGTTGGCAGCCCTGTTTTTACGCCCTACATTTTTATTTATTATTTGCATAACTTATTCCTCAGCACACAAAATATGCTTTTCGGGCATTCTGCTAATTTATTGAACAAAAACTTTTGGTGCCGGATGACCCCACACTCGCGCAAGAGTGGGAGAGGGAGGAGAAAGGAAGCGGCGTGATGCGGCGGCTGATTTTGCATAATTTTGAATTTTGGATCAATCCCCCGACCCCGAACGTTGTTCCCCGACCTCCGGCTTTTCCCTCCCCGAGCGTCGGGGAGGCAACCAAACAAACCACCTGTTTGCCATACGTTCTATATTTTGCCCTGGGGGTTTTTGCCAAAAAGAATATTTTGCCTCCCCCCAAGGGGAATGTGTAATTGATTGATTGATTAGGCAGATAGAAATGTGCCGGCACCGGGTCACCCTGCGGCAAACAGCTGTCTCGCCCCCCCCCCCCCGGGGGGCTGGGCGACCGCTGCTCTCGCAGAAAATTTTGTTTTTGTTTTTTCGCAATGCCTCAAGCAATGTTTACCCATCGGAATGGCGCCCCCGAGGGACGTCAAACATCAACATTTTAAAAATGATCGTTTTGTGCCACAAAATATTTTATTTATTTTTATTATTATTATTATGCTTTTTGAAAGTTGCCTTAAGTAATAATTTGTCCATCGATCGGAAGCCCGGGGGCATTTGCCGCTGCAAATCCAACGGCTGACGCCAAAATCGATGGATCGGTCGGATGGACCGGTGCGCGGCGCGCATTCCCCCGCCCCCATCGGCCATTCATATAAGCAAATGAATGCATTTCGTTTATGACTTACACATCGCGCGCCTATTTTTATTATAAAATTTTAATTATATTTTTTCTTAAGGAAATATTAAGCCCTTTTTGTTGCAAATTTGTGACAAAGAATTTGCATAAAATTTAATTAATGGGGGTGCTTTATGAATTTTTAAAATTTACAGAATGGCGTCATTCTGTCAAAAACAACGGCAGTGCCAAAGTCTGAGGATATTTGTGCTGCTTCAACTCGTTTTCACATTTTTTTTTCGCTCAAAACAGCGCACAATTCAGCCCTTGCAATGGTATAAAGAAGTCAAAGTAAGTCAACTCCACGGACCGGTCGAGACTCTCGATCGATCCTCAAAAGGCCGGGCTCTAAAAGAAGCGCACAACTCAAGCTGATCATTAATTTTAACTTAATTTAAAATAAATAAATAAATTATTATTAAAAAGTGCCTGCCAAAATTGGCGAAGAATGTGTTGCAAAGTGTCGCGAGCCGTTGTTTTGCCGCGGGGGCCGTTGCCAATGCGTTCAGCGGGGCTCCACACAAATCGTCAACGGCGAATGCGTTTCCAGTCAGTTTTTTTAATTGTATAATTAAATTGAAATTTTAATTATTTATTTTGTATCTTAAAGGGTTTTCATGAATTCAAATCGATCAGGATTTTTAGAGCTTTTATCGGGGCCTGATCACTCACAAATCAGCACCCTTTCGGATCACTCATGGCCCCATTTGTGATTGATCTCTGATCAAATGCCTTAAAATGAACTGATCGAAAGTCAGTCGCTTTCCTCCCCCCCCCCCTCCATTAGCTTCTCGCGTAGGCGACCGCTGCTCTCGCCACTACGATTGTACAGCTCCATTTTCGGCCTGCGTAAATTTTCGAAATTTGCAACAAAAAAAAACCCCTAAATAATTTTTGCCAGGTTAACCACCAGTGCGTGTGCAGTGCGGGCACCCTCCAGCATGGCACCAAATGTGTGGGCCACAACAAATTGTCCGATGGGTTAAAAAATAATTTTTGAAACCCCCTCCCCCCAGAAGCTAAGTTTTTTTATGGATTTCAAATAGCTATTGAAAATATTCATTCTGAGACTTATTCTTTATTAATCGACACCTATGTTAAGGATTCACAAGAGCGCCATCGGTTATTTAATGCTATGGAGACGATTGAATGGGTAGGTAAAAAAGCAGATTGGGCTTTGCGTTGGATTAGCAAGGGTTCCTTTGTAGAAAGGCTTATTGCTTTTGCTGCGGTAGAGGGCATCTTTTTTTCTGGTAGTTTTTGTGCCATCTTTTGGCTTAAAAAACGAGGCCTAATGCCAGGGTTAACCTTTTCAATCTGTGGCTGATTGGGCTGGTTTTCACCCCAAAGTGATTTATGCAGCTTTACTCTATGATTTGGTGCGGTATACTCGGTTACCGCTTTCCTATATCAAAGCCAATTACAACTTGGGCGTATTGTGTTTTGTAGAAAATGTACTCAGCATGGATAGCCACACTGTTTTACAAAAATCTTTGCTAACCATTTGCAATTTCAGAAATCGAAAATGATTAAAAAAATAAATTTAGAAAACATTCTCAGGGGGTTCGTCTTCCGGTGAATGCATTTGCCGGGCGCCGACCGCACAAATTGTGAATTTTGTAGACGAGCCGGACACGTGTACCCATGGCCATTTCTGCGTTGGGACGGTGAATTTGGGGGAAAAAGCAACGAATTTTAAAATCAAAAAATAATTGGCTAGTCACTTAAACCTAATATTGTTTTAAATTTTAATATAATTTAAATTTTTTGAGTTTTCCAATTTAATGAATAAATTATTTGAAACATAATGATTTATAAAACATTTTTTAATTTTTTCAATTAAAAAGAGATATAATTCAAATTTTTGACAATAAAATTATTTTCATTTGAGACAAATGGACGACAAAATTAGACAAATGAGCGTGTCAACATACCTACTATTGAGACAAAAATGGGCGTCAAAATTTGGGAGAAATTCCATACAGTTTGGCGGCAATTCCCCAAAAAATTCTGTTTTTAGTAAATTTTTCAAAATTTAGGCCGAGACCCGCCTTTGTCCCAGCCGCTTTGCCATTGTCCAATCTGTCCAATCGCCTTTTGGCCCCATTTTGCCCAAAAAAATGTGTCCGTCGGAAATGCATTTTTGCCATTTCCTTGCCGGCGACACTTTTGCGCAGGTGCCGCCAAAATGGGAAAATTTTGAAGCAAAAAAAAACCGGCACAAAACATTATTTCCATCTTTCCCTCAGTTTCACGAACAATGCGGCGCTGCGGAGGGCATGAACTGTGTGAAGGGTCTGCTGTTGGTAGCTCCCCGACCCCGACCCGCGAACCCCGGCCTCCCCGCCCCCATCCCCGACTTTTTTAAGGTCGGGGATCGGGGGTGAACACCCCTAAAGATCGGACTTTTTTTTGGGAGAATGAATCCTATTATTTTGAGTTGTTGAGCCAAGTCAAACATGGCATGAACTCCATCAAATACTTTTTTCAGAAATTACAAAATTGTCCTTTACTTTTGAGTAAGGCTGTCGGTTTCAAATAATTTTCGGTTAACCGAAACCGATAACCGAACCGAAAGCCTTACTCTTGAGATTTTTAAAGATGATGAATGAATTAAAAACAAAATTATTTATTTTATGATTGCCCAGTGAAGACAGTGCTGAAATTGTTATGGAAAAAATTTTTATGAAATTATTTTCTTCAACCCCGACCCCCGACCCAGACAATTGGGTCCTCCCCGACCCCGACTTTCCCGCCCCCGAGGGGTCGGGGAGCTACCCTAGTTCAATTTAATAGGCGCTAACCAATCAATGTTTTTGGCACTATTTCGATATTTTTTGTTGGGGCTGCTCCAAAAAAAATTGGCTGCCCGGAACAACGTTGATAAGCCCCCAGGGGGGTCCCCGGGACATTTTTTTGGAGCTGATCAAAGTTCAATGACTATTTTAATCAATCAAATTAATCGGTTTGAAGCGGCGGCTCTCTTTAAGGCCAATGCCAATGCATCGACGTCTTTTCGCCCGCGTCCGATGTGATCACGCATCTCAGCAAAAATCCGAAGTAGCAGTGCGTCAGGGACTGCGATAAGGTGGCGGGAAATGTTGGGGTTGGCGCTTCCGTACCGAACTGAACCCCCGTAGAACCGGGCACTTTTTCGGGTCGGATAATCGAAGAATTCGCAGAAACCGCACCAACCCTAGAGTTTTGGGACAAAAATTCCGTGTGTTTTGCAACGTGCGAAAATTATTTACGAATATTAATAAATTCGTTTAAAAATTTCCAATTTTTAATTTGTGTTACATATATAATTCCGGGCAATTTCCGCTCCCGTCCAACTTCACAGAAGCGAGTCGGAAAATAATTAAGACGACCAGCCTAAGCCCGGACACCAGCTGCCTTGGCAAAGTGCAACTCGGCGGTGCCTGCTTTGTCCAAGTCCCCCTTTTTTGAGAATTTAATTCATCCAATTTTTTGCCCCCAGGAGAAATGCGCGGAGCATTCGGGTTGCTACCGGGGCCGCTGTCTGTGCCGTTGCGGCTACCGTACGCATTCAACGCATTCAGCGCAAAACAAATGCGTGCCAATGCCCGCGCCGCGCACGCAAAAGTCGCCGCCGAGTGTGCAAAGTCGCGATTTTAATTGATTTTTTTTTATGAAATTTTTAAAATTTTGTTTGACAAATTTTTGTCCCGCAATGTTTCAGTTTTGCCCAGCATAGCCGGCAATGCGGATTTGTTCGGCATTTTCAACCAGTTCCTCGGCGGCGCCGCCGGAGGCTCAATGCACTCGGTCGGCTAATGATCAAACTGATCAGAGAATGATTGATTGATTGATCAGACATTCATTACGATAATACCTTTAATTTGTTTATGCAATTTATAAAAGCAAAAGAAGATTTTAAATTAAGCCTTTAATTAAACAAAAAATAATGAAAAAGACCCGTAAAAGCACACACACCCAGCTGGCGTGACGGGACTATTCTCATCGCGCTGAAATGGACAGTAATTGATTGGACACAGTGAACGCTTGGGGGGACACACCAAACGGGGCACCAAACAGAAGGCTGTGATCGACGCAAAAAATTGGCCCCATACTTCTCTAAACAATGAGTGTGGGATTTTTGAAAAATAAAAATACACAAAAATCGTATTTAAAAAAAACTCTCAAAAATTTCAACAGAAAAGAACAAAGGCAATACAAATACCCAGCAGCACACATGGAGAACAAATAATGATCAGAAAAATGTCACATAAAAGGAAGGAACGCGCAATTAAAACAAAAATCCATTCCCATTCACCTTACACACCCTTGATCAGTCCATCAACAACTGCTGGATCCGCAACTCCATCTGTTTAGTGTTCAACGTCCCTTCTGTTCCTATCCCACAAATCTTTCCTTTTCCATCCCCTAAATCCATCAACCCATCCCAATCCTCATTCTGGCACTGCCAAACAGTGCCCAACAACAATTTGTGTAAAGCCCTTCTGCTCGGCCCCTCCCCAATGAATGTCACTATTTAAGCTTTGCTGAAAATCATCACTTCACCTTTTTCACTTCCCACTCCTTCTCACCATTCCCCAAACGATCCAATTTACTTTGCTTTTATTTAATAAACTCTTCACCAACTTTCCTCACCAAGTTACCAGACTATAACCCGGGGCTAAAAACAAGTGTAGTGTACCGGACACAACACTTTTTGGTGCCACGACCCGGGACCCTTTTTTTATTAAAAAGGGAGTGACGGTTTTTAGTGCCGAACGGATACCAATTTGAGCTGGTCAAAGCTGTGTGCTTCCAGCCGGGCTGTTGTGCCATTTACTGCAAAAATCGAACGGCTGGTCTAAGTGTGTTCTTTCCAGTCTAGCTGAGTGCTATTGATAAATTTGCGAGACGAAAAAAAAAAGAAGAAATCTAAAAATGGTGGACCGTACTCAGGCGGCCGTAAACCAAGGGTTTAGATCAGTGAATGGATCAGATTTTGATCCCGCGTATTTCTCTCCGGAAGAAAATCGAAAGTGGTCAAAGTTACTGAACAGAATGAGAGCATTCGAGCAGGCCGTTTGTGGACAATTTCGACAAATTGACGCAAAATTTGGCCAAATCACAAACCAGCTCCGAATTCAGGATACTGTGGATCGAGTTCGGGAACTGGACAGTTCAATTAAGGAACTCGAAAATATTAGGGAAAGCGACACTTTCCAAATGCATGAGAAACTGTTTGAAGTTGACGGAGAGGTCGAGAAAATGAATCTGAGAATTGCGAGTTTTGAACGGCTGTCAAGAGTGCAATTCGGGAAAATAATTGAGAGAATGAAAAGTGAAGTCAGCAAAATAACGGAAAATCTTGACGCTTTGCAGGGAAGGGTTATACTTTTGGAATTCGAACAGGAGGAGTCGAGTCCTCAGTGGATGGAAGACGGACATTCCCAGGAGCATGAGCAGCTCCCTGGGGAACAAAATAATTCAGTGAATACTGATGGCGGGGAGGAGTGCCGTATAATGGTTTCGGATCCATTCTTGGGGGGGATTAGTCCATTGGAGGGATATGATGGAAATCCTACAATTTCGTTCTCCCGTTGGGTTGCTAAACTGGAGGACATGTTGTCACTGTACCCCCAGCTGACGGAACCCCAAAGGCTGAGCCGCTTGCGTATTCTGCTAAAGGGTCAAGCTCGGCCGAGTTTGACGCGATGGACACCCCACCAACCGATCTCAACGCGGCTTTGGACCATTTAAAAAGAAAATTTGAGAACGAGAACACCCGCTCGATTGCGAGACAAACAATGGCCAGCTGTCGCCAAGCACCCGGCGAACGCGTATACGAGTTCGCTAACCGTCTTAATGACGTAGTTCGTACCGCGCTATCCGGGGAGGACGAAGTGACAATCAGAAAGAGGCTGTTTGAGGAATTCTTAGAAAAATTAACCCCCGATTTGCAATTTGAAGTTAAAGCGGGGAGACCAATAAATTATTCCAATGCCTATGAGATTGCGCAGCATTTTGAGCTGCTTCTCGCAACGAGAAGGTCTTCACAAGTGTCGGTTGCAGACTCCGTCGCCGAATTGTTAAACCAAGTGGAGGCTTTGGCCATCCGGCAACACCAGGCGCCTCACCAAAAAGGAATTGACCGGCGGACATGTTTTTACTGCAGGCGGACAGGTCACATCGTAAAAGATTGTAGAGAAAAAAAAAGAGAGGAGGCTCAGAAATGCCTCAGGGAGCAGAGAGGCGGCGGATATTATGGAAATGGAAGACCGTGGAATAGAGAAGGAAATGTGAGAACGAATCAGCATTTCACTCCGAGAGAAAGAGGACACCGAAACGAAAGATTTAAACGCCGGTCCCCTGCCCCCTATGACGAAGAAAGGAGAGACAATTTTGGGAACAATAGAAATCAATCGCCGGGAAGGCGTGTTCGGTTCGGAGGTGGCAGAATCGGAGGGAGGTAAGGCCATGCTTTGCCGTAAATGAGCAAAACATGCATTTTCATTGGCAAAATGGCCATTGTTTTGATAAATTACCTGTCTTGTTTTACCTGTATGGGAGACACGAAACACCAAAACATGGATTTTTAGACCCCCAAACATTAATTATACATGCCCAGGCTAGGGAAACAAACTGTAAGGAATTCCGATTCATTTACATAGCCTTTAAAGGAACGGTTAAGCAGTATGACCAACTTTCGGGCGATATAAATGAAATTCCGCTCGAATCAATGCATTATTTGTCACGGCATGTAAAGATCGATTTTCCCGAAGTCCCGATTCAGTACTTTCGAAACAAAATGATGGCGAACATGTCTGAATTGTACTCGCCGGAGCATTTTCAAGAAACCATTGAAGTTGCAAAAATTGCTCAAGAAATTGTTAGACTATCGAAACCCGACGCATGGGAAGCCAGTTCAGAAAAGACTGATCAGATGGCCGCAAACATTGTTTCGAATGGTTTATTTTCGTTTTTGCGCGGAGGACTGGTTTCCGCAAACCAGTTATGGGTTTTCTTTTGTTGTTTATATGTGACAATCACAGTTATTGTGCAAATCATACTGCCAGCTCCGCTTGCTCAGGCTATGCAATATTTGGGTATCGGAAGGCCAAATGTGGTTGAAACTAAAGTGGGAGGAATTGGGTCTTATGAAATAATCATCGGAAGAAATTCCTTTAGGCAATTGCCATTGTTTTTGGATCTTCAGTCCGGAATTTTGATAAGAAAAGAAAGTGGGAAATTCGCTGTTAACAAATCGGAAGAGACTTTTGTCGAAGTAAAGACGGTCAAGTCGGAAATAAATGAGTTGGACCGATGTTTAGAAAGAAATTCGGATGTTTTTTCCAAACATGATTATGACCTCGGGGACTGCACTTTAAAAGCGCCGCCCATTCTTACTACCTCGACAGCCCCCGAGAGGGTCAGACCTTACCCGGTGCCAGAGAAATATGAAAAAGAATTGAAAATGCACATTGAGAAAATGCTCGAGGCTGGGGTTATAAAAGAAAGCTGCACCCCCTGGGCCCATAATATTGTGCTTGTCAAAAAGTCAAACGGACAGTTGCGTCCCTGCGTGGACTTTAGACCTTTGAATAAAGTCACCATTCCAGACCCATATCCGATACCGCGTACCAAACCATCCTCAGAGTGGCTGGGAGGAAATTTTATTCAACTTTGGATTTAGCGTCCGGTTTTTGGCAAATACCGTTAGACCAGGACAGTTCGCACAAGTGTGGAATAGTTACGCCCTGGGGGCTTTATCAGATGGTAAAATTACCGTTTGGATTGCGAAATGCGCCTAGCATCTTTCAGCGGACGATGGACAAAACGTTGGAGGGTGTTAAAAATGTTACAGTATATATTGACGACATATTGATCCACACGGATACGATCCATTGCAGGAATTCGAACCCCAAGTAATTTATGTGGAGGGAAAAGCAAATAAAGTAGCGGATGCTCTGTCAAGAGTCCCGATTAAGTGGGAGCAGGTGGAAGCCAAAAGCAAAGACGACATTCCGTTTCTTCTCGTAGCAGAATCGAACCAATAAGTGCGGAATTGGAACCGTATTTCAGAAAAAGAGACAAATTATTTCTGGATGGAAAAATTATTCGAAAAAAGCCTGGAAGGCAAATAGTCATTCCGGGAAAAATGCGAAACTCAATACTAAAATTGATCCATCGATCCCATTTTGGGGTGGTGAGAAACAAATCTCGGGCACGGAACTTGGTTTGGTGGCCAAATCTGCCCGAAGAAGTGGAAAACTTTGTAAAAGAATGTGAAATCTGTCAAAGGAATGCCCCAAACAGACCCCGCACCGATCCTGACTATAAATGGCCTGAAGCGAAATACTCCTTCGAAAGGGTACACGCCGATTTGGCAGGCCCAATTTGGGGAACAAATTTTCTTATTGTGGTCGATGCACATTCGAAATAGCCATTTGTGTGTCAAATGCAGTCGACCCATTCCTTAGCAATCATCAATTACCTAAGGGAAATATTTGTCATGTTCGGATCGCCAAAAAGTATGGTAACGGACAATGGTCCGCAGTTTATTTCCTCAGAGATGGAGATATTTTTAGAAGGGGAGGGCGTCAGACACTTACGAACGCCAACTTATCACCCGGCCTCAAACGGAGAGGCGGAACGGTTCGTTCGGACCTTTAAAGAGGGTATGTGTAAACTACTGGAGGAAGGAATGAGTCTAAAAGTTGCACAATTTCTTTTATTGCAAGAATATAGGGCCACCCCATGTTTTGCGACCGGAGGCGAAAGCCCATCGCAAAAATTTTGGGCAGAGAAATTCGAACGGCGTTGGACAAAATTAGAATGCCGCCTAATGTTGTAATAAATGAACACCAAACGTCTGGTGAAGTGACCCAGACGGAGGATCCCATGGGGCAAAGAAATTGTGGACCAAATTTTAGTCCGGGTGATACAATTTGGTACAGAGAACCGAATGGAAAATGGTCGCCAGGTGTACTTTTACAACCCGTAGGCGAACGGTTGTGGGAATTGGAGATGGAAGGCAGCACCACGGCCAGGACCGCCCATTTGGACCAAATAAAAGGAAGGAGAGTGGGTCCGACGCGCCACTTGTGAGCTGAGTAGGACGCAGGCCTTCAGGGCAAATAAATTGTATATAAATTTCGTTATTCATAATGCCTACACCCTAACGTACACTTTCCTCCTTCCTAAACCCAACTGTATATTTGACTGACCGTATATTTGATTGATTCAGTTTTCACAGAAATCCCGTCCCCCAAAATAAAATGAATGAAAATATTCCCCCAAGCACCAATGAGCTGGAGAAAATGGAGAAGGAGCTCCTCGAGTGCAAAGGGCCCCAACGGAACTCTCGCTCCGAGGAGTTGAAGAAGGACATCGCTAAAATGCTTGCCCAGCTCCAAAATGACTTGAGGGCTGACATCCAAGCCTCGGTGGACGGCCTATGGGCCAAAACGGAGCCGTTGCTGGCTGGGCAGGAACGAGCAACTGCGGCACTCGCCGAAGCCTTAGATGAATGCACCGAGAATGGTGCTTGGGCCAGGAAAAGCGAGCCGAATGTGGAGACGAAGAGCCCATCACCAATGGACAACCCACCAGTGGAGGGTGGAGAGCCTGATCCGGCTGATCAGGCTTTGGCGCCTCCAGTGCAGGCATGTGGCCAAGGCAAAAATCGCCAAACGTCTCCAGGACTGAGAGACAGGGGCCAGTCAGGGGCTGGCCTTAAGGCACATGGAAGAAATCCGGCCCTAAGCACCAAATGCGAGTGGGCTATTTGGTGCGGCAACTGGAACGTGAGTGGAAAGGACCGCATGCGTCGCAGAGTTGTCAGTGGAGTTGCCAGTGTTGGAGCTGTCGCCGCGGAAAATGGGGCGATCGCGGAGGACGCGGTGGCGGCTTTGGACGTGGAAATGGTGGCGGCGGTTCCGGCTACGGACGAGGGCGCATGGATCTCTACCCGCGGGCGGGCCCATCGCATTATGGACACTGAGGACAGAAACCGGAAGTCAATGGCGGGCGCACTTTCTCGAAGGGCGAGAGGAATGCTGGATCCGCAACTCCATCTGTTTAGTGTTCAACGTCCCTTCTGTTCCTATCCCACAAATCTTTCCTTTTCCATCCCCTAAATCCATCAACCCATCCCAATCCTCATTCTGGCACTGCCAAACAGTGCCCAACAACAATTTGTGTAAAGCCCTTCTGCTCGGCCCCTCCCCAATGAATGTCACTATTTAAGCTTTGCTGAAAATCATCACTTCACCTTTTTCACTTCCCACTCCTTCTCACCATTCCCCAAACGATCCAATTTACTTTGCTTTTATTTAATAAACTCTTCACCAACTTTCCTCACCAAGTTACCAGACTATAACCCGGGGCTAAAAACAAGTGTAGTGTACCGGACACAACAACAACATTTTGA
>MEIZ01000127.1:169663-180490 GCA_001723225.1 Globodera ellingtonae | reverse complement strand
CAAACATTTGGTTTTTGATTCTTTATTTTATGAATAAAGGGTAAAAGAAGAAAATGAAGGATTTCAACAAATGTATCTCTGTCGGAGACAGACCTGTCTCTTATACACATCTAGATGTGTATAAGAGACAGCGTAAATACGGAGGCCTGACTGTAATCATTACAAAATTTGCTTTTAAAAATTTTGAGGCCGGAAGCCTGGGCGGGGAGCTTGCAGGCTTTTATGAAGGTAATCAGCATAAATAGGCCACGACAGGCCCGTATCCAGAAATTTTTTGGGGGGGGGCAGTCGGTGGAAAAGTCGGTTCTTGGGGGTGTGTTTTTCCATTTTTATTGCATTGGAAAAATTGCCTTATATGTGTTTTTGTAAAATCGCTTAAAAACACCTTTATAGGGTTCTTAGGTGCTGAAAACGATAGACCGATCAAAATTTTAGCGCGGAAAAGCATTTAAACCGGTTTTTGAACCGTTTAAAAAATTGCCAAAAATGGACATTCTTGACAAAAAAGGTGTTTTTTAAGCGATTTTACAAAAACACATAAGGCAATTTTACCATTGCCATTGCATTTTTCACCGCCGACCCTCTCCCCAGAAGTGGCAGAATCTCAAAGCAATTGTTTTTTTGAAAATTTTAAGAAAACAGCCATAAAAATGCCATATTTTTGGACCCGGTTGCCATATTTTTCAAAGTTGCTTTGAGATCCCGTCAAAATTGCAAACGTGCACGATGCCACATTTTTTAGGCGAAGGCAATCTGGTCGACATATTGTTCGCCCTTTTTAACTTTTTTTTTGTGTATCGTGAATGGAAGAAATTCCGCCGTTCGGTTTGCCCCGCATTTGATTGATTTGTTTGTTGTCCTTGTTACTAGTAAAATTGTGTATTGTTAAGAGGAATTTTTTCGCGCAAATCCAATTGCCCTTTTTATGTGAATAATATTTGAATTTGGTTTTTCAATTATTTTTATTGGTCTTAATTGCAAATAGCCGAATGAAAAACTGTTGGACGGCCCTTCTGTTGGCTATTGCTCGTCTTCTGAGGACGAGGAGGACAGCGGCGGGAGCGCGGCGCCATGTTCTTCCGCAATGGACTTGGGACAAAATGGTCACTAATGATAGCCTTTAATTAAAACCATTTTTGAACAACAAATACAGCGGCGGGTGCTGTTTCTGACGGGACGCTGAGGACGCGCCCCAAAGGCGTTGAGTGCCATCAGGGGCGTATCCCCAAATGAAATTTGAGAAAAAAAACAAGAGGGGGGACCCTTTTGTTTTGTACTTTTTCAATTTTTTGACCAATTTTAACGAAATTCACAAGAAAAATCAAAATTTTTCCCGGCGGCGCCTGTCGGCACCGCCGACCCATCCACCCTTAGAAGTGAAGCAAAATTCGCAAAAAAAAATTTGTTTTTTTGAAAATTTCCCAAAATAAAACGCATTGGCGCTCAAATGGAAAGCCGAGCGCCGCGCTCAGATGGACAAATTCCCCCCTCCGAAATTTTTTTCTGGCTACGCCCCTGAGTGCCATGCTTTGGTTATGCCGTGGTACAAAAAAAACATTGGAGAGCATAGAAATCTGTCAAAATGCTTCACCTTTTTCTATTGCACAGATTTCCTATTGCAAAACGACGCAAACGGACGAAGAGAGAGAGCTGAACTCGCATGGCGAGTTCAGCATGGGCTCCCAGGAGTTCGTGTTTGACGAGCTGTCCATTGACGACGAGGTGGCGGGCCAAGTTGACGGCAACTTTGACGGTTCGCCCACAATGGAAGTGCGCAAACAGCTGAAGAACCTGCAGTTCCACCGCTTCAGCCACACGGTTGGGCGTCAGGTTTCCAGCAAAAACAACAAATTGTTCTTTACCCAATCCTCAGAAAAGACCATCCCTTCACTTCATTAACGCCATTTTAGTTTAATTTGTTTTGCTTTTTTTAATTGTAAATTTTTTTTCTGATTAAGACGCAAAAGGATGCACTGCCCGAAGACCAGGGACAAGTCCATGTCAAAATTCCTCCGTTGAGCGACGAAGAGAAGCGCAGAATTCTCAGCAGTGCTGGGTTCACACGCTTTTTCCAGCAAGCATCGCGCGTCATTGAAGAGCAATTGCGGAGTTGTTCGTTGGGTTTAGTTACAAAATGTCGCGGACACTTGGCGAGTGTCTCAACAGAAAATGGGGAAGGGTTGCTTAGAAAACCCTTGGGTCGAAGAAAGAAAAGTTTTGGGGGAGAGGACAGTCCAAAGGACTTCGGGTAGGACAGGCTCAGAAGCCTTTTAAACGACAAAGGTCCGGAGACCTGAGGAAGCTTAGGAAAAAAGGGGTTCGGCCAAGGAGAGGCAGCGAAAACCCGGCAATTCACCAATAAGCAAAGAAAAAGAACGCTTTTGAAAAACTTGTTTTATTTGATGAGCACAAATAAATTGTCCAAAGAAATTGATGATGGAAATGAGAAATGGGGGGGTTTTTATACATAAAAATGGGGGCGGATCCAGGGGGTCTAACGATCAGAGTTCAGGCATGGCGTGGTGAGGGCACGGACGGCGGCAGTGAACATCAGCGGACGGGCACGTCAGGAGAGCGGCACGGCGAGGTTTGACGAGTAAAGCTGGGCCGGGGATTTTGCCGAACGAAGGGAGGGAGGGAAAAAGGGATTGAGGATCAAAAGTTGGTTAATCCTTTTGAGAAAGCCTTCGATGGGGCAAATAAGAGTTCGTTCAAACATTTGGTTTTTGATTCTTTATTTTATGAATAAAGGGTAAAAGAAGAAAATGAAGGATTTCAACAAATGTATCTCTGTCGGAGACAGACCTCCCGGCGCGGCTGGCAGGGGTAACAATAGTGGATCATTCCCCATTCGGGATATCTTTCAGTCCGAGGGGGTCAGTTGGATTGGTCATCACGGGCTGAACACCAGAGTGGGATGGATTGGGGTCGAGGGCAACACCCGAGGGCGTGGGGAGGCGCTGTTCCAGCATGGCCTCAAGACGATGAACGGCCGACAGAAGTTGGGCCATGAGTTCTCGCACGGTCGGGTCTCGGATACCCACTTAAGCCGAATTTGTTGGGGAATTTTTTGGACAAGGTCCATTTTTGGTACCATTTCCGTCATTGGCCTGGTTGGGTTGAACGGGAGGCGGGTTTGGAATGGAAAGGTTGTTGTTTGGGGGCGCGCGCTGGCGGCGGCTTTCGCCATTCTGAGGGCGGCGGGCGGGATTGGCATACGGGGGGTTACGATTGTTGCGTTGCTGCCCGCTGTTGTTAGGAATGGGCTGGGCCGTGGGGGCCGCCATCAAGAGCACAGGTTGGCCGTTAAGATAAGCCTGGGGCTGTGCAACTTGAGGTGGTTGACCGGTTGGCGGGTTCATCGGGTACACCACTTGGGAGGTACCGTCGGGGAGTCGAACGGAATAGCCGTTTTGGGGGTTAACGTTCGAAGGCAAGGAATAGCCGGGCTGAACGATTTGGAGCTGGGGAGCAGCTTGGGAGGCTTGTGGGAGGTTCGACATGTTTTTTTTATGTTTGAAAAAAAAATAATTTGATCGTTGCTAGTGAACGGGTTGAAGTTGATTGTTAGGAGAAATGAGTAATGTGAGGAGGAGTGTTTCTTCTTTCTTTATATACTCATTTTTTGATCCTTTAGGTGAGATGATCGACGGTGTGGACGTCTGAGGAATTCGCCTATCGACCAATGGAGGGATAGAAATTGATCTGTGATCATTATTTTTGTGCAATTTCGATGCATTTTTTGTGATTTGTGTGGGAAAGAGGGGAGGGGGGGGGCGTCGACTTCGGTGTACATCAACTCAACGGGGAGGGATGTCACTGGGATAGACGCGATTGAGCTGCCGGTCACGGATCGCGAGGTAAGCGCCACCGATGAGCAAACTCAGTGAGATGATAAGGCAAGTGTAGCCAATGATCATTCGATGTGTGTATGGGAGGGGTACACCCACGGCTAGAAGTATTCCGATTTGCGGAAATCCTAATAGACCAGTGAGTAAGTGAGTAAAGTCCCCGGGGGTCGGGGTTCTGATTTCATTGGGTATTTCTACCCTTCGCCTAGTTCTCTTATATTGAGTTCGGGATCGGGAGACGTAAATGAGCGTGCCTTGTAAGGGGAATTGAGTTTCCCCCCCAGGGCAATTGACGTCGCACATCGTGTCCACGTCCGCTCGAGGCCATTTTAAGACTGCTTCTTCCTCAGTGCTGTTGGAGGAACATTGCGAGACCCAATTCGTTCCATCACTGCAACGGATTTCCGCGAGTGGGCTTCCTAAGGAATCGTGGCATTTGTACCGGAATTTTCCGCCAGTACTGCACTTGTAGCACCCCATCAGGGATAGGGGTTCGATCTTACACTTGGCAAAGTCATGCTCAACGGCCAATCTTAACCCTTCCATTTTCACGGTTAATTGGACGGGTACGTAGGGGGTGGAGGCCCATACGGCATATTGATGATAGTTTATGGTCAATTGCCCTACGGAGCGAGGCAATTGGTGATCCGGGTGATTGATGAGTTGTTCGGCATCAAAATCCCGGCAATGGCATTGAACGTTGCCGTCATGATGGTTTGGCCTACAGGAAGTGCATGCACTTGGCTGTAACTGGCAATTCATCGAAATGGCATCCCACTCGGTGGGGCACAACAAATCAATCGGTAAGGAGGAAATCATAGCTCCGTTGTTCCACCCTCCCAGAAATTTTCCTGATAGGATGGGAGCGGGAGCCTGTCCTAAGGGGAGGGGGTTAGAGAGATTTTGGCCGGTTGCCAACGCAAAGTGCGCCCAGGATATAGGTCCACAGTTTCCTGGATAGGTAAGGAACCAGTAGGTTCAAATTCCATTTCCACATGCATTTTATATTCCCAAACCGGGCAGGTGAAGACCTCGTAAATGTACTGGTCGCCTGTTTTGGTTGGTATTGCGTAGTTCCTATAGAATAGACAAGCGGCGTTAGTCCCTCCGCATAAGTTTAACCAAAAGGAGGAGCTGTCTAAGCAAAATAAATTGCCGGGGTACTTACTGGTGGAGTCCAACTCAGCAATTTTTTCGGTTACTAAAGTTTGCGCGCATTTTTGGTCTTTACAAGACCCCATGCCCGGGCATCGTTTTGAGGCGAGAGTCTCGATCCGGTATGATCGAATATGACTCTCAAGTTCCGGTTGGCATTCTATCCGTAAATCGGCCATTTTAAAGGAAAATGTGCCGTACGGGACGGAATCCGGACCTCTGACAATGAGTTTTACCGGCTGCCCTGCCGGCAGCAGAGTTAATAAACTAACCGAATTGAATCGGCACTCCGTTCCGTTCTCGTTTCGGGTGCACTCTTCGGTATTGGCTGTTAGCGAAACGGTCTCAGCTCCGGCATTTGCGCCAGGGGTGAGTAAGAGGAGGATGGCCAAAATGTAACCCAGTTTGGTAAGAGGTCGGGTTTGGGGGTAGTATGGGTGGGAATACCGTATCGGTCCCGACTCTTCGTCGCTTTCACAGTTTTCGTGCGGTATTCTTGAATACCTTCTACTGTTTAGGAGACTCCTGCTCCTGCGACACCAACGTGACATCCATTGATAGTTGCGCGCGGTGCGTCGACAACAACTGATAACGCAACAAATGATGGAGATCAACAGTCCCAAAAGAGTTCCGACGACTCCGATGATGGCGGAGGAGATGACCGGTGAACAATGTAAGTTGAATATGCGTTCTAAGCATAAGTAACAGTCGATCAGTAAGCACCCTTCGATGGGAGCGAATTGGACCAAAAACGGGGTGGTGGTGTTGGTTCCGGACCAAAAAGTTCCTGAACAAGTGTACCCTGTCGCGAGATTTTCGTGGAGTTCCGATGGGGCGGGTTCCGTCGTCGGGGGTTCCTCCAAGGGGACAAATCGATTGACTGGACGAATCCATTCCCTCCCATTAGGCATTAAGAGTGTGACGCTGCGGACGGCATCGTCTGAACCGTCCAGTTTCAGTATTTTAGCCATTGGCCAAGTATTCTAAGGATATTCGTCCAATTGTACCAGTACGGTTTGACCAATCTTTGGGACTAAATGGGAGGCATTCTTTGGCCCTTTATGGTAAAACTGTCTACGCTCTCGGAGGAGCAGCAGATAGTCTCGGGACCAGCTTTTCCAAAATTCTGAGACGGCGC
This sequence comes from Globodera ellingtonae, assembly GCA_001723225.1. Classification (NCBI taxonomy): domain Eukaryota; kingdom Metazoa; phylum Nematoda; class Chromadorea; order Rhabditida; family Heteroderidae; genus Globodera; species Globodera ellingtonae. The sequence continues at coordinate 174,346 of MEIZ01000127.1, read as the reverse complement.
GGTGCGTGGCCCACCAACGGTGTGCTAATTATCTGCTGAGGATGGTTTGTATACCGGATCTTCTTCCTCCGGGGCTTCCAAAGTGATTTGGGCTTTAGGGATGATCAGATCAATCGGTCGGATGGCCATGGGGCCATCTACCTGATCTGAAACGAAGGTGATGGGTCGGGAATTGATTGAAGCCTCAACTTCCGTAAGGAATGTGCAGAGTTCCTCCCATCTAAGAATTTTTCGTCCTAAAACCCGACGAAAGCATCGTTTAATGAGGGCATTAAGCCTCTCATACACACCTCCAGCCCAGGGGCTAAAACTGGGAATCATCTTCCAATTAATCGGAATTTCGGTGTTTTGGTCTAACATTGTTTTAGTTAAGGTAAATTGTGTGCCGTGGTCGGACAACAATGTCTTCGGAAGGCCTCTACGAGCGACGAAGCGTCGGAATGCCAAAAGGAATTCTTCGGCGCTCAGACTGGCTACCAGTTCCAAATGTACGGCTCGACTGGCGAGGCAAGTTAAGAGTAGGACCCATGCTTTCTGGGGCTCCCCCAGTCATGAACAAAGTTGGTCCGGAATAGTCCAAACCGGTATGTTCGAAAGGCGCGGAGGGCCGGGTGCGAGATGGGGGGAGGGGGGGGCATGCGAGGGAGGCCGAACTTTATAGTTCGATCTCGGGCACATACCTTACAGTCTTTTAAGACCAATTTTACGGTCCGACGAGCGTTTCGGCACCAAAACTTAATTAAGAAATGGTTTAGAGTTGCGTCCACGCCGGCGTGGAGACAAAGTTCACGTGAATGCATGATGAGCAATTGCCCGATCCACGAATGTCTCAGGAGAAGTATCGGATGAGCAAATTCGGCATTCTCCTTCCCCGAGAAACGGGTCAACAAACGGCGGATTTGAACTTTGTCCAGATAAGTTTCCGGGGTGGGGGGATCTTCCAAATCCCTTTGGGCCATCAGAATTAATCGATTCCGTGCTGTTTCGAAACCGGCTGAGTCAATGGGGCCCTGGGTTAACATACCCGGAAATAATTTTCCTCTACTCCCTTTAGCGAGAAAGCGGAGCATAACGACGGTGATATGGACTAACCGTGTCCAACTACTGAATCTTTCTGGCCATAGAATCGGAGTGATGGTGGTGACACTTCCAACGACGACCGGCTCGGGTAAGTCGTCTTCCCGTATTGGCCATGCGACGGGGTACTCAACTGGCCTGGAAGGAGGTGGTTTTTGGAGCCATTGGGGCCCCTCCCACCATAGTTTTGACTGCTTGAGTTCGGGTACGGTTAACGGTCGGGTGGCTAGATCCGCTGGGTTGTCCTGGGAACGGACGTAACGGAAACTCGTCGTTTTCAACTGGCGGATTTCGTTGATCCGATTCGAGACAAATACCGGCTTCGGCTCTTGAGAGATCAGCCACGAAAGGACTATCTGCGAGTCACACCAAATATAAGTCGAATTGATGTTGTAGTGAGCATTCTCCATGACTCAACGCTCGTGCTCCGATGAGAAGTCCGAGCAACTCCAGTTTGGGAATTGTCATCCCATCGGCCTTCAGCGCCATTTTCTTGGGCCGAAGGCGGGATTTCGCAAAAATTAGCGGCGTTTTTACTCCCGAGGAGGTTTCGGCCCGTAAGTATAGGGCCGTGCCGAACGCTCTGTTCGAAGCGTCCGTAAAAACGTGTAACTGGAGGTCCCCCACTTTTTCGGAAGGGGTTAACCGGGGGAGGTGTATTTCTTCACCCTCCCATGCCGAAGTCCAATTTTCCCATCGGCATATTTCTTCTTCCGGGATGGGTTGATCCCATCCTAAGGCATTTTTCCAAAGGTCCTGAAAGAGGAGTTTTGGGGTGATCCGACACGGAGAACAAAGTCCCAAGGGGTCAAAAAATGAGGCGAGATGGCTCAAAATGACCCGGCGGGTGACCTTCCCTACCTTAGGGGCGTCGGGAAATTTAAATATAATTTCATCCCTTTTTAAGTGCCATCGCAGTCCGAGGACGGAGGGAACTTCTTCGTCAAGAAGGTCTTCGGATGGGAGGTGGTCAATGGAAGACCGGTCGGAGGAGACGAATTCTCGAAGCCTCATTTTGGCCGTGGCGAAGATTTGCTGGGCCTCGGAAGCCTTCTGGCGAGCTTCTTCGGGAGAGGAGGCGAGTAAAAGTAAGTTGTCCACATACAGCAGATGTTTCTGGCGAATTTCGGCAGCTAACGGACTAGCGGATGAATCCAACATAAACTGGAGAGTCGCTGCCAGTAAAAAGGGGCTAGAGACCACTCCGAAAGCAATACGTCGGAATCGGTACCCAATCAAATTGTCTCCTCGAGGGGGGTCTTCCAATTTTCGGATCCAAAGGAATTTTGAATATTCTCGATCGGGTTCCGCGAGTGAAATCATCAAAAAAGCCTTTTCGATATCGGCACATACGGGGAAAGCAGTGGCCCGGAATTGTAAGTAAAATTCCGGGTAATTCGGGCATCAGATTCGGCCCTGGTAGGAGGTGGTCATTGAGGGACCTTCCTCCCTTTCCTTTGGCTGAACCATCAAAAACCCTGCGCGGTTTTTTGCCAAAAACAAGGTGATGAGGGAGGAAATGTTCGGAACTACCCGTTCTCTGGGCGGGCTCGATGATTTTCCGATCCAATTGTTCAGTCAGAATTTTGAGGCAGCTCTCAAAAGAGTCGGGCTTTTCTTTCAACGTGCGCAGTTGTGAGCATAAACGGGAGTATGCCATATTAAACCCGTCCGGGGGAATTCTCCCGGTATCTTCCAGGGCTATCTGACTTCGAATCGCCCTTCATCACTAATTTTGATTTCCTTTTTAAAGAGTTCAACCGCCAACTGATCGTCGTCTTGTTCTGGGCGATCAGAGATCCCCAGGGCTTCGAGGGACCAGAAATTCTGAACGTCTTCTGCTTGTGGAGAGGCCCCGTTGTCAGGTTTGCTGATCACCGTTCCGCAGAATGTCGGGGGGCGCAGAGCTTGGAGGAGTCCTTGAGGAAGGTCCTCGCCTCCAAAAATTGGTCCAAAAATGGTCTCAATTCGAAACAGTCCGGGTTGGATTTCTGCATGGCTAAGGATGCAGTTCCAAAAACCTCTTATCCCGATAAGAATTTGTGGATCCAACTGTCGAGGAGAGGGAAATTCTCGGGACTGGCTAGCACTGGCTGTGGTCAAACAATCCAAGGAAGGGGTGATTGTTTTGGTCTGGTTCAGGATGAGTTCCTCCCATCCGCCATCCTCTTTTTCCAGCAATACCGAAAATCGGGGAGAAGAAAAGCGGCGGGGGGATAGGTCGCCGTATCCGACAAAACCGGAAACTTCTAAGTGATCGGAGGCCACTTTCTGGGGATTTATGGTCCGAACCAGGTCCCCTGAAATGAAACTAGGCTGGCTACCCGTGTCAAAAAATACCGGAGTTTTAACCGGGTTTGCGGGGTCTCGGTGGTTGTAGACGTTTACTTCGGCTACCATCAGGTAAGCCGGAGGGGAGTCAAATTTCGTTTCCGCGGGAATGGGAACCGAAACTGTTGATTTCTGACCCTCCGAGAATTTGTTGGGTCCGTGATTCCGAGGGGCCCCTCCCGTTTTGGGCTGGGTGCAAATGATGAAATGATGCCGTTTGTTACAAGTCGAACAAGTACGCGGCGACTGGCATTGATCGAGGGTATGCCCTTCCTTCAAGCAGAGGAGACAACGACCTTGATTTACCAATTTTTGCTCCCTTTTCTTTGCTGTATTCGGTGCGGAGATCGTGAGCCCTCTTTACGTCATCGCCGAAACGAGACTCAAGGGCACTGACGACCACCGCAAAGTTGTTGTCGGTTAATGTGTAACCTTCAACCATTGATCTGGCCGGTCCCTTGAGTTGACCGACCAGATAACCCAATTTTTTGTGCTGGGGAAAGTCCAGGTCGATTGGCGACCTGGTCTCTGAAATTGGACCAAAATCCGGGCCATTTGGCTGGGCTTCCGTCAAAGTCTAACAGTCCGGTCGGCGGGAGGGGAACAAACATCCCCCCTCCACCTCCCGGCGCTATGTGCACGGCTGAACCCGTGTGGTGGTAGCTGAAATGGCGCTCGGAGGGCATCAATGCGCAGGTCTAAGGTGGCGACCACGTCGGCGGCTTCATCGATCAGGTTTGCCGGGGATTCTCCGTCTTGAGAACGGAAATTATCCAAAACCGTCTCTTCAGCAGCACGGCCCTCAACGGTGGGAATGGCGGCGATCGCCTGGTCCCAGTCGCGCAGATACCCTCGGAGGGTTACGACACATCGCTGGAGGTGTTTACTAGGGTTGGACAAACCCGGATAATCAGGAACCGGTATGGGACAATTTTGGATAAAATTATCCGGTATTGAACGATGACAGCTAAATTATGCTGGATCCGGAACCGGTATCCGGGTGTTTTTGAGCTATCCGGTATCCGGGGGACCCGGATAATATCCGGTTTTGTCCAACCCTAGTGTTTACTAACAAGAGCACCAGACTCTTAATCCGTTCTGTCGCGGACACTTGGCGAGTGTCTCAACAGAAAATGGGGAAGGGTTGCTTAGAAAACCCTTGGGTCGAAGAAAGAAAAGTTTTTGGGGGAGAGGACAGTCCAAAGGACTTCGGGTAGGACAGGCTCAGAAGCCTTTTAAACGACAAAGGTCCGGAGACCTGAGGAAGCTTAGGAA
>MEIZ01000127.1:153054-163109 GCA_001723225.1 Globodera ellingtonae | reverse complement strand
CATGCTTTATTTAAGTCGTGATTTGTTAGTTTCGCGAACCAATTTTTTTTGTCTTTTTTTTATGTTGTAACTAGGGTTGAGCGGGACCGGGACGGGATTTCCCGGTTTTATCAGGTCCCGGTCCCGGTCGGGACGGGACTTTTTGAAATCTAAAAGTCCCGGTCCCGGTTTTTCTGGTCCCGGTAAGTCCCGGTCCCGGTTTTTCCCAAAAGTCCCGGTCCCGCTCAACCCTAGTTGTAACCTATTATACAAAAACAGATTCTGGCGCATGATTAATGACTTTTATGGCACTACTATTTTTGCGTGCCGTGCAAGCAAAATGCCAATGTTTTTATGGCATTTAAAATTCAATCATAAACCATACATTTGCTTTTGCCGCCAAAATAGAATTACCCTGGCATTATGTTTGATAGGCAGGCCCATAAACTCAATTTTCTGAGCCCAACAAAATGTCTGTCTTATTCGCTTATAGGTTTCATTTACCCAATTTTTCTACCTGCTGCAAAACGATCCTGACACACATAATGCCAAAAATATATTTTTCGTGAAAAACAAATTCAAAATGCCGAAATAAACTACTAGAAATTTCCTTTCTTTAGAGTTCGTTCATTGTTTAGTTAGTTCCCATTATTGAGATAGGTAAATTTGATATGCACGGTAATGAATGCCCCACCCACCCACATCTTTCTTTTTTCATTGTCCATTCATTTTCTTTGTGTGTCGTCTCCAGTTCCGATTATTATTTTTTGCGCATGTGTGCATGGCATTTCTTATCCCCTCCCCCCTCCCTCGGGGGTTACACACCGGGTGCCGTTGTCAACGATTAGTTTTGGCACCGACACTTCCCCCCATATTATCCAATATTCGCCGCCAAGGCGGGGGGTAATTATGGCGGATTAGGGGTGGGGCCGACGGATTGTGGTTATCCGCACCACCTCTCCACTTACTCACGTCGCCATTGACGCATTTTTGAAGCCCCGAGGGAATTTTTAGCTGAAAAGCCAATACAGAAAGTTGACCTCGTCCTAAAGCAGTAGTTGTTGTGAAAAAAACATGAATTAATATTCGCAATTTTAGCCTTTAAATAATTTAAATCATTATTATATTTTACAATTTCAAATTGAAATTATGCGCTTAATGATTTGTGACGAGGAACTGAGCCTATTTGATTTAAACAGCAATACAACCGTCGCATTTTTGGAGGCTTTGTGGGGCATTTCAACGTGAGTTTGATCAACTCTAAGAGTTCTAAAAAAATGATTTAAAATGTTTCAGAGTTATCAAAAGTTATTAATTTGTTAAACCAGCTAAAACATCAATTAAAAGTCAATTAGTATTATTAATCTTGGGAGGATAACAAATTATATTTTTTAATGAACGCTTTAATAAAGGGATTAATTCAACCAATTGAGTGGGTGGGAAATAATTGTTTTATAAGAAATGGATTGACAAATGCAAAAAGTTTCATAATAAAAAATAGTGAAATTTTAATTTTAAAAGGTCAAACATTGATTTTTAGACATTCCATCATTTTCAGACTGTACAACCAGGTGCACTGTTGGCTGGGCCTGTTCATCTGCGTGTTCGGTTCGCTGGCTAACTGTGTGCACATTTTTGTGCTGTCCCGGCCCGCCATGCAAAAGTGCGCTGTCAACCGACTGTTGGCCATCATTGCCCTATGCGACATCGCCACCATGGCCTCCTACACCGTCTTTGTTGTACGCTTTGAATTTGCCGTCGACAAGGATGAGCCACCGTTGGGATACGGCTTTTTCTGGTCATTATCTTGTTGAGTAAAATGTCTTAAGATTCTTAGAATTGGCCTAAACATCAATTATCTTGATCCAAAGGAGGCTCTGACAGATCAGATTGATGAAACCATTTAAGGACACAAATACTTCCGGATTTTCAATGACTCGTGGCTTTTAGGATCACTTTTCTTCTTGCGCATGTTGTTTGCTCTATTGGTTCGTCATATTTTATCCAATTTTTTAAAATAAAAAAAACAAATTTTTAGCCCTTCATACAATCACACTGTATTTGACCGTAGTGACAGCGTTCATCCGTTACAAAACGCTGAAACGGGTTGGCTCCTTGTGGAATCATGAAAACATCGCCTGGTAAATGCTTGGCGATGTGTTAATTTGTAATTTTTAAAATTCAGCCCCATTTTCCTGACGGTTGCCGTCCTGACGGTATTCTTGTGTATTCCGACCTTCCTCATCCACTCCATCATCCCCGTGACGTCCACCGACCCGATCACCCGGCACAACATCACTCTGTTCACGGTGGGACTGGCCGAATTTGAGCAGTTCGACACATGCCTGTTCTTCAAGCTCAACCTGTGGCTGACCGGCATCATATTCAAGGTGTTCTATGAGTACCAAAGATTTATAATTTCTATAGAACTAGTTTAAGCAACATCTTAAGGTATTCAATCTGAATAAATGCCAGTTTAAAATTTTTAATTTTATAAATAACATTAAACAAAATATGACATAATTTGTTCTTTTCTTCCGCCGTGTCTAATGCTAAATTCTCACTCTAATTTGATTTGCGTCATTAAGTGGGTTCACGTTTGAGCAACCTTAGAAGTTACAAGCTATGCGTTGATTGGTTTTTTTATCTTTATTTCGTGGCTTTTACGGGACGCCAATCCTTAACTCCCGAAATCTAATAATCTCTAATCTGACTAATCTCTTCCGTTTCCGATGGGTAGAAAAGGCCAATTTAAGCAATGTTTGACGTTGTTATGTTTTTTTATGCGGGTGAATGAGTTGTTATTGAGAGTATGCATGAAGGAATTAAAAATGAATTTGACGTGAATAAGTAATGGAAAAATGGGCTTTAATTAGGGCAGAGAATTTTAGGTTTGAAAAATATTGAAATAGGCACTTAAATATGTGAGAAAAAGTGCCAAAATAGGTTCCAACACCCGTGTTCATAAGCAAAAATAGGTGTAAAAAAATGTGTGTAAAAACTTTAAACATGGTATTATCTCATGTATTTTCACATCATTTTGTTTAAAAAATTCTAGAAAAACAGAGTTTCTTTGAAGTCTTAAAAATGCTTGAAAACTTTCGGTCTTTAAGAGTCTGATGGATTCGGAATTCAATATAATAAATTCATAAACATATACATAGAAAATAAACCAACCCCTAATGGACCTGGCAGAAAACCAAAGGAAAATTTCTCAAAGAAAAAGTTAGAAATAAAATGAAAACAACCGCCTACAGGTAATTCCGTGTGTTCTGCTGCTGCTTTTCACATTGGCCCTGCTGTACGAGCTGGAGAAGAACCATCGGAAGCGAAAACTGATGTGTTCAGGCACAACATTGGCATATCGACGACACTCGGCACAATCCGATCGGACCACCAAAATTCTGCTCATCCTTCTGATCGTTTTCTTTTGCACCGAATTCCCTCAAGGTGAGGCATTGTTTAATATTTGTTTCGATTTTTTCCTGGTTTATGATTTTATTTTCATGTTTTTAAAATTGCTTCCCTTAAGGCATTTTGGCAATTTTGAACGGACTGTTCCCCAACGACATCCACCAGTTCGTCTACCTGTCGCTGGGCGAACTGCTCGACCTACTGTCCCTGATCAACTGCAACACTTGCTTCATTGTGTACCCGCTGATCTCCTCCCAATACCGGGCCACACTGCGCAACTTGGCTGACTGCATTCGACAGCTTGCGGCCGGCAAGGGGTGGCAGGCCGCCACTGCAAACCTTAGGTAGAAATTTTCCGGTAAAATCCATGTGCCCGATCTTTGGATTTTATCAAAAATTCCATGAAATAAACTAAATTCATTCATCTCCCATAAAACAGGAGCAGGTCGAGAATGTCGGAAGCGAAACTCTCGCTCGCCAGCCGACCTTTGAGCCCATTTCCACTTACACCGTCGCCCTCATTCAGGTCCGATTTATTTTTTTAAAATTTTATTAGAGCCTCTAGGGCGTCTACCTATAAAAAAAAGTTTAGACCGTCACCGTCGCCCTCGTCCCCTTCCCCAGTCAACTACACAAACTCCAGACGGCCCACGCTACGCACTTTGATCAATGGCGATGGGCCTTCCATCCGTTTTTTGGATGATCAGGATGTACTGCTCTAAGTCGTCCTTTTTTCTCTATTTCAAATAACTACATAATATGCTTTTATAATCCATTCAATCATTTTTCATATCAAATATCGCTCCGTATTCTCAAATTTTTGATCAGTTGGCATTCCGCAATGGTTCAATTCCGCTTGCTTTTCTCCTCGCCGGGTTCAAAGCCGACCGATCGCTTTCCGTAGTAGCCGTATCCATAATAAGGCCAGCCTAAACCATTAATTCGAATTTAGTTACAATTTCTTTTTTTCTTAACTAAATTTTTAAGATGTTTTATTAAACAAGAACTTTCCAAACCTACCTCCCCATCCTCCTCCATATCCATATCCGTACGAGCCGTACATCGAAGGCCAATAGCTACCGTAACCCCCGTAATAATGGGCCTCACCGAGTCCGAACATCACGCCAAACAAAACACAAATGCTGAGCACTAAGACCAACTTCATCCTAAAAATAAAACAATTTATTTTTCTTTCATATTAAATAAGAAAATATTTCAAAAAATTGTCCAATTTTTTGGGTAAGAAAACTGGTGCTTAAACATTGTCAACCCGAATTAATTGTTTGAGAACAAAAGAATAGAAGAAATAAGACTAAGATTTGACATCGAGACAAGACACTTTCTCAAAAAAACTAAGAAATTTCTCGTCTCGAGAACCAAGAATCTCAAACAGCCCTAATGGCTATGGGGGTTGTGAGAGAGCGAGGTGGTCATCCGAAATTTGAGAGCCGGAATCCGCTTTTTGTTTTTACATGAAGCAAGTTGCTGGTGTCTTAAGCGCAATTGTTTTTTGCTGAGTTCTCCCGCTTTTATATGGATCTCAGATTTTTTTGGTTTTCCCGTAAAAACTTGTCCTGGCCAAAAGAAGGAAGCAATGCGACGCGATTGAAAGGGATAAGAGAATAAATAAACAAAAATCCTAAATATGAATGGGGGCCAGACATATATGTACATCTACATAATATGTACACGGCGAATAATGAATGTGTGTATATTCAGGCGGATGTTTGTGGTGGGTGATCGTACACATTGAACAAATAGTGAGATGGACATCAACAGGCGCAAGTCACAAAAAACAACTGAAAAGTGTGCATAAATGTAACAAATTGGGACATATTTCGTGCAAGTCTGCCCCGCTTATTTTTGCCATGATGTTTAGGCCAAGATTTATATTAACTAAAATAAAAGTGAAAATATTGGCCAAAAACCCTCAAAATATTAATCCAAAACGTGAAAAACGATCTTTGGGGTGCATTTTTGGGCCAATGGGGTGCATTTTTAGTTGAGACAATTTTTTGATCTTTAAGGGTGCATAGGTATTTATTTATCGTTTTATTGTATTTTTGTTAAGAAAATTTTCGGAAAATGCTTAAAATATTGAATTTCTTCAAGAATTTCCCATAAAATGCCAAAAATGTGGATTTATTATGGAAAAATAGAGAAGCATTGATTATTCTTGACAACTCCAGAATAATGATTTATATTGACTAAAAGTCGCTCTAATTCTGTTGAATCGAGAATCAAATTGTCAAAAATAAAAATGGGGTTTTAATGAGCCAGTATTATTCTTAATAAATGCTTTTAAATAGTTAATAATTTCAAAATTAATTATCAAAACTTTATTTTGTTGTCCTTATTTAATATTTTTTGATTCATTTGATGTTTAATTCAATATTTTGTTATAATTCTGTATTTTCCTGTGTTTCCAATTTAAACAAACTTCCTTTTTAAAAATAGCAAAGTGTCTAGAAAAGAAACTGTAGATATGGCTAATTTCAATTCTATTCTAATTGTAAGTCGCTATTTTTGTATTTAAATTTTAATTCGTTTTACACAAGGCGGCCAAAAAATTCGTTGCAAATCATTTTATCATTGAAATTAGCAGTGACATTTAATATTTTGTTAGGGGGCGGCAGTGTAAACCGATCATTTCATTCATCACATTTTTCACTGACAAAATCATCAACCTATTTGTGCGGGTTTTTGCGCCAACAATGGCTGCTGATCTGCGGGGCCAAACCCAGCCGCACGTTTACCGTACATGCCATACATGCCGCCGTACATGCTGTAGTACGGATAGCCTGGGGGATGGGAAAGTTTTTAAATTTGTGGCACTTTTCAGATCGAAGTGCACAAAAATATGAACATTTTTTGTCTCATTACCCATCATGCCGTAGTAGGAGTAGGGGTAGCCGTACATGCCGTATTGGGCCTGACTTTGCTCAACAACCAACGTTCCCATGAAGAAGGCGACGACGAACAGCAACACCAACACAGACTTCATGGCGTTAATACACAAGAAAGAGTAAATTGGATGATGATGAATGGGTTTTTTTGGATGAGTTTGATTTTTTGATTGCGCTTCTCCCCGCTTTTATAGGGCCAAATCTTGCACACGCAGAAGAGAAAGGTTATAGTACTCTGACAAAATCCCAATTTTGAAGAGCTCTCCTGCCACTCAACAATGCTCCAAAATCCAACTTCAAGTGGGGTAGGGGAGGGGAGGGGGGAAGTTTTGGTGCATGAACATGCGCTGTGCGAGCACAGAGTGCTGCTTGCTGTTCTCGCGGGTCGGGTTGAAGATGTTCGCAAAAAGCATTATCGGATGGCTGAGGAGCGCCGAGCAAACAAAAAAAGGAAAGAAATTATTGTCTGAAAAAACATTGCGCGGCGACAGCAGCAAAGCAAATCTCCAATTTATCAGTGCATTATCATAAAGAAACATAGGCGTGCAAATGCATTAAAATATTTATGTTTTATTTAAAAACAATTTTTGATGGGACAACAAATCAAGTTTTCGATTAAAAAGAATTATATGTTAAATAAGGAACAGATTGATATGCACCAAATGCCGAAATATGCACCGAATATGGCACTTTTAAGCAAAAAATGTTTTTAAAAATTTTTCTTCTAATAATAGTTTATTAGTTATGTAGAAATTCGTGTTTGCATTTTAAAATTGGTCAGTTTGCCAGCGACTCAGCGCGTATTGTTCTTAAATTACCAAAAATTGAGAGCGGGATTGCTTATTAACTTTATTCAATAAAAGTTTTGTAATAAATTCAAATTAATCTTTCATTTGTATTCAATATTCTGTAAAACCTGGAATACTCCCAATACAACCGTTTTTCTTGAAACTCGATTATTCTACAGAAATCAAACAGTCGAATTGAACGAAATTCGCAGTGCCTTTCGAGAGCCTTCATTTTCAAGCGTTGAATTTTTAATTAATTCAAGATCGTCATTTTGAACATTAATTCTTTAGCATCAACAACCACCTCTCATGTGAATATTCTGAACATTCCGCCAAATTCCGCGAATTTCGATGAATGCGCGCGCCAATAATCATTTTGGAGTGTTTGGGGGGGGGCAAGTCAAACAAACAACAATTATTGGGCAAATGCTAAAATTAGCAGGGCCAATATTTTTAACTTCAATCATAATAGCAACTATTTTGGCATCATACCGTACATTTATTTAAGTCAACCTTAATTTTGTTGGAACACAAATGGGTTCTGGATTTCTGTCTTGTTTTTATGGCGCCGCAAAGTTTTGTAATAGAATATTTACAAATTGAATAAAAACATTTTTAAGGAATTTTAAAATATTTTTATGTTTAAATTTAAATATTCAAATAATGAACGTTTACTACAATGTTTATTAAAAAATTGTATATAGACGAACTCAGAAACTACAACTATAATATCCATGATTTTTATATTCTCATGAAAAACCAGGTTGAGACTTTTAACGATATTATTACTAATAAAGAAAAAAAAATGTTAATTTAAATGGCCTTTATTGCATACTAAACATTTTCGAATAATTCAGCAATGACCGAGCGCATTTACTACAAATTTTATGCGCATTCTGTTGGAACATTTCTCAGAAAATGCACAAACAATGCCCAATAAATCCGTTGATTAAACATGCTTAATCAACAACAGGGGCTTTCCGTTCCGGAAACGGAATTTTTCCTTTCCGTTTCAGCCGGAAGGTTGTTCGAAGGACAAATCCGCTTAATCTTTAGGTTTGGTGCAATTAAGCACCGGGACAGGTTACTTTCGTCCACGATTGGGACGGACGTGAAACAAATTAGCTATACATGCATGGAAGTGTATTTAAGTAAAGGTTTTTCACACACAAAAATAGAAGAAAATTCATTTGCTCATAAAATTCTTATTTAGACCCGGCATATAATTTTAGGTACATATTCGTAATTCTCGGTATTTTTAAAAATCCGAAATTAAATACCGGAATTTCTCAGAAAAGGTGGGATCCCAGACCTGCTGCCGGGCTCTACTCATATTGTTTCCAATTCAAGTCATTTTTTCAAAAATTGGGACTAGAAAATAATTTGAAAATTCACTAATGGATATAATTCCAAAATATACATTAAAAGTTGTTTTGTTTTGTTAATATTCAAATGGCATGTTCCAACGTTTTTATGTCTATTTCGCTGCTCTTCATCATCGGTTGCACACTTTTACAAGGTGTTTTAATTTGAGACTGGACTTCTTTTTTATCAAAAAATAATAGCAACAATTTTATAATTTTAATCTTTTGGCTGCTGAAGTTTTCTTACTATAATTGATTCGTCCAGATTCATCGGCCCAGTTGATGATGTCGCCATTTTACTATCCGATGTCCCTCTACTACCCGTTTGCCTACCCGTACTACTACTTTCTCGGCAAACGATCCGTGAACCCAACTGATCAGCCCCATTCTGAAGCAGTATAACAAAGTGCTGATGATCGATGACGCAAAAAGATGGTCACAAATGTCACATGTTTAGCATTCTAATATTGTTTTTAAAATTATTACATAAATAAATAGACAGACTTATAACATAATCAATACACAAAATGCTACTGAGCCGAACGAATCGAACCCGTAACTGCAAATAAAACTAGGCTTAAACAATAAACTAATCATCACAGCGAACGAATGGAAGAACAATCACTTTAAAAAATAATGATCCGATCAATGATCTGGTCCATATAACCTCCGGTGTTGATCATGCGAACCATGATAAGATGACAACAAATAAACACGTCAGATCAACAGATCATGGCCTTCTAAAAAACGAATCTCCTGCTGTTGTTGATAAATGTCATCGCTTTCTCCAGTGGAATTTTGATTGAAAGTGCGTCGAAGCGTCGTAATACATTTGTTTGATTTGACGAAGAAAAATGTAAGCGATGGTCTAAAAAATTATTTCTTTTTTTAATTTTAAAATTAAAAAATCAAATCTTACTTTGAGGAGGGCGATCCGGTTGATGATGACAGAGTGAATCTGCGACTGGTCACCACAAATTTCGACTCCGACATTCTTGACCTGCTCCTGTTTTTGGGAAAGGGTTAGGCACATAGAGATTTTTCAAGAATTTTTACATTCCATAAATTTTTCAGTTATCATTTTTTAAAGCATTTATAAAAACCAACTTAATGTTTGCTGCGGCAGCCTGCCACCCCCTGCCGGCCGCAAGCTGTCGAATGAAGTCAGCCAAGTTGCGCAGTGTGGCCCGATATTGGGAGGAGATCAGCGGGTACACAATGAAGCAAGTGTTGCAGTTGATCAGGGACAGCAGGTCGAGCAGTTCGCCCAGCGACAGGTAGACGAACTGGTGGATGTCGTTGGGGAACAGTCCGTTCATAATCGACAGAATGCCTTCAGATTTATAAATTTGGAATTTTTTCCCCGTAGTGTTTCTTCACCTTGAGGGAATTCGGTACAAAAGAAAACGATCAGAAGGATGAGCAGAATTTTGGTGGTCCGATCGGATTGTGCCGAGTGTCGTCGATATGCCAATGTTGTGCCTGAACACATCAGTTTTCGCTTCTGATCCTTAAACCGGATGCACGGCCTAGTTTCTGCAAAGCAAGACCCGTCCCACACGGCGCCCTGGAGGCCGTAAATGAGGAATTGGACCGTCTTTTGT
>MEIZ01000127.1:95213-152994 GCA_001723225.1 Globodera ellingtonae | reverse complement strand
TCGATGGTTCTTCTCCAGCTCGTACAGCAGGGCCAATGTGAAAAGCAGCAGCAGAACACACGGAATCACCTTCATGGCATTTTTTTTTTAAGATTGAAATCCTTTTTTAAATTCTTATAGAAAGTCATTTAGTCTGGTCCGTTTGGCCAGATTACATATGGCTTTTTGTTTAAGAGTTGCATTTTCCTCACTGAGATTTACTGAGACCGTGCTGGGTCGTTTTATGCGCTTTTAAAAGTATTTTCGTTATAACTTCTTTCAAAACTAACCAAATCAAACACTTTCGATCTCATTCAAAAGCTTACAATTAGTAGATGCTTTCAAAGCAAAAGCTAAGAGATTGGTCAAATTTCAAAAAAGTTATAGCCAGAAAACTGGCTTGAACTTTTTTGAGATTGTCCAAAAAGTTAGCTTTTGTCGACCTAGCACCCACTGAGACTAAGTGCTCTTTTGCATAGAGAGAAATAGTTAGATATAGTTTTGAAAAATAAATTTTAAATTCTCTATAGTCAATTGAACACCTTGAATATGATGCCGGTCAGCCACAGGTTGAGCTTGAAGAACAGGCATGTGTCGAACTGCTCAAATTCGGCCAGTCCCACCGTGAACAGAGTGATGTTGTGCCGGGTGATCGGGTCGGTGGACGTCACGGGGATGATGGAGTGGATGAGGAAGGTCGGAATACACAAGAATACCGTCAGGACGGCAACCGTCAGGAAAATGGGGCTGAATTTTAAAAATTACAAATTAACACATCGCCAAGCATTTACCAGGCGATGTTTTCATGATTCCACAAGGAGCCAACCCGTTTCAGCGTTTTATACCGAATCAAAGCGGTTATGACAGTCAAATACACTGTAATGGTGTGAAGAGCTAAACATAAATAGTTTGAATTAAAATGACAATTACATTTTAAAATTTTACCAATTGAACAGACAACATGGGCCAGCAAGAAGACAATCCTGAATTTGTTAAGAACTAATGAATAGGGCTGCGATTTATATGGAAATCCATATTTTTTTTGCGCACTCGGAACAGCGTATAAATGCCGTAAATAGTGTTTTTAGCTTTGGTTGGAGCTTCTAGAGCCCATTTTATAATCCATATTTTCCATATTTTTCCATATTTCGCGATTTTTATCCATATTCCATATTTTTTCCATATTTCGCCCTTTTTTCAAAAATTCCTTAACAAAAATGCAATAAAAACGAATGATCGGAGCGATTAAGCCGATTGAATTTAGCCATTGGGCCGCACCAATTTTGGCCGTGAAAAAGAAAAACGGCAAAACACGTGTTTGCATCGATTTTTCAACCGGTTTAAATAATGCCCTCGAGTTAAARCGKCATCCTCTACCYAGACCAGACGATATTTACTCGGCATTAAATGGAGCCGCTTATTTCTCCAATCTCGATTTAAAAGACGCCTACCTTCAAATGGAATTGGATGAAAAGTCCAAACAGCTTTGCGCCCTRAARACGCATCGCGGTCTTTTCCAATGCCAGCGCCTCCCCTTCGGCGTAAAATCGGCACCATCCATTTTCCAGCATTTGATGGACCAAATCTGTGCAGGAATCCCAGGCGTATTCTCTTATCTCGACGATGGACTCATCGCTTCAAAAACGCTGGAAGATCATATTTCGGCACTCTACCAACTTTTCACACGCGTCAACGACTTCGGTCTSCGCATTAATATGGAAAAATGCAAGTTTCTGCAAAAGGAATTGCTTTTTCTGGGGAACATCGTGTCAGCCAACGGCATCCGTCCAGACCCATCGCGCTCAGAAGCGATCAGGAAAATGCCGGCACCACACGACAAATCGACGCTTCGCTCATTCCTTGGAGCTTTGAACTATTATGGACGATTCGTCAAACCAATGCGCGAAATACGCGCCCCGCTCGATCAACTTCTGCGGAAGGATGAGAATTGGAGTTGGGGAGACGAGCAGCAAAACGCCTTCGACAAGGCGAAGCAAATTATGCTATCGGATCTTCTGTTGACCCACTACGACCCCGCTCTCCCAATCGTCGTAGCAGCGGATGCCTCAAAAGATGGCATAGGCGCAACCATCAGCCACGTCTTCCCGAACAAATCGGAGAAGGTGATCGAGCATGCGTCGAGCGTTTTYYCTGACGCGCAACAAAACTACAGCCAAATTGAAAAAGAGGCATTGGCGCTCGTTTTCGCAGTGAAGAAYTTCCATCGAATGGTTTTCGGTSGGAAGTTCACTCTGCTTACGGATCACAAGCCTCTGCTCGCCATCTTCGGTTCGAAAAAGGGCATACCCATTTATGCTGCGAGCCGACTCCAAAGATGGGCATTAATCATGGCGAATTATGACTTCGAAATTCGCTACACTAACACTACATCATTTGGCCAGGCCGATGTACTGTCACGACTCATCGCAAACTACCCGCGCCCCGAAGAAGATGTGTTAATAGCAAACATCTGCATTGAGACAGATTGCTACATTAACACCATCCTTCAGTCTCAGACAGACATACTTCCGGTCACAGCCGACGAAATTGCGGACGCCACCTCYAAGGATGAAGTCCTGGTGAAAGTCGCCCAACATGCAATTTCCGGCTGGCCAAACAAGTGCAACGATCCTGAGATCGCACCATTCTACCCCAAACGCGATGACATTCTGGAAATTGGAGGCTGTCTGCTCTACCAGAACCGTGRCATCATTCCCGATCGATTGCGGGAACGAATCCTCAAGGCTCTGCACATGGCACACCCCGGAATTGTGCGCATGAAAGCCCTCGCYCGGCAGTATGTTTATTGGCCCAGCATGGATTCGGCAATCGAAAAAGTCGTGAGACGATGCGAGGAATGCCAAAGCGCACAGAAAAGTCCTCCAAAAGCTCCGCTGGCTCCCTGGACTATCACCAGTAAGGRTTTCSAACGCGTCCACATCGACTTTGCGGGACCATGCCAAGATGGAAATGTTTATTTTATTTTGGTGGACGCTTACGCCAAATGGCCGGAGGTCTATCAGATGAACTCCATGACGGCCCGGGCAACAGTGGTCACCCTCCGATCGATCATCCATCGACTCGGCATCCCAGAAGAGATTGTTTCTGACAACGGAAGGCAGTTCCGTTCAGCCGAGTTTGCTGCTCTCTGCAAGSAGTTTGGGATCAAGCACACTTTCACGCCACCATTTCACCCCCAATCCAATGGGCAGGTCGAGCGCTTCGTCGACACTTTTAAGCGGGCGATGAAGAAATGCGCGAAAAACGATAAAAATTGGACAGAGAAAGTGCTCTTTTCCTACAGGACAACCCCCAACGCAGCACTCAACGGCTACTCCCCGGATCAGCTGTTCTTCGGACGAAAGCTCCGCACCAAATTGGCGCTCGTCCGACCAAAAGGACAGCCGGATCGGTCCGAAGTCGTCGACAAAGATCGTCTTCGAAAGGACCAAGAYAAATATTCGGCKAAAATGGCACACCAYTTTGACAAACACCACGGGGCCAAACCAACGGATTTCMTCCCGAGCGACTCAGTTCTGCTTTTGAACTACCGCCAGGGGAAGACGGATTGGCTCCAGGGCACCATTGTCGAGCGTTTGCGAAATTCGCCGACATACCGCGTCCACGTACCGGTTTTGGGCCGAATTGTGCATCGGCATGCCAACCAATTGCGTCGGCGATACAATTTCGAAGACAATTCGAATACCACAACTCCGCCCCAAGATCAGGCGATCGACCACCCCCGAAATTCACCCAMTCAACAAAATAGGACGCCCATCAGTCCACCAGTCCAGCTCCCCGACAGCCCACCACTGGCTCAGCGACGGACGCGACGACCACCMAAGCCGATTGTGCGCTTCTCGCCGAGCCGCCGCTGAGGACCGTTCCGAACTCGAGAAGGGAGGTGTTGGAGAGAAGAGAATGCCATCTTTTGGCATTCTGATTTATCGATCTATTCGATAATGTTGACCTATCCCTTTCCCCGCCCATCCTCATTTCGNCAGAGCTCATCTCACCCGTTTCTTGAACTAATTACATACAAATTTTTGAGGCTCAATACTCTAATTGGCATGTGAGGGTGGATGGCATCGGAAATATGAATAAATTTTCATTACTTAATATGGTATATGACTAATTTTGCCAAGGTGTTAATAATGCTAATAAATGAAAACTGGAAACATTTGGTAATGAAGTTAATTTGCATTAAAACTAAATATTTAGTATTAATGAATGAAGTCGAGCACTTTAATTGCCGAACAAAAAATATGATAGAGAACTTTTTAGGGCTCAGTCTTTGGCCTAATTTGAGATTCTATTTGAGCAAATCATTTTTGAAGTTTTAAAAATGTGTCATCTGACTTTTTGAACAATTTATCCGGGTGACATTTGCCAAATTGGCCAATTTGTCGCTCTTGAGAAAGGGGGGGGGGGCATGTAAAGTGCATAATTGGCACTCAGCAATGGCTTGTGAGGGTGGTCAAGTGCTGCCTGAATTCTCAAACTTTCTCGCAGACTAAATAACACAAGCCGTCAAGACATGAGAACTTTGCATAATTGGCACCAGACAATCCCTGCGTGTCACATTAAAGGGTGGTAAAAGTATTATTTGGTGGCCATGGCCATGAGATAAGTCAATGTGAATATAATTAACAAAATTGCGAGAAGCAAAAGTACTGTTCCGTACGGCAAAATAAATGCGCGAATTATTATTTTGCAAAGAAATTTGAGACTAAAAAAAAGAATTACAATTTAGAGCTGGTTTAAAAAAATGATTTTACTAACTTTATAAAGAATTAAGTCGTTTTTAATGCTTCATTTAATTAAAAATCAGTGATACACTGTACACAATGTAGGAAATGGTACATACAGTATATTTTAATAAAAACAATTGAATAAAATTAGGCTAAAAATTTGCTATTTTTAGCCTCGAGTGTTTTCATCCGTTAATTCTCATAACATCCAGAGGAGGTCGAACGACATTCGCTTCGACAGCAAATGCATCCGTTTCTGCTGTTTGATACTGTCCATCGCGGTGTGCCAATGCGGCGTAAGATGGACAGCTGAAGCTGATGCAGTCGTTTACGGCGCGAATGCACACGCCGCGGGGCATCCACCATTTGGTCGTAGTCCTTCATCGGCACGGAATTCTTGGCACTGTTGTTGTTGTTGTCTTCATGTTTAGGCAGCGTTTCCGGCAACAAAGCTTTGACAAAATTGTGACGACGATAGACTTCGTTGTTGATCGGTTTATCCAATTTGGCGAATTTGGAGGAGGCAAACATGATCAACTAAATTTTATTTAACATCAGAAACGTTATCCTAAGTCATTGAATTTAGGATTGTCGACAATCATTTAAAAAAAATCTTTTATTTTTGATGTAAAAACGTAGGAAGTCTTCGTTAAAGAAAAAATTGTTATGGTCATGCTCGAAGTATAAATAAATAAATTTATAATGATGATATTGAATGGATTGCTTATGATGTCCATTTTTAGCATTTTAAGAGAAGCGGCGGGTAATGAAGAATTAGAAAATGAAAAAGGCAATATAGATTCCCATATTTCTATTTTTAGACGAACAAAAATTTCATTTAAAGAATAATTTTTGGTTTTTTAGAACCCATGTTCTTAAGGAAAAATTATTTCTAAATTTTGATAAACAAAAATGGATTTAATAATTGCATATTTAAAGCTTACCAAATTTCGATGAGTCAGTAGAAATGCTTCCGCTTCTCCGCTCCTCCGCTGACCTGGCAATGTTACCAGCATGCCAATTGTGAGCATCAGAAGTGACAAAATCGATTGAGATGCAAGCATATTTAGATAAATACAACGAAAAAGTTGTCTTTGCTTCAAATACAAAAAAGTTTAGCATAACGAAAACCATTTTTTTTTAATTCTTATTTAATCAGTGGTGGCGAATGGATGTACCCGGCAGGCCACATAGGTATGTTTATTAAAACCCCGAGAATGGTTTAATCTAAGCATCCGCCCTCTTATTTCTTCATCAAAATGTGCCTGACAAATGAGGGGGTGGAAAAAAGTCTGAGTAAATTGGCATTAATTAATCACTTAATAATGTTAACACAGTGCCTCGGGGAGGGGAATTGCGCGGATTATTTATTTTTTCTGTGTCATTGGCTGGCTGCTCGGCCGAGCAATGACAATTTTGTGAGATTAAGCCAGGCAGTCCATCTCGGCACAAATAAGCCGCTTTACTCAAATGCCGGGTGGAGATAGATGCGTTGGCGTTTTGCAAAATTATCTTTCAAATGGATAATTCAAAAATTTTGTCAATTTTAATGAGCGCGTAGGAAGTGAAAAGTTGTATATTTGCCCTGTTAAAAAGTGGTATGAGCATCTAAGCAAGGTGCCATGTCAATCATGCATATCAATCGTGCTTATTATTGCGCTTTTTGAAATTTTAAAATCGTAAATTTATAAAGAGAATGATCAAATTTTAAAAAGTGCAAGCCTTAATACCTATCCCAAATTGAAAAATAGTGCCAATGAAATGAGAAGAAATTAGGTCCATTTTTACACATAATAATTACCTTTTAATTAAGAAAGCGTACTTTTCAGTTTGGAACCTCCCTCCCTGCTGGGATATTGATATAATAGAACTAGAGTTGGCCGGGATCGGGATTTTTGTAAAAAAAAACCGGGATAGGTCCCCAAATAGCTTTTGTTAGGTGACTTGAATGATTTGATTTGTAGTTTTTTGGGAAAATGGTCAACAATTCAATTGTCAACTTTAAAATTTTTTATTCTTTTTGGCGGGACATTTTGAAAAATTTCAGCTCGTATAATTTAATTGGTTCTTTAAATTAATTGACTAATTTGAACGATTAAATAAGCAAAAAATTAATTAGAATTATGCCATTTTTATGTCAAAAAAATTGTGCTAAACATTATATGTAAAAAATAAGTAAATATATATTTCATTTTCCTTGGTAAAGGATTAAGAGGATTTGTTGCTGTCGACAACTAAAACATTGAAGCCTTTGTTGCGCTCTTTTAAAACTAACCATCGAAAAATATAAATTTTTATATTATTTTTTTCCAAAAAAAAATTAAAATTATTTTGAAAATTTTAGGATGCATTTTCCAAATGCTTTCACACCTACGCCTTTATGTAAAATGCATCATATAAAGACCAGAGATTAAAGTGAATTAAAAGTCCTCATACTAAATCACATGAATGCCAGCAGACCATAGGTCCAAGACACATGATTTTTGATTAAATTTTGCTAAAAAAATTAATTAAAAGAAAATTAATTGCTCAAAGAACCATTTTTGTGTCATTAAAAGCCGAAGAATTGGTTGTTAAAAAATTATTGTATTTTTATAACGCATTTTTATTTGGGTTTTATCAAGAAAAGTAAAAACATAAAATGATCAATTTAGTAAACACCTTAATATTCCAGTTCATCAGTTCTGAAATTAAGAAACTGATTTGACAAATACAGTCTTTTTACCGTAAGCTTTTTGAGTGAATAAATTCTGGCACAGAAAACACTGAAGACGACGTCGTCCGCTTGCTGGACTTCACATATGTGCTATACGGGTTGTCGGTGGAGTTGTAGGAAACTAAATTATAGAATCTTTTCATATTTTAAAAAACAACATAAAAAGTGCTGATTTTGGGTTAATTAAAATATATATACAAAAATAGGTAAAATAGACCTTTGATAAAAAATATCAAATTAGTCTAAAAACCTATTGTAAATGTTGGAGAGAAGAGAATGCCATCTTTTGGCATTCTGATTTATCGATCTATTCGATAATGTTGACCTATCCCTTTCCCCGCCCATCCTCATTTCGGTGTTATAAGGTGYACCCTTTRCCCCTTCCTGGCTCTTCGCCCCCATTCATTTACATTTGACTATTGTGACCTCCCAACCGATCAATAAATTTTATTTATATTTGTGTGTTGCTTGCGGTAAAGAACACAACAGTAAATATCAGCAGAAGGTCAAGAATATTAAGCCAGATCGCTAAACATTTGATTATTGCTTTACCGCTCCGCTGCTCGTCCAGCAAATGGCTACGTTTTGTTCGAATGCGTTCCGCATACCGTCGAACAACACAAACGTAGCCGACAAAAGCGGAAAGCATTAACGCAAATACGGCGATGACAATTGTCCAGTAAAGGAACCGCTTGGAGTCGGACTGCGGCATCGACGTACCGAACGTGTCCGAATTAAACAGCACATTGTTGGAGGACGACACTGTCGGGTCCTCACAATGCTGGAAGATGATCATTTTTTCAATATCACAAACCCTTACAGTATCCTACTCAGAAATTCTACCGTAATTGCTCGGCATCTTAGGAATGCATTTTTTACAAAGTTTGCTGCAGTTTAACTGTGAAAAATAGCATAAAATTGTGCCAAAACCTCAATGTCCGTCACGTGGTGCAACGTGTACAGGTTTGACAGCAGCTCGTTTTGCTGCTGCCTTGGCAGATTTGTGGACAACAACCCTACACTTTCGTTGTGTTGAACAATGGCACCGCTCGTTGGGGACCACAAATGGAAGCACATGGAACTTCTGATTGTAAATTTTGAAATTTGTTGCAATGTTATGAATTTTTAAAAAATTTTGGTTTCCTGAATTCCCTACTTTTGCTGAAGTTTTCCTTCATCTCGGACTGGTAGTGATGCGATAACTTTGTAGGGGCCTTGAAGTCGCTTTTCAATTTCGCTGAAAAATTATGAAAATTTTTTATAATGAAAGTTATTTTTTACTCAATAAATGTTGTCAGATTGCTGCCAATTGTGTGAATAAATTCGTTGAAGCGAAAGCGTAAGCGAAGTTTATCATCCAAAAAATGGATCTTAACGAGAAAAAAAAGATGTAAAAATGAAAAGAATCAAATAAAATCTAAAAAATGCCAAACACTATTTAAAGCATCGGATTTAACAAAACCCAAAATTCTCACATTTCTGTAAATTTTCGCTTTGTTGCCAGCACCGTCTTCCACAGAAATGCCAAATTTGTACAGTCCATCTTCAAAGGCTTCAGCGATTGCCGGGTCAAAACGAAGTTGCGCGTTTTCTAGGTCAATTCCAACCAATGGCCGTATCAGATCGAGGGCAACGATTTTTTGACGCTGCCCAGCTTGGCCATATGGCAAAAATTCAATGAAATCAAGCGCAAATTTAAACCGTTTTCCGGAAATGCCATTGTTGCTAATTGAACTGTTCAGACCTACGGTTGAAACAATAAAATGAATCTTTAAAATTGGACCGTACCATTATCGTTTGTCACAGTGTTAATTTGAATTGGAATTGTTTGCCGCAAAAGACGATGTTCCAGCAATGAGTGGGAGTTGTTTGCGCGGATCAGGCCCAATGGCATTTGTAGAAGAGGTTGATCAGCAGTTGTTAAAGGATTTGGCAAAAGTTGAAGGCGCAAAATGGCAGTGGAAAATGCATCGAGGTCATGTTGGGATATTTTGGTAAGCTGCACTGGGTCGGGCTTGGAGGCGCTAAATTAAATAATCAGATGCCCACAATTGCGTCTGTCTCTAATTTGTAAGAAAAATTTCAAACCAAAACATTAAAATTTTCTTATTTAAATTCTAATTTTTTGCATTTATTCAAAAATAAATTTTGATGACCAAACAAGTTCTTCACCTGGCTAATATACAAATTTTCTCTGGAACTTTTAAATTTGCCAAATTGTGAGCAAATAATTCGCCGGTGTGCCCGTCCAAACTGATTTTTGAAGATTTGTCCGAGCCTTTTTAATGAAAATTATTAAATGTTTGACAAAATTAAAATAAAATTTTTCTTTTATTAGTCTAATTTTTCATTTAAATTTTTAAGTTAAATTTTTAAATTTTATTTTCATTTAAATAAATTTAAGAAAATTTTGTTAAGTATAAAATACCAAAAAATTTACATTTCGGTAAAAGTGAATAAAAAGTGTTATTAAATGGAGCCGAATCTTCGTCAAACGCGTGCATTTTGCCCAAAAATCCACGTCCATCAGCAAAAGTGATCATTTTAGCCGAATATTCCTGAAAATAAAAATAACGGGTATCGTACACGTACCGTACCCGTCCTCCAACCTTCAAACTGTGAGGAAAGTACGGTAACTGATCATCGATGTTCACTATTTGTATGCGCAGCAATGTGTTCACCGATGTGTTTGAGGAAATTCCGGAAAATGCGTTGATCATAAACTAGAAAACAATATAATTATTTATCAAAAAATATTAAGAATTTTTGTTTATTTTACTGTTTCTGATAAAATCATGCATGATCATCATATTATTTAATTAGGGTGATTGGATTATATGTACGGCAATACTTAATTTAAATGATCAAATTTAACAAATTGAAATTAAACTATCTTTTTGAATCATAAAGTATTCTTTCTTTGGGATAGAAATAAAAATGAGGGGTTTCCTGTCTATTTAATATTGTGTTAAATAGATAGGCATCAAATAAATTGATTTCAGACGAACATAAGAAGACGGTGATCGATTTAATCACAAAAGGCACTTTCATAAATCGCTTTCCTTCAAGCCCGGTTTTGCATGCCCTCCGGTGCCGCGTGCGTCCTCCGCGTCATAGTCACGCTCGTCGGCGACCATGCGCAGCACCGCCATGTTTACTGCGACCAGCGACTTTCGCACCAACTGGGCCGGCTGTTCTGGTTGGTAGAGAAAGCGTGCCGGATCCGGAACCAACGGAGCCTTCTGCACGTCCGTCAGACTCTCAAGTGTCCAATAGTCCTTCAGATGAATGTTTTTTTGCTGCAAAAACATTCAGTCGTTAACCTGGTGTGCTTTGACGGTAGCCGGGTCTTGCAGTGGCAGCAGTGCCGGATAGTATCGACGATAAATGCCTTACACAATTAATATTCATTTTATGGTAATCATTCATTCGGGGTATATAAATCAGACCCTGGAATGCATCCAATTCGGCATCCCTGATGCAAGACTCCTCCGTTTTGGAGCGTGCCAACGCGATGGGGAACGGACGCCCGAGGGGTCGGTTCAACGAGTGTGTTGAGTAGGAACGGTGCCTCGGGCGACGCAATCCAATTGGACTTTCGGGGCTAACCGCCACTTCTTCCGCTTCTTCATTACCATCGTTCAGGCTTAGAATGCGTCGGTTGTTTATGCGAAGTACGGCATGTAAACACTGTTTGAGCCTAAACGGTGTGGCGCTGAGGAACAACAAAACAACCACAATACTGTTCTCATGAAACGGATGCTGCCGATTTGCGAAAGTGCGAAATAATAAAAATCTCGATCATAATCTCGGTTAAAAATGATGAACAGCTATCGATGGTCTTTGCTGGACCTTCTCATTTTCTCGCACTTGTAAATGCAAGAAAACCTACTCGATTTCTAACTGCCGGCTTCTGAAACGCTCCGGCACTGACCAATGCACCTCACAGGCGATGGCCAACAGGCTGGAGGAGTCGCCCAACCAGTGCTCCAGCTCGGCCTGCACATCGCTTAACACGGGGCCAAGTCCGCCGCGCGACTCGAACACGGCCGTCACATACCTGTAGAGTTTTGATTTGAGGGCATGAATCTCGAGTAGTTTTCTGAGTCAGAGATCTTCTCCACACTTTGTTTCGGTGATGCGTTCACGAAGACGATCCAGATGCTCCACGGCAGCAAATGAAGGCGTTGGAGAAAGGAATGTTGAACCCGGCAGTTCCGGACGGCTCATCAGCAGCCAATGCTCGCGTCGGCTCGCCTTTGCCGCAAGACGAGGCTCCGATTTGGCCGACTTCAACAACGGCTCAACACCTTTTGTACAAAAATCTAATTTTTCTCCGGCTTCAGGCAACAAAAACATAAATATATGCCGAACAAAATGCCAAATTTGTTTTTGAAAGTTATTTTTAGGCATTGTGCCAACAACAAACTTTGAAGTTCCACTTTCTTTTGGCCTGGCTGACGGTGCCGTTGGACCAATTGGTGAATTCCCATCGATAAAATGTTTGTAGAACCGCCTTTTAAGCTCTGTTTGGCATTCTGAGTTTGGGTTGTTCTGTTGAGTTTTGGAGATGGCCCATTCGACGCAACGGCCTGGGGGTCTGCATTGTTGGTGTTTCGAGTTCGGACTTCCGAGAATTGGTCACTCATAACCAGCATCTTTGGCACTTCTTCAACTTTGTTTCTTCGCTTTTTCTTCTTCTGCTTCGACTTTTCCATTGGTATTTCAACAAAATTACTGCGGAATATTTGATCAAGCATGATCTGATTGCTTATTTTGACACTGGATGTTGGCATAAATGCCGGAGGCGGCATATACGAATGAATTTGTTCATAAGGTGATGGACTGATCAGCGGCAAATGCACTACCGATGGTTGAGTCTGATCTTTTTCGGAAAAAGCCACCTGCTGAAGAGGTGTTGTTGGCGGAAAATGTGTTGTTGAGACTACTGTAGTACCACCATGATACCGTAGCTCTTTAGATGACGACACAACTTGATGCTGTAGCTCTTGTGAATACTGATAAGCTTGGCTGTCCTCAATAATTGTTGTAGATTGATCAGAAATTCTTGGCAGTGGTTGTTTTTTTATTGTCGTTAGGGCTACTGTAGAATCATAATACTGTACTGCTAATGAAGGCGGTGAATTGGGAGCAGTTGCAAATGGTTGTGGTGGCGAAATTGATGAGCTGGAGGTTGTAAGCAAACTGGACGGACACGAGGGATTGGCACCGTTCAAAAGTGCCAATTCCAACTCCGACAAATTCATCCGCCTCAGCACATTTGGTCCAAGATGGTGAACGTTATCCGAAGGCGGCGATTCCAGGACCAGAGGACGTTCTGGACCCAGTTCGTTGCGGGAGTAACTCAATTTTGCCACAGGCAAATCAAATGTATGTCTGGTCTGATCAGAAAAAAATTCTGGCAGATTACTACTGTATGAGCTATTCTGATCACGATAAAACACCGGTGGAGGTGGTTCTGCCATTGGAAATGGTCGTCTTTGTGCTTGTGGACTGCTTGGAGTCGATGTCCAACCGTTTCGTTGTTCATGATATGCTCGAAGCAGTCGTTGCAGTTCACGCAGACGTGCCGAGTTTCGACGTCGAGGAATGTTGGCACTGTTCAACGCACCAATTTGTGGTGAAGATGGAGCAGTCCACACAATGTTTTCTTCCGATGGAACAGTCTTGAATTAATTTAATACACTTTCTAATTTTTTAAACCAGCTACTAGGGCATGGCCCAAATCGATCAAAAGCTGATCAAGATCATGTATGCATGATCAGTAAGGATCGGATCATGGTTCAAATCACACGAAATGAACTGATTTGTCCGAATTACCGGAATCATCTTATCCGAAGTGCCTTCATCTGTCCGATTTTTGGCGGTGCCGCCAAAAATTTTCCTCTTAAACGACTTCAACGAATTGCGCGACTTCACTGAGCTTCCGCGTCTCCATAATCCGGTGGAGGTGGTCGGGAGTGGAGTTGGTGCTTGAGAGTTGGAAGTAGACACGGGAGGCATCAGGTCGGGTGTAAACGCCTCCAATCCGTCGTCATCGTGTTGCAGTCTTGAGGAGGAGCGCGAGGAGCTGCGATTTTGTCGAAAGCGTTGTCGCAACGAATGGATTACAGTATCCATTTGATTTTGTATTACGGTGTCCATTCTTCTACAAGTATGATGTTGTTTTATGGATGGCAAAAATTAAACAAAAATTTTTTGCTGATCTAAAAATACAAAAACGTTAAAAAATACTCGAATGGATCAAAAAAATGTTTAGTTGATTCAAAATTAAAAAATCATTAAAAAAATATGAAGAGTTATGCGAGGCGAGGAAGAACATTTATATAATAGACCCTTTCCAACCACAATCACCAAAAAAAAAATTGTCACAAATCCCTCAATAATCTCCCCACACATACTCAGCCTGACGACTGGAACAACAACCAGTCGCGCGACCGACCAAATAAGTGTGGAACGACGGACGGATCATCATCGCCTACATTATTCAGCAGAGGCGTTATATGTATTTATATGACCAATCCGGTGTTTTCAGTGAAAAATGCTGGACAAAATGGATGATTCACGGATTTATGGTATAAATAAGAATGAAATTTAATGAGAACCTCAGAATTTTTTCATTGTGTACTTATGAAAAAGCAAAAAAAAAAATCAGGGGTGGAGAATGGCTAAGAGTAAAGCTAATGGAACGATTAGTCAAGGAGCTGAGAAAAAAAGTAAAATTCCAAAAGAAAAATTAGTTCAAAATAACTTGGTTAAATTCAGAAAAACTTTTAAAATATTGGATTTTTATGTGCTCATATTTTTTATCTATCTACATAATTCCAATGGTCGCTCATTAATGGATCCTGAAATTTTGCGTCAATGAGCATCAATCCGCGCCACTTTAAAGACGACTTGAATTAAGGCATGGAAAATAAGTAAAGAATTCACTTCATAATTTGGTGATGATTTTAGATAAATAAAATGCAAAATATGAAATAACATAATTTAAATTTTTGTTAATATTAAAATATGTAAGCACAGTGAAACTCACAGTGTACTGCTTTTGTTGCTCGTAATCAAATTCCTGGGCAGTGAATATGGCACCAGAACGTTCATCAATCCGAAGCATCTGGTGTTCTTCATTATCCATATTCTTCAAATTAATTCAAATTAATTTTATTATTTTCTTTTATTTAACTGTTATTTTATATCGAATTTCCTCATCGACAAGTCCAGCATGTTCATCCTTGTCATCCTCTGTTCCAATCTTTCGTGGAATTGTCCACTTTGCTTCGGCTTGCACAATTTGTCGGCCGATTGGAGTGTCCTACCATATGAAAATTCAAAATATAAGGGATTTATTTGTTATTCAATATTTGGCATAAGCAATTTCAAGACATTTTATCCATTGATTAAAATAAATGTTTGTTTCGTTTTCTTTTTTTTATGCGAGCGTCATGTTGACCTACCTAGTCCGTGTTTTTTGTTTTTGTATTGCATATTAATAAATCAAATTGTTTCAAAATTTTATATGGTTTTTTTAGAAATTAGTTGAATTTATTTACATCCTAATTGTTTTTAATGGATTCGGAAGACGGAATTGACGACGGCCTTTTCACAAGTCATTTGAAGGAAAATATTAAAAAGGACCAAAAAGTTGCTGAAAAGGTATATTTTGAGCCTGAAACTCTAATTTTTTCTAATTTTTTCTTTAGATTTTCAACTATTCAACAAACAATGAAACCGGCCCATCATCATCGACTTCAAATTTTGGGGCGCAGAACTTTCAGTAGGAAACCAACAAAAAATTGTGAAAAAAAATGAACGAAAGCATCACCAATTTTTTGAGGAAAAAACCATGGGAGGGGGGACCCTCTTGTTTTGCAGTTTTGCAAAATATTCTCTCCTATTTTTTTCATTATTCAACATTGTTTACTGCAATTTTCAAATTTTTGGAATTTAAGGCCCGAATTCCGTCCAGAACTCATTGTGTGGAGGAATAAATTTTATGAGGTGGATGAAGAGGAGGACGAACAATTTGCATGGGATGATGTGATGCGGAAAGCTGAACGGCTTAATTTGTCCGATCCAACAACATCGGAGGGCCACAAAACTGTCAATGTTAGGGTCGGAGAAACGAAGGTGCTTTGAAAAAAGAGGCTTTAATTCTATAAATGCTTTTTGTTCGTTTTTTTGCAAAAAAATTTTTGGTTTTTTTCAGATGGCACTCCCGGAGGGGAGCACCTCTCGGAGAATGGAACATTGCGACGAACTTTTCATTCCCGCACTCGGCGCCGGCAATAAAGCATTTTTGGACAATTTTCCGCGCATTCGAATTGAAACAATGGACGAAGTTTGATTTTAAAAGAATTTTGGTTTAATTTTAAAAGAATTTTGGTTTAAAAAAGTCCAAAAGTTAATTATTTTTTTAGTTTGGCCAACGCTTATTTGAAGGCATTGAGTCATTGAATGTGATCCAATCTCAAGTTTACGACCGGGCCTACAATTCTCTAGACAACCTGCTGATTTGTGCACCAACTGGAGCAGGTTTATTTTATTGGAGCAGTACCCATGACAATTTTTGATTTAAAAAAATACAAAAAAATTTTTTTTTGCATTAAGGCAAAACAAACATTGCACTGTTGACTGCGGCCAAAACCATTAAGGACAATGTCAACAATACAACTGGACGGATTAACAAAGATGCATTTAAAGTTTGAGGGGGAAAAATTTTGGATTTTTCACTTAAAAATTTTTTTTAAGATAATTTATTTGGCGCCAATGAAAGCGTTGGCCAGCGAAATGACCAAAAATTTTTCAAATCGATTGGCCAAGTTGGGCCTTAAAGTGCGCGAATTGACCGGTGACTCGCAGCTGAGCAGACGCGAGATCAGCGAGACGCAGGTCAACCCCAAATTAAATTAGAAAAAATTTTAAAAAATTCCAATGAAAATTAATGCTTAAACAGATCCCTTTAAAGGAAAACGCTCATTTTTTCCAATCACTAGTAATAAAGATGTTTTTAAAATCTCAGCTCTTAGGGTTGCTATCCTCAATCAGAGCTTTATGTTGTAAATCGGAATAAAACATTTAAAAAATGAATTCTAAATTTTACTCGCTAAAGAGGCCACATTGAATTTCGGTACCCAACAATTTATTGATCTACACAGATGTTGGTGCTGACGCCGGAGAAGTGGGATGTGATCACGCGCAAGTCGGATGACGAGGAGTTGAGCCAGTTGGTCCGACTGATGATCATCGACGAGGTCCATTTGCTGCACGACGAACGGGGACCGGTCATCGAGTCCATTGTGGCCAGGACGCTTCGGCAGGCATAACAATTTTTTTATAATTTCGGAAATTTTAAAAAAAAACTTAATTAATTTATTTTTTTCAAACCTATTTATTTTTTTCCCATTTTTAGGTGGAAGTGTACCATCAGAATCTTCGCATTGTTGGCCTGTCGGCCACGTTGCCCAATTTTGAGGATGTGGCGCAATTTTTACGGGTCGATTCCACGCGTGGACTTTACCATTTTGACGCGCGTTTTCGTCCTGTCCCGTTAGCACAAAGGTGCACAAAATTTTTTTTAAAAATTAGACAAAAATTTGTCTAAAACGAATTTGGATTGATCACTTTGTGTCTAATCGATGTAATTTTACAGTTTTCTTGGCGTGCGCGACAGTGATAGTGCAGGCGCTGTGTTGCAGCGCGAGCGCGAAAAAGCGTTGCGGCGGGGCGAAAAGCCGCCCACTTCGGTGCCGCAAAAGCAGCTAATGTCGCAGAAAGAGAAAATAGACGAGGTGATTTTGGCTTTATATTTCTTTTTGATTCTCGCCTTCGTTCTCTCCTCTTGTCCCTCTGTTTTGATCAATTGAATCCCAAACTTTTCAATTCGAACAAATGCATTTTAATTTAATTTTTGAGCTTTTAAATCAAGTCGAGGAACTAACTAATCGCCGAGATTCTCGGTCCCCGTTCTTTGCATACGGGCTCAGGTCCGAGCTCTAATTTAGATTTTCTCTCTCTTTTTTGGTCCACCTCTGTTTCTCATTATGGATCAAATTGACTGATCAATGATCACATTTTGAGGTGTGCTTCCGGCAATGCGTCCACTTTCTGCGCGACAAACACCAAGTGCTGGTGTTTGTGCATTCGCGAAATGCCACCGGGCTGTTGGCACGGACATTCATGGCTAAGGCAGCACTAGCGGTTGGGTTGCGCCAATGCGCATTTAATTACTCGAACATTTATTGCAGAACCAACGAGAACTCTTCGAGGTCGAGCAGGCACGAGCCACCACAAACTCATATTTGAAGGCCACAAAAGCGGTACATTGTTCGAACAAAAAAAAAATTGGAAATAGTTACGTTCTATCACATGCATTTTAGATGCGTAATGCGCAAAGTCAAGAGCTTCAGCAACTTTTCCAAGGCGGTCTTGGCATTCATCATGCAGGATTAGGCACATTATTTTTATTTAATAAATCCGTTAATAATGCTTTTTAGTTCGACACGATCGGCATTTGATGGAGAAAATGTTTGCTGAGGGCGCAATTCGAGTGATGGTCTGCACTGCGACACTCGCCTGGGGCGTTAATTTGCCCGCTTATGCTGTCATCATTCGAGTTGGATTATTTTTGACGCAATAATTTGAATAAAATTTAGCATTTAAATTTACATTTCTTAAGGGCACCGAAATATTCGATCCTCAACGGGGCGTGTTCAGCGACATTGGCATTTTGGACGTGCAACAAATTTTTGGCCGCGCTGGACGGCCCCAATTTGAGGACAAAGGTGTGTGCCGAATGTTTTAATTATTATTTTGCATTATTTTGATGCAAGGACATGGCGTTATTATCACAACGGCGCAAAAAATGGCCCATTACGTGCAAATGTTCCACCGACAGGCGCCCATTGAAAGTCAATTCCAGTCCCGAATTCTGAACAACATGAACGCGGAAATTGCGCGAGGTGGGTAAAAGAACTTTTGCATAATGCCAAAGGCCAAACAAATGTCGTTTGTTTGAAAAGTACCGTTGAGTTGGTTAAGAATGGGGGAAGGAGGGATACAATTTACGGGTCGACAATTGGGAATTTTTTTGGAAGCGATTGTTATTTTTGGAGTCTCGAGCCGACCCCCCCCCCCCCTTGGTCATCTATGAAAAAGTTAAGATTAAAAACAGATCAGGCGGTCGCCAATCTAAATGAGATGCAGACCACTCCTAAAATACGCTGAAGATCGGGGTGCCTGAGGGAAGAATAAAAAAAAAACCATTTTTTTGTCATACCCTCTCTTTCCAGATGAAACAGTTGGATCTCAACCCGTTCAATTTTAAACATTTAATCAAATTTTTTTGTAAACATTTTCTGGAAAAATGATTAGACTGCATAGATAGGCCAAGGCCAAAATTCTTTTCAAAATTGCTTTTGACTCTAAGCTGTCCGACTTTCCGTCTCGGATTTTCGTCTACGAAATTAACGACCGATCCCGGGCTCAGGCCGGCTTTTTCCGGAATCCGGATTGATTGGACCTTCTTTGAACAATTTTTGGATTTTTCACAATTCTTTCAGGTGCTATTTCGAACATTAAAGAGGCGGTTGAATGGATACGGTTCACCTACTTCTACATTCGACTGCGCAAAAATCCCCTCCAGGCATTTGCTGTTATTGTGTGGCTTTTTAGAACCCGTTTTTAATTTACAGTACGGAGTTGAATGGAAAGAATTGCGTCGTGAGCCATCACTGGTCACATATCTGACCGATTTTTGCCATGTCGCAGCAAGACGGCTGGACTTAAATCGGATGATCCGTTATGATCCATTGTAAAAAAATATTTAAAAATTATGAATTATATTTATTTGTTTATTTTTAACAGAAATGAATTCGTTTCTGCCACCGATTTGGGCCGAATTGTTTCTGTAAGTGCCATTTCCTTAATTTACATCTTTATGAAAATCTATAATTTTTATACTCTCCATTTCAGCATTTCTACATCACTTTTGAGACGGTGGAGCTGCTCAACAACGAAACCGGGCCTGTCCGCTTCACAGAGCTGATGACCGACGAAATGATCATCGCACTGATTGCGTGCTCCAGCGAATTTTCGCAGATCAGAGTATAATCAATTGCCAGATTTCTCTGTTTGATCATTGAGCAATTTATTCATTAAAACTAAATCGTGTTTTTAATTGTCAGAACCGTGACTCTGAGATGGTTGATCTGGATGAGTTGGCATCGTTTGGCGCACCGTTAAAAATACGTGGCGGACTGGCCACAACGGCTGGCAAAGTCAACTGCCTTCTGCAGGTGTCTGTCTACTCACTTTTATATTATGCGTCTTAAATTTCCCGAAATGACACCTTCAGGATCTTCACTCTTTCTCAAAATAGAGTTTCGAGCTCATTTAGTGCAAAATCTAATACATTATTGAATAATCGCGCATTTTTATATAGTAAATAAAGTATGTGAATTTTTCACAGAGTCACATCTCGCGTGCAATGGTCTCCAACTTTGCGCTAATCTCCGAGCTCTATTACATCTCGCAGAATGCGACGCGCATTGTGCGTGCACTTTTCGAAATTGCCCTCAGGCGTTGTTGGGCGCAAACGACGGAAGCGTGTCTGGCAATGGCCAAATGCATTGAAAAACGCCTCTGGCCATTCAATTCACCCTTGAGGCATTTGGCTGACATTGATGCGATCAGCTTCGGGATAGTGCAAAAGATTGAAAATCGTGGGCTGAACTTCTTCGCCTTGTTCGACATGTCACCCAAAGAGTTAGGCGCGTTATGTCACGCCGACGGGCAGACCATTTATAATGCCATTCGCATGCTGCCCATGATGGAAGTGGAAGCCAAAATCCGGCCGATCACTTGGTTTTTTGGCAATTGACGCATTCTGACAAATTGTTTTTGTTGTTATAGCACAATCATCCAAATTGAGGCACTGTTGATGCCAAGTTTTGTGTGGAACAACGCTTTATTGGGCTCTGCCCAGCACTATTGGGTGATTGTGGAGGACTCAGACGCGAACATCATCCTTCACTATGAAAACTTTTTGCTCACCAAAAAAATTGTATGTGGTGCTAAATTGGCCTACATTTAAAAAATATGTTTAAATTGCTTTTAATGTTTCAGGCACTTTCCGGTGAGCC
This sequence comes from Globodera ellingtonae, assembly GCA_001723225.1. Taxonomy (NCBI): domain Eukaryota; kingdom Metazoa; phylum Nematoda; class Chromadorea; order Rhabditida; family Heteroderidae; genus Globodera; species Globodera ellingtonae. Next base: position 132,388 of record MEIZ01000127.1, on the reverse strand, counting down.
ACAACGACTGATCTTCACGATTCCGGTGAACGAAGACCAAATACAGCACACCTATTTGCTGAGGGTGGCAAGCGACCAATTTGTGTTGGACGACACTGTGGTGCCATTGTCGTTGGCTCGAAGCATTTTGCCATCGGCGATCAAGCAGCATACTGGTGGGCAATTGGATGAAAGGCCCGGCACTTCAGCAATTTCTTCTCAACCGAATAAATATTTTTGAGTGTTAAATGCTTTAACGCATCAAACTCCATCTGATAAAATTTATGTTGCAATTAGTGTTCGCAATATTGATTTTCTTGAAAATATTTTTATGGATGATTTACAGATCTGTTGGATTTGGACCCACTTCCATTGTCTGCTCTTGGCAATCCGCGTTTTCAAAGCCTTTACACATTCGAATTTTTTAACCCAGTCCAAACACAAGTGATTTTTTTGGGGAGGGGGCACGGGGGTTGGTGGTTTTCGTGAAATTACCGAATTTTTGCAGGTTTTCCACACACTTTACGCAACGGATGAGAACACGCTGATCGGAGCGCCCACTTCATCGGGGAAAACATTGTGTGCTGAGTTGGCCATTTTCCGACTTTTCAACGGAAGACCCGGGAAAAAGGTGTGGCGGATGTGTAAAATTTTTTCTGAAATTTTTTTTTATACTTCAGTGTGTTTACATTGCACCGCTGAAGGCTCTCGTGCGCGAGCGAGTGTTGGATTGGGAGGAAAAATTCCATCGGAAGCTTGGCCATTCGTAAGGCACACCAATTTTTGTCGGGTCATCTTTGTTTCAGAATTGTGGAAGTGTCGGGAGACAACACGCCCGAGGTGCGCGAGTTGAACCAGGCATCGATTCTGATCACAACGCCCGAAAAATGGGACGGCATCACACGGTATGCTGAGGCAAAACGTTATGTGAAACAAGTGGAATTGTTGATCATCGATGAAATTCATTTGCTTGGCGTCGAACGTGGAGCTGTGCTTGAAGCAATTATCACGAGGTGGGGGTGGAGACAACTAGTCCTAATGGATTGATTGATTTATTTGGATTTTTTGACACCCTCTTGAAATTATGAAGCAGTTGTATAGAATCAAATCGATGGCACGCCGCCGTGAACTCGCCAAGCTCCCTATTCGTATCGTGGGCCTCTCAACCGCACTGGCAAATGCTGCCGATGTGGCAGAATGGATTGGTGTGCGGGACCATGGTCTCTTCAACTTTCGACCCAGTGTTAGGCCTGTGCCCGTGCAGGTGCACATTCAAGGCTTTCCCGGTCAACACTATTGTCCGAGGATGGCACTGATGAACAAGCCGGCTTATCAGGTGGCCAATATTCATAATTTTGAGTTCAACTTCAATCATCTCTTTACGCACATTTTCAGTATATCAAACAATTCTCGCCTATAAAGCCGGTGCTGGTCTTTGTTGCCTCGCGACGACAAACGCGCTTGACCGCGATGGCACTGCTGGGTCTGTTGCAACGCGAAGGGGAACACAGCCATCAGCAATGGTTGGGCATGGACCAGACCGAGCTGGAGCGTACGCTGACGCATGTGCGGGACGACAATCTGCGGCTGACGCTCACCTACGGAGTGGGCATTCACCATGCCGGATTGCATGTGGTGGGTGTGCCGGGGTTGTGTTTGTTAAAATTTTGGCGCAAACTGTTCGCAAAATTTAAACAGGCCGAGCGCGCGCTAGTCGAACGCCTCTTTGTTGAACGCAAAATTCAAGTGCTGGTGGCGACTGCAACGCTTGCCTGGGGCATCAATGTGCCGGCCCACTTGGTCATTGTGAAAGGCACCGAATACTATGATGGCAAAACGCACAAGTACATCGACTTCCCGGTCACCGGTGGGTATATTTGGATGAATTCAACCGCCATTGACTCTGCTGATCGGGACACTGATCTTTGTCTGTGATCAGTTGGTCCTACCGTTATGAACTGATCACTGTTACTCCTCTGCCCACGTTTTTGCAGATGTTCTGCAAATGATTGGACGCGCGGGTCGTCCCCAGTTTGACACATCCGCTGTTGCGGTGGTATTTGTGCAGGACACCAAAAAGAATTTTTACAAGCGCTTCCTCTACGAGCCGTTCCCGTTGGAATCAAAGTGAGGGATTGAAATCAAAACTTAGTGGTTAAATACTGTAATTTTCTAGTCTTTTGCCCGTGTTGGCCAACCACGTGAATGCGGAAATTTGCGCTGGACTCATCACAAATCGACAACAAGTTGTTGAGTATTTGGCCGGCACTTATCTGTACCGACGTCTCTTTGCCAATCCCGCGTTTGTGCCGTTACAACAAAAAAAGTTTTTCAATTAATATTTGTTCACTTTTTAAGCTATTACGGACTTGAACAACTGAATGATAAGGAATTGACAACCTTTTTGAGCACAACTGTTGACCAATGCCTTGGGGAACTTGGCCTATCAGGCTGTGTTGTGCTTGATGAAGTTGAAAATTTAAAAAAACGAGAATTTTTTGAAAATATATTCTAAAGGAAGAGAATGGCACTGTTGATCCGACTCCGTTGGGCCGAATTGCGAGCAAATACTATCTGCAGCATTTAACAATGCGGCATTTCAAAGCTCACATTCATGGCGCAATGTCTGTTGAAGAGCTGCTCCAATGTTTAGCGGTGAAGCACAAAATGATTTTATTTTGTCAAAAATGCATTCCACAACTTCAGGATTGTCCTGAATACGAGGAAATCCCCGTTCGGCACAATGAAGACCAAATCAATAGGTCGTCGTCTGCTAGTGGGCGTACTCTTATAGAGTGACGGGCCCATCGGAAATTTAAAAACTCGCAAAACTTATCAAATTTTTAGCGAAATCCAGTCCTTTCTGCCCATCAAACTGTCCTCCTCCGATTGGGGCTCACCCCATGTGAAGGCCAATCTCCTCTACCAGGCACACTTTTCCCGAATGAAATTGCCCGTCGATTACATCACTGACCAACGGTCTATCATCGAATCTTGCATTCGCATAATACAGGCATCATCAAATTCTGCCCGATGGGGAATTTTTTGGCTCTTTTTTAAGGCAATGTTTGACACTTGTCTGGAGTTTGCTCTTCTTGACACAGCAATCAATGTGCTGGTACTGCTCCAACAAATTTACCAAGCCCGTTGGTATTCCGACCACCCTCTGCTGTGTTTGCCCCATCTCAGTGCACATTCCATTGATGGAATTGGGTAAAATGAATGTGCAAATTTTGCTTGCAAAACATTAATTTTGTTAGGCCATTTTGCTCAATTCCGCAACTGCAGCATCAATTAGGCATTTACGCTTTGGACAATGTGGATGCAATGAAAAAAAGTGAATTTGAACGACAACACATTCGTAAACTGAGGAAGAATAGCATTTTGAAGGAGTTCGAGACCAAAGAGGTGCGGTTGCCTATTCGCCATGCAAATGTCTTTGTTTTTTTACTTTTTGTTTTGTTTTTCAGTTACTTGAAGGTCTGATGAGGTGGCCTGTGCTACGAATTGAAAATGCAATACTGCAAGATCAACTGCTGGAAAAGGCTGTGGACCTAAAAGCAGAAAAAATGGAACAGCTTGAACTTCGCTGTGGCCACTTGTTCAAACTGCGGTTGACCTTTCGGCTACACGGACCAAGTCGAGTGAGTTTTTGGCATCACAAAGAGCGTATTCTCAAAATTGCTTTGAAATTTTTATTTTGAAGTTTCCATAGATTTTTATAAAATTGTCCATAATATTTTTTGTGATTTCCTTAACAAACAGTTCCAATCGGACGCCTTCTGCCCCAAATACCCGAAGAAACGGAGGGCCGGTTGGGTGTTGCTGATGGGCGACGCGATGTCAAAGCAGATTTGGTCCGTTGAACGAGTGCCGCCATGGGATAGAACAACCGACAACAAATTTGTTCGTCTTTCATTCAGCACACCGGATGAGCCGTAATATTTTTCAATTTTAATAATTTCACAAAAAGATGCTTTTAGTGGCTTCCATTCATTGATTATTTTGTTGATGTCCGACACATATCTGGGCATTGATCAACAATATTCACTCAACATTTGCCTTACTGAATCTTGATTTTTTTTAAAGAAATACTCCGGGTTCATTGTTGGTGATATCGTTAACTTTCACGCTATTGTTGTGTATAATAACTCAACTGTCTCAGTGTTTCTTGGACAAAAATTTGTTTGATGTGATCTGCAGAATGTTGTTCCCCATTATCAGATCATATTCCCAGGGATTTCATGTAAAATTGCTGCTATGCTGCCCCTACTTTTGTTTGTTGTTGCACGTGACCGTGTGAATCATTTTTATTTAAATAATATAAAATCAGATTGATCATTTTTACACCCACCTCCGCCACTTGCAAAGGCGAGTCCCCGAATGCAGGCTTCACCATCTGTAGCTCGCGAGGCCTTGCATTCATGCCATCCTCTAAGTGAATTTGAAGCATCATGCTTGATTGTTGTGGAGGATGTCTGAATGCATTAAATCGAGTGAAATCAAATGAAAATGAAGCGAAAATTTTCACCCGTTGTCCCTGGCGAACATTTCCAATTCCATCGATTGCCCTCCCAGCATGGCGGACAGTTCGGCCAATGCTCGGTCCGATATGTAGAGCAATCCGTTTGAGCGATCCACACGGAAATCTTAAGCAACAATATCTATTAATTATTTAACCATTTTAAAAAATTGCCGAAATAGATCCGACTAAATCGTTCTGGCAATTTTTGCATTATCTGTTAGCCATGCCAACGTCTCTCTCTCTCACATTCGGTGCCAGCCGGCTGTCGTTGTTCAAGCGCAAATTCTACGCTGCCATTATCGCCTTCGTCTCTGTCGCGTGCCAAAAAGCGTCCGATGGCGGCGCCAGCCGGCATATTGTCCAGTAGCCGAATGTGCGTGTCCTGGCGATCCCACACGATCAGTGGCCGATTATCATTTTTGTCCAGCAGCGTCAAGCGGATCTGAAATTTTCGCATTGTCTCAATAGGCGTAATAAAAACAAAATTGAAAATTGTGCACTTTACATTATTAAATTAATATTATTAGTTATTTTTATTTATATTCTTTGTTTTCAAATTTTACCGGAATTTCGCCAATGTTTCCACCTGCATCAATGCATCGGAACACAAATGCATAATGGGTTTGAAACTCGCGGTCCAATTCGTCTGAATTTGCCGTCAAAATCCACTGCTTTTCACCATTCTGAATATTTTAAATATTTATTTTATTACTAAATTTATTAACCTGTCTCTGTGTCGCAAACTTGCCACCGCCTCCGACCAGTTCACATCGGTGCGTCTGCGAGTCCGGATCATGAACCTCCAGCAACACAAGTTCAAGCTGTTCACCAACGCTGTTCTCTTCCAGCTCAATCGCCAGCAACTCGTCGTTACTGCTTTCCTCAACCACTCTGCATGATGGTTGGAATTAACCGCGATTCAATGTTTAAATTTAAATCCCAACCTCCCCGCCCCACCTGTTTGGTTCAGTTAGCATGCTCTTTAGAAGTAGCACAACCGGCGCCGTGTCGTCCAGGTCAAGCAGTTCAACCTGTACCTGAGCTGTGGTGTTGTGTTGCGACGACTCAGATGATGAAGAAGCGATAATACGGAATGCCAAAAGGCGTTGTTCCGTCGATGAAAGTTGTTCAAAGTCCAGACGAGCATTCACAACAATCACACCATCTGATAGGGTTTGGCAAGTGGTTCAATACGATATTTCGATCAAAAAATTAAAAAAAATACAGATATCGCAATAATTTTAAGCAATTTTTTTTTTGATCCCGGAATGTAAAAAATGGTAATAACTAAAACTTATCCGTAACGTGTCATTTAAAAATCTTAAATAAGGTGTTTCTAGATTTTTAAGAATTTTGCATGACGGCGCTTATCGGTGCCGTCTTAAATTTGTTTAACAAGCCATATTTTAAAATTCCGGCTAAGATATTTCGTTAAATTTATCGCGATAAATTATCGAATTTATCGTATCGTGCCAAAAACTAGTTGCAAATTAAAAGTTGGAAACCATTTAATCTTTAAAAAATTGTACCATTACGAATGGAAAAGAACTTTGCGGAAGGTTGATCCAGAGAAATTTCAACTCGATCACTGCTGTTCACTGGGTTGAACGCGGGAAGCTGAAGAATCGGATGGCCAATCTTAATCACAATTATAATGTTATTCAATTAACCCAAAATTTTTACTCAAAAATAAAACAAATAATATTAATTTAAAATTGTATTGTAATCACCTGCAATTCTTCGGCAATTCGAAGTCGAATTGGCACCGATTCGCTTGTCCATGGAGCGGCAAACAATGGCTTAGCAAGTCGTTGACGCCTTGCCAATGTTTTTGCCTGGTCCACGCGGAAAGTGATGGCCACAAGTGCTTTAAAGAGTGAATTCTGTTTATAAAAAAATAAATAAAGAATTTCTGATACCGATACTAAACTCGAATTCCTGGCCAAATTTTTACCAAAAAAAACTTTAGCATTTAGAATACTTAGAATCAATAACTGATCAGAATTATTTACCTTCACTAGCATTGCCATCGACGACATTTTTATTTTTTATCGTAAATTTGAGGTGTAATGAGCGTGTAGTGCGTAGTTTTGTCATGTCCAAACGAATGGTGCCATTTCCGGGCAAAAACACTTGCAGGGCACCCTGAAATTTTGATTTTCTCTCCGTAAAATCAAGAAAATAAAGTCGGCATAAAAACAATAATAATCGAAAATCCAATTCCTTAGGTGCACCTTCGGCAACTGTATCGGCCTGTCCGCATCGTCCCAGGCCTCCAAATTTTCGTCAAATTCAGCGTATCGTAGGTATTCACTGTCCGGAAATGGAGTCAAATCAACCATTTTCTAATAAAATTAAGATTTTTAAATGATTAATTATTTAAGGTCAAGCATAAAAAGAACTGAATGCTGATTAAAATATTCATAAAAGAATTAAATATGCTGAAACTAAATCTCTATTTTTCCTTATATACCCTCAACTTCTGTCCACAATTGAGTTGGTCATCAACAGCACAATCTTTATCATTATCGTCCAGACGATCAGTGCTTATTGAGACGTACGGCAGCGGAAATTGGAGCTGGTCAGTAGCAATCGTTTGTCCTGTCAGCTCTAGTTGCAGTTGGCATTCCGCCAGCACCTTTAAGGGGAACCCACCGTGTACATCGATATGTTTTGAAGAGCATGAAAAGAAATTGCTTACTTGTCGCTTTTCCCGATCGATGGCAATCATTTTGATACTGTAATTGCCTGGTCGAACTCCGTCGTCTCTTAAAATTTTTGGTCAAATGGATTTTTATCTTTTCAGAAAGACAAAATTTCGCCTCAACTTCGTCCCGGTTTCAAATAGCCAAAAATTCTTCACTAAATATTGAGTCGGCATTTTGTATAGGTCCGGACATCTACTTAAGGAAAATTTCCGCACAATTTCCTAGGCTTAAAGTGGGAAGATTTTCGGACTTGGGAATGTTTGCCGCAAAAACGTTGCCAACAAATGGCTCCACCGACAGCCAGCCGGGATTTCCATCAGTGATCAAGTAGTTGACCACAACAGTGCTCGGCGGTGAATGCTTTAACTGCAACCGCACAATTGGCGTGCCTTGACAAATTTAAACATTTACAATACTCCATGAGGAATTACAGTACCCTTCTCTTAACAAGAAAAGTAACCATCGAACGGTCAGAGACGGTTCGGCGCCACCAACTGTACGCATCTAACCGCCCGATTCAAGCGCTTATGGATCACCGTAATCAAAAACTAACCGGTATGGATACGATCGGCTGGCATTGATCGGCTGTACAATGAGCTTGTGAAACGGTAAGGTTGCAGATTGTCCTACAAAATGCTTTCAATTTAGCTGTGAGTGATGAGTGCATTTTTTTAAAAGAAAATTTTAAAATAATTTTATATATTCTAAGCATACTGTAGGTGAAAAGTGCTTACTGTAACTCGAACCGGCACTGTTTTCATGTCTCTATGGCCAAGCTCATCGGCTACGACCAGCTCCAACTCGTAAATGCCTTCCTCCATCAATTTAACGCCAGCTTTCAACATTATCCCAAACAGCACTCCATCGGAGTCATCGAATTGGTGCAGTTTAAAGAATTTGGACATATTTCCGGCCAACGAAGGTGCATTTAAACGATTTTCTGGCGCACTCAAAAGAAAAAATTTTTGAGGTATAAAATTTTGATAAGTTAATACAAAAAGAAAATAATTTGCAGAAAAAATAATCATATAAAGATCAATATGGCCTTTCTTTGCTGTTTTCATGAACCGAAATTGATGTGATCAGATCAAAAAATTTGAGTCATCTGGTATTCATAGATAGGCTTTTCGGTTTCAGACCAAACCGAAAAATCGAGAATGGTTATCGGATATAAATTTTTTGAATTTTCGAAAATTTGTTCGAATCCGGGTCCGGGGTTCGAAATTGGTCGTAATGGGGCTCAGATTCGGATTCTACGCACTTGTATACCCCTAACCAAAATTTTTTTTTGGGTATTTCGTGATTTTTGGCTGATTGGGTGTTTCGTGGCGCAGCTTGAGCAAATTTCAAAATTTGGCATTCTGTTTATTATAAAAAATCGGTTGGAATTAGAGAGGGAAAAAAGGGGGGGAATTTAAAATTCAGCCGGCATGGGAACGGGAATTTCAAACCTAAAGGGATGAGAATCCGGGATTCCCGTATTTTTCCTGTCCCGTAGAATCCCGCTCACAAATCAGCAAAAAAGGCGAGAACGGGACCAGGGAATCCCGTTCTCGCCAATCTTTAGTTAGAATAATGACGCTTCCGTCAGATTCCCACCTGTCCATGTCACTGATGGCGATCACGAACGGTGCACCGCCTCTCAAATTCCCATTCACCACCAAAAGTTCGTCGGAGAACAATCGTAGTCTGGGTGGGTTGTCATTGACATCCCGAACCCTAACAGTCACTGACACTGGTGCCGATCGATGACCTGAAAAAAGCCGAATTTTGACTTTTTCAATAAAGTTCAATTTTGTAAAAATGTTTTTCAAAAATGTATGCCTCCATTTCTATGCATTGCAGTCACAATCAGGTAGAATGCGTGTGCCAAACTGTGATCCAAGCATCGTGTGCCATTGCGCTTTTTTGCATCATTCGAGACACCACACTCGAGCCTCACTATGCCATCCGGCTCAATTTTGAACCTGAAAATTTTGGAGCACTAAATTTTTTCAATTCCGCCTACAAATGTGATCCATGGCCAAACAGCTCGAACTCTACGTGTTCGTCAATATCATTTTCCAATTTGACACGTCCGACTTCAGTCCCATCAGGTGCATTTTCATCGATCACAAATTCGTACCTCGTCGATGCTTCAGGGAGACGAATTTGTAGGGGTGGCCCACTGCGCGAGTCCTCAACAATCAGTTCTCCTTTGAAAATGCTCTTTGTTTGTTCAACAATTCGATGTCCATTCCAATCAACCACAGAAGCAAGCAACTACAAAAAAACAACTAAAATTTAGACAAAAGAGGTAACACCTCAAATTTCATTGGCTCATCCGGCACAGTTTCTGGGTCAGTCAGCCACAATTGGGCCATATCTCCTGGTCCAATGTGATGCGGGCGGATGTCCAAGACATTACTGTTAGATGGACGAAGTTCGAGTCGTATGAGCGATGGATCATGATCAAGTGATGCGTTTAGAATCTCGGGAATGGATATAGCCAGATTGGGGATTGGGTTTTGGGTTAGAGAAGACAATGAGCTGAATGGCACAACGATTTGTCGAACGTTGCCAACATTGGGGTCCAACAGCTGCGAATCAAACTCGATTTTGACGGCTAGGATAAAATAAGAGCTGATGGGATACTGTATTCCTAAACAAATGCTTACTGTAATTGTCCAGGAGCTCCTTCTCTTCCATTTTCTTCTCATCCATACGTTCCATTATATTTTCGTACTTTTTCACATCCGATTCATTTTGATGATTCCTTACATCGTCAACTCCATTCTTCTTCGTTGTTTCTTCCACTTCCACTTCAGCTCTGCTCTTCTTTTCACCCCTTTCCTCATCCGCCTGCTCTTCAGTTTCGTCCAATTTGTTCTTCTTTTCCGCATCAATTTCTTTAACTTCCTTTTCATTTTCTATCTTCTCTTTCGCCTGATCTTCCTCCTTTTTCAATTCCTTCTTCTCTTCCGTCTGAACTTCCTCCTTTTTCTCTTCCGTCTGATCCTCGTCCTTTTTTTCCGCTTCTTTTAAAACTTTGTTCTCTTCCGTTACAACTCCATCCTTTTTCTCTTCCACTTCAATCCCACTCTTTTTATCTGTCATTTTCTTGTTATTATTCTCTTCCGATTCCTCATTACGTTCCTTTTTATTCGCTTCATCTTCCTTTTCTTCTTCTACATGATTTTGTACGAGGCTCGCCATTGTCGTTTTCGAAACTTCCTCATCATCGCCATCCTGTTCCAGTCTGACTTCTCTGGATGCTGACAAAATGTTGTTCAAGCTGCTGTTCAGTTCCATTTCGGTTGGATCAAGCATGAACACCATTTCATCCATGAAAGCGGTTGATGATGTTTCAGAAACTGTTGTGGATGATCCATTGATGTTGAACAAATTGGGGTCCAAGTCCAATATTATTCGGGCAGCTTCATAGGACGAAGTTTCCCCGCGAACGCTATTATGTCCATTGTCCCGTTCAAATGGTACAGTAACCGATGACGACACCATGGGCAGAGGAAGTGCTGTAGAAGAGGGTTCCTGTAACACCGTAAATAAAACGAGGAGCGGTTTTTGTTGAGTAAAATTCGTTGAAGCTCAAAATTACTGCGAAAAACTTCTTTTTGTGTTTTTCAAATCAAAAATAGTCACACATTTGGTCACAATACATTTACTGTATGTTCAGCCAATACCGTAAAGGAGGTAACAGATGATATCGTTGTTGATGAATTTTGTACTACTACCGTAGTTTTGGAAAGTTTATCCCCTTCTGCAGTACGTTCCGCCTTCATCGTAACCAATGTCGATACTGTAGTCAAGGGTGTTACAGTAGTTGATGGTAGTGATAGATCATGTTCTTCCGTTTGCACAGGCGAACTTTCATTCAGCTTGGTGGCCTGCAAGAATGGAAAATTTATTTTAAATTTGCGCATAATTAAAAATCCACCTCGTTGCGCCCCTCAGGCACCATAAGCTCGTAGAATTCCCGTTCAAAATGTGGCACAAATTTGAATTTCTGTCGTTCTGACCGATGTTCATTTGGATGGAGCACAACGCTGGCGGTTGCAGCAACGTTAAGACGCGGTCGGGGCAGATCAAAGCGCACAGGGTTGATCGGCACAGTGATCGGCTCCAACGTAGAGGTGTTCTTTATAAGATCATTAAAGTCCGGAGCACTTTCCGCTTTCGAGTCAGTCCGATTTTCGAGCTCAGCTCCAAAGATGGCACGAGGAGGCGAGCTCGGTGGTGTTGGTCGATGTCGCGCTCCTTCAGCCTCGTCGGGCGCTGCGCTCACTCGAGAACGAATTGCACTAAAATTTGAATTTAAAAAGACACCAATTAAGAGCAGGCAATGACAATGGTCATCAATAGAGCCGAGATTTATATTGACTAAAAACCGCGAAATATTGACTTAAAATATTGACCAAAAAACCCCCAAATATTGACCAAAAACCCAAAAAAGTGTCAAAATATTGATTAAAAAATGCGCAAAAACTGACCTAATTCAGTCAAATTTTGCGTAAAAACCTTCAAAATTCGTCATTTTTTTTATAATTTTTCTATTTTAATTGGAAACTAATATTTTCACATGTTTTGGAACATTTTATAAAAAATACCAAATAAAAAAATTTTAGGGAAAATTTCGATCTTTGGAGGTGGATTTTTTGTCAAAAAAAGACATTTTTTAGGGGTGCATTTTTGGTCTGAAAATTTTTTTGATTTCCAAGGCTACATTTTTCGTTTTTATTGCATTTTCCTTAAGAAATTTTGGGAAATAGTGTCTAAAACATTGCATTTCTACAAAAATCTTGCTGGAAAAATGCCTAAAAATTGCATTTTTCTNTTATTCTCAAAAAAGCCAAAATATTGATTTATATTGACTAAAAAGTCGCTCTAATTGTAAAATTTTTCAAAATGAATGCTATTTCCGGGCTTCTCTCATGATTCCCTATTCGCAAAAAAAATAGGTTAAAACCTGAAAATCTCGGCTCTAGTCATCAATAGGGATTTATGTATATGTTTTTGCATATTTTTGTTCTCATATGTTCTGAAGAATACGGGCCAAAAATAGCCTTTTCGCGTTGGTTTGAGTTTTTTTGGACAAGTTTAAAATTGCATATTTTAGCATATTTTGGGGTTTTTGGGGAAAAAAGCATATTTTGGCATTTTTGACCAAAAATTTGAAAAAATGCACCCCCAAATCATTGATTTCTGGCTGTTTTTGAAAAATAATACATCTTTAACTATGGACTTTTAGTCATTTTTAAAAAGAAGGCCTAAAAAATTGTCTTTCGCGTAAAAAAATAAATATAAAAWATGTCGGCGCTGAAATGGATGTCTGGCGTTGAGATGGCTAAATGGCGATGAGCTGGCCTGACGGTTAAAATTCCGGAACTTTTTTCAAATTTGTTCAACTTTCCAATTACCAAAAAAAAACGCAAAAGGCTTTAAATCTACTTATTTATACGTTAAAGGAGAAAAAATTAAGCAGTAAGCAAATTAGTGCACTAAAAGTGCCATTTTTTTGGCATATTTTGGTGCAGTTTGGCCTTTTGGTGCATATATATGCGCATATTTGGCCATTCCCTAGTCATCAAATTAAACTGAGCAAATGAATAAAATTCTCTTTAATCATTTTCTAAGCATCAGGGCTAAAACCAGTTTCTGATCAATCAGAAAGGGTCGGCTTCATCCTTACCCAAGCGCATTCTCAAGTACTCGCTCAGCCTGATCAGGTTCAATGGATTGTAGGCCATAAATCAACGGGTCGGTGAATGCAAAAGTAGAAAATATGCCGAAAGCAAAACGTAAGAGAACATTACAAGGCATTTCAGTTCTAAATTTGTTTAACACACTGAATTTTATTGTAAGAAACAAATTTACTCAGCAAAATTGTTCCGACTAAATTTAGCTTTTTTCTGCTAAAGAAAAAGTCTAAAGCAATAATAAACAATTTCAATATAAAAGTTTAAATTTAAAAAAACTAGCGCTGCAACAAATCGAAGAAAACCATGTAACCCAATTTTTGCGATAATGTGGAGGCCGACCCGAATTTATCCCTTTGGGGTTTACTCCGATAGTGAAAAAGGAAATGGTGGATGGACCGAACCCACTCTTGACCTTCAACATTTTCTGAAAAAATATTTTAAAGATGATTTACCATTGCAATCAAATATCACACTCAAAAATCTGTTTATCATTAGGTTAAGAAATGACATTTTTGTTTGCTGATTGATCAATTTATGAAAGCCAAATGCAAAAGTGGGAAATGCCTTATTTGTTAGGCAAAAGTTCAAAGCGTGTTTAACATCATCAAAAATCAAGCAGGGGTTTTGTTGTCGTCCTAAAGGTCAATCCGTCCTCGTCGTCGTCGTCACCATCATCATCACCATCTTGTGCAATGACCGCATTACTACCACCACAAATACCGTCGTCCGTGTCGCTGTCGTCCACCGCTTGTGACGACGAACCATGGTACACCTCGATTGCGATTTCTTCCGGCGCCTGCGCAGCGCTGGCAGGCAACGGATCGTCGCGCAACGAATGCGCAAAAAACATCAGCACACCGATCAAACAGACCAGTGCGATCAACTGTAAACATGGGAAAATAAAAAATAAAGCAAGTTAAACTAACATAATTTTTAAAAAGATAAAATACATTTAAAACCACCTGTCCAGCCACCGTGAAGGCAAGAAACAAATCAGCCAGACTCTTGTTGTGATACAGCATGCAGGAGCCGTGCGGTTCGCCAGAACATGGGTCCAAATGTTGTCGAATACAGGAGAACTGCAAAAAATAAAAACATTAGCGCGTGCATGTTCTGAGGACAAATTTAAAAAAATGAGAGCAGTTCAATCGTCTAACATCGAACAGCCATCCAAAGACCACAGGTGCTGGGATGGTGCCGATGATGCGGACAAGGATCCATTGAATGCCGAGCGCGAACGAACGCTCATCATAATCAACTGTTCTGAAAATTTTTCTTTTTCTAACACCTCAAATTCATTCAGGTAACTATTACCGTAACCCGTTGTAAACATGCTACAGTATCGTAAATTCACGTACTGATCAAATGTGACTTTCCCAATCATTACCTTAGCACCACAGTGATCAACGCAATGCCGACCGCGAAAGTAAAGAAGCAGAATGGTGCAAAAAACACCTTAAGAAAAACTGGCCAGTTTTTTTCTTTTGAGTATCATGGTTTAATAATTATTTCACCACACCATGAAGGCGAACAGTCCACGACATTTGGACTCGCAAAAGCCGCGCTTCACCCGACGCGTGCCGCCTTTCATCTCGTCCGGCACGCATGAGCAGTTCAGGTATTCCTTATGTTGTGCGGCATATGGTGTTGGGCAGCCGGCGTAGCAGGGCGAGTAGTAGGCCTTCTGCGAGCCGTCAATGTGCTCCGCGCACACCAGAAAGAAACGTGGGGTAAGCCGGGTTTGATTAACAGATAAAATTTAAACTCAAAGTTCCAGTTTTTTTTAAAATTTTGAAGGCAATAAATACCGGATGGTACTCGGTGGGCAAACAGCGGCAGTGTGCATTGCAACGCGCGTCCAAGTGGTACGCAAAGGCGCCAGTCGCGTCCATGCCGGGGGCACTGTTGCATTAATGGGTATTATTGGTAAGTGAAATTTACGTTACGCAAACTCCCCCAGAGAAAAGATTTTTACTATTTTTTGTTGTTAAATTTTTAAGCATAAACATCGAGTAAATATTTAAAACATTACTCACTCGTCCACTGGGTAGTGCCGTTCGATGCCCACCAGCTGATCATGGTCACAGTAGATGAAATACATCGGAGATAACAACAGCGAGCACAACACCAATCTGGATTTCTATTACATTAAGAAAACAATTTTACAATTTTATTAATGTCAAGACGTACGATTAAAAACAATAATTAAAAAGTTAAAAAAAATATATTACGCGATACAATATTGGAGGGTGCGCACGCAGCTCAGTCGAAAGCGGTGGATGATCAGACCGGAAAACATTGTGCCGAAGCCGGCCATCGGCACCATCACAGCACTGACAAAAAAATAATTTAATTTTAAAATTTGAACAAAACATGAATAATAGAGCACGGACGGTACACCTCGATTCGGCGCGGCACGATTCGGCGCCGAAGTTTATAACGTTATAACTTTTTGTTTATTTGACCAAACCAGACATTCTTGGTATCATTCGAAAGCATGCAATGAGTAGAAGCTTACAAAGGCAAACGCTAAGCGATTCGACTTAAATAAAAAAAGTTGACTCAGCCGCGCAAAAGCACGGAAAATTGAGATTTTTACACGTTTTAAGCTATAACTTTTTTTTTTTGAAAAGACGAATCGGTTAGCTTTAGCTTGATCAAAGGTGCAGCATACTGAGAGCTTTAGTATGATATCAATTTTGTTTGATTTGCTTTGGGCACCGAATCGTGCCGGCGCCGAAACTTGTCGGCGCCGAATCGTGCGCGCCGAATCGTGGTGCTCCGAGCACGGAGGACCGGCCGGACCCCGGATTCTCCAGGCCCAGGACGATTTAAAAAATCCGGACTTTTTGATCCGGGCTGATTGAGCGATAAAATCCGGGTATTCGGGCGCGGTTTTTTCAATTCCGAGCTCCAATAATAACTAGGTCTGAAAAAATTCAAAATTTAAATATATATTTAAGGACCCCATGAAAAGTGTGGCCTTGCTGGGCGCCACACCGAATTGACGCTCCAAGTATTTGGACATGAAAGTGGAACAGCCGGTAACGATCAGTCCTGTATAAATTTCAATCAAAGAAAAATAATTCCAAACAAAATCTAGCACCATCAATAGACATGCCCAAGGTGATCAGCATATAGGGGCCCTGTGATTTATTTATTATTATTTTTTTCAAAATTAATTTTCACGCGCGCACATTCAGCAGAATTTTGTAGATGGCAATCGGAATGTGCCGGACGTCCAACCACAGTTGATACCAAATGGGGCCTGGACGAGACTTCAGGGTTGTCGACTGAAACTGGACCATCACCGTCTTTTCATTGCCATCTTCTGCACAGAACGTGATCAAAATTATGATGGTATTTCATAGGGTTATTGGTAGCGGACCATCGATGTGCCCGCCGCTTCCATTGCTGAACACCGCTGCAGTCCGATTGCCGGACGACGGAGGTATGCCACAACATTCAGGCGAGCGCTTCTTTTGACCCAACGTTTCTTCTTGAAGACGTGTTCTGGTGGAATTAAAGGACATGTCAAAAAAATAGAAGGATCAATGAACAAAAACTGTCTACCGATGCCATTTCAACGATTCCGGCAACAATTTTGGAAAAATCAGAATCGGAAAAACTGCCAAAAGGCCGAGAAGAGAAGCCAACAGGAAGCCAAGATACCAGGCTCCGACCCACTTAGGGTCTGTCTCGTCAAGGTCAATGATTCTAAACAAAAAAACGGATTTAAAACATGGAAAACATTTTTTTGTATGCTTGTTCGAATTTTTTTAGTAGAAATTTTTCAAAATTCACTACAATTTCTGCAGTTTTTGGCCCGTCACAAGGAAATCGGTGTGCCAGAGCAGGAATTTGCTAGAAGCGAAGAAGCCGATGGCCGGACCAAAAATTGCGAAGGCGTAGAACACGCCAATGTACAGCGAAGAAAGCGCTGGGCCAACCTAAATTTTTGAAAAATTAAAATAGCAAAATGATAGTACTTATAGTAAAACACCACACATTTTCATCGATGTACGACACGCCGATGGTGTACCTGCTCATAAAGCATAAGGAAATTAATACAATTAAACATTCATTAATTAATGTTCTGCCATTTAATTAATTAGACATTAATACAGCGGTGTGGCGCCAACGCCATGCATGAAATGTGCCAAACAGAAGAGGAACACGTAACGGAATGTGCCGGGCTTAAGCATTTCAAAAACTAAGACAATAAAAATTGCTAAATTTTGAATAATTAAACAATTCTCGAATCCCCCACCTGATTTTCGGGCGATGGACAGGCTTGGAGTGCTTCAAATCCCGTGACCCGTTGTTGCTGGTCAATTAGAGTTTCTGTGCCGTTTGAAGGAAATGCTCCAAACATCGCAGACCGATTCAAAAAATCTATTTTAAAAAATGGGTGAAAATCCAAAAACAAAACAAAAAAATCGACCCACCGTTTGCGCATTGAGAGAGTCCGATGTTTTCGATCTGATACGATGTGGTGTATGGTTCGGCCAGAAAGTGTGGCAATGTAAACACCAGAGAGCCAAGCTGCGGTGTTAAAATTTGATCAATATTTGTTGATCACTGACCACCAGACTATTCTGAGCCACTTTTGGCACCTAGGCTCTTTCTTTTTTTTTTTCAAATTTTGACAAATTTGTATGGAAATGAACAAACTTTCCAAAAACATCTTTAATGTAATGGCTCAAATCTGTAAATGAACAATTACTCAAAAGCACCGACCGACATCAGAAGCAGACCCGCGCCAAGACCCGTGGACTTTGAATGTCGACCGCCAAAGTATGACACGGGGATGCAGAACAGCACATAGCCAAAGTCGTAAAACTGAATTTTTAATTTTATTCGAAATTTAAAAAATAAATTTAGTGGCATTTCCATTTTTTTCTTCTTCTCCTCTCTCCTCACTTGCATTATGCGGCCAAGTGTGGAGGTGGAGAATTGAAAACGGCGTTCAATTGTCGATATTGAGGAAGGAAACAGTCCGTTGACAATCATTCCCTGGATGGCGCAGAACCTGAAACATCATTTTATTTATTTTACAATAAATTCTAAAAGAGCAAAAATTGTTCATGGAAAACGGGCGATTTCTTCCTATTTATTTTAGAGAAAATAAAAAAGAGAAACAACCGACCAACAGAGCAATATGAGCATCCATTCTTTGCGCGCAAATTTTTGAAGCCATATCGGTCTAAAAAAATTCGAATTTAAATATTTGCCAAAAATCAAAACAAAAAACAACCTCCAACTGCCAATGCCGCACTTTGTCTCATTGGCCAGCACATTGATTTCCTGGCAAAGTGTGATCGATTTAAGCAATTTTAATTACACTTAAACGGTACAAAAAAATGTTTGTTTGAAAAGCAAATTCCATACACATTAGCCGCCCACAACAATATCAACCTGTTCAATCAACGCAATTCTGTGTTGCTTTTGGCGTTCATCTAGCGGTACACCCCAAGGGAAATTGCCTTCGTCATCATCGCATGAATGCTGCCGCTGGCGCTTGTCCATCGGACGTCTCGGAAAAGGTGGACCCGATGCAAAGCTTTGGAGAGAAAAGCACGAATTATTGAGAGAAAAAAAATTTGATGAAAAAACGAAAATCTTTCTACTAAATTAATTTTTTATTCTAACTAAAATTTAATGCTATGCATTGGACAATTACAAAAAAAAAATTTGACAATTTGAATCAGTTTTTTACCCGTTGCTTCGTGTCCCACGTAAGTGCCCACGTCGTTGTCGTCCACCATCTGCAGCTCGATTTTTATGCTCATCTGCGCAATTCGGGCCCGGATTTGTGGTGTCCGGTTGAGAATGTCGCGTTCTACGCCCGCTATTCTTCAACCCACGGGACTGCACAAGCGCACTTAATAAAAAATAGATTTACAAAAAAAATATTGTACTAATTGTAAGGCTAGTTCATAATCAGAAAAAAAAAATCTAGTTCAAAACGTAACCCGTGCTCCTCCTGGTCGTGTGTTGCCGTGTCGCCTGCACCTCTACCACCGCCAGCTCCTCGTGCGGTCGTAAACCGGCGACCGCAACTTGCGCACGGCTCTTCCCTGCGCTGTCGGCGCTGCTTTTGGTGCGAACGATGACTGCCGTTGTGGTGCCAGCTCTTCGACGGTTGCGACAGGTCGCCAGGTGCCGACAACGTTTTGACAGGCCGTGCGGCATTATTGGCATTCTCTGAAATTTTTTGGTTAAAAAATGTCCTTAGCATTTATTTAAAAATCCAAATTGTTTATACCGGCAAAAATTTTGGGATTTTCGAGGAATACCCATTACAATCAATGACTGTGATAAATGATAGTTTTCTTTTCATGCCGCATTTTACCAAAAAATCGCTGGTCCAATCCGATAAATTGGCGTAATCGACTAGCAATTTGTTCACTTTTCTGTTGACTCTGCTCGCCGTTCGTCTCCTCGGTCGTCGTCATTACACATTAATAAAAATCAAAAGTAGAAAAGGTGATTTTGTAAGTATGTATTTGCAAAATTCTAAAATTGACAGAAAGCGGAATTATTTTATTCACTTTTTTGGCGATCGCGATTAATTTTCTTCCTGAGGCTAAAATCGCAAAATAAGTTTATTTTTTATGATGAATTTATTTCACGCTTCAATTATTTTGTTTTTTAAAGAACTATATGAATGCCAAAAGGGAAAAGATTTGGTTTGGAGCATATCGATCCGTTCCCTACTAATTAACATTCATTCTTCAAAAAGCTAAATATACCTATGCATAATATCTGGCTATGCTTATTCCGCTAATTTCATTGATCATTTGCTCGCCGTTTTCATCATCATCAGCCATAAAACAGGAACTGATCTCTTTCAACGATGCTTCCTTTCCAGAACGACTTTTTCCTGAAGAAAATTCTCATTTTGCTCTGCAATGTCCGCTTATGTCAGAAAAGACTTCTGCACAACATGTAGATAAAGCCTAACAAACTTAATTTGTTGCTTATTTGTTATTAGCTTTTTGATTAATTTTAATGAAAAATTCGAATTTCGTTATTTCGACATGTTTAAGATTGTTTGGTATCGGGATGGCCAACCATTGGAGAGACATTCTTCTCAACTATCCATCCCAAGCATTGCCAGCAGTGATGCTGGCCTTTACCGATGTTATGTGTCCAATGCGTTCGGTGGTGCCTTTTCGCCGGCAGTGAATGTTTCAGTCAATTGTAAAATTTCGTTAAATTCTGTGCAAAGAAATTTTTTCAGAATAACAAAAAAGTACTTTAATTTCTCGGAAAGTTGATCCATTTTGGACAATTTTAAATTTGTATGTTGTAGTGCGAGTTTGTTTCCTTCAGATTTTCATGGATTTGGTGATGAAACGGACAGTTTTTTTGATCGACGAGTTGTGCTTAATAGTCCCATCAACCTGAGGCCTCCGAGTTTAAAAATTGGCGGCTATATGGGCAATTTGCACTGGGCTTGGTTCAAGGATGGACAAAAAGTTTTTTTGGCAAAAATTTTTTTAACCAAATAAAAACAACTAAAATAGCTGAATTCGGATGATCGTCGATACTTCTTGAGCTACTCGGGCGAGTTGGTTGTTCTACGGGCAGATGACTTGGCCATGGGTATTTATCGGGTCGAAGTTCATCGCGATTTGACGCCAGTGTTCCGCGCTAGCAGTCGCAATTACCGAGTCGTTGCAGGTAAACAGGCTTCAAAGCGTGTCAACAAGCAAATTTAATTAACGAAATTATTTATTTTTTGTAAAGAAATGAAATTATGAAAAACGTTTGAACATCTGGTGGGGTGGGATTTTCCCAAAATTATTGTAAATTTTGCATCAGAAAACCCCATTCATTTTTAAGAACCTTCTTCCTTGCCAATTGAGCCGAGCTTTGACATTATTTATCGCCCAAGAGACGTGAAAGTCGTTATTATGCTACCAAATAAGGGCAATCCGCCGACAATGGCCACTTTTGAGTGTGTGCCCAATTTGAGAAATGCGGTCAGAATATCACACATTATTTTGTACCCGAAGTCGTAGTGTGACAAATTTTGTTGCTCCGGCATGTCGGAGTAAAAATTTGTTTGGGCCGGATCGGAACTTTTATAGAACCAAGTAGATCTTGGCTCGATCGAGATCTCATCTTTCGAGATTCTCAATCGACTGAATTTTGGCTCGGCCAGGATATTTTGAGATTCTCGGTCGGATCGGTACATGTCCGGCTTCAAATTTCTTCGAGAATTCGAACTTGATTCGAGCACATCCACACGCATTTGCATTGTCTTTGTACAGAAGCGCTTTTTCTTCAGTTGGAAACAGAGATTCGCTGGTTGCTCAATTCCGAGCAGCTTTCCGATTCAAGTGGTCATGTTCGCTTTGAATTGGGTGGACAACGTTTACGAATTTTGGACGTTGCGCAGTTGCTGGTCGGTGTGGCTGCACATTCTGTGGCGATCCAATGCAAAGTCCGGGTCCGTACAATGGACGGGGCTCGCTGGATGGACCAAGCGGATGCTCGGCTCGATATTCTGGGTGAAGACAGGACTATAAGATTATTGAACTGCTTGATTATGAATGAAAATTGGAAGACGCAAAGGCATCGTAAAATTTGCGCATTATAACAATGTAAAAAATTGTAGAAAAACCGCGTCTCCTTCGGCCGCCGAGCTTAGCTCCTGTTGTTGTTGAGAAGCGCGAGGGTGACCCTCTTCAGTTGGAATGCCATGCTGAACGGGCTTGGCCGCGCGCCAACTTCCGTTGGTACTTTAATGATCGAAAGGTATTCGCCATAACCAGTTAAAGTTTTGATTCTCATTTTGAGCTAATCAGAATTGTAGATTTAATCTTACTCTTGATTTTGAACAAAAGTTTAAAATAATTTGATGTGGTTTGAACATCGCTTGAAATTGGGTTTAAATATTTAGTTAGAGAATGCTGGTGCTGAGCTTCTCGTCATTTCCAACCTCTCCGTCAATCATTTTGGCGCTTACCAGTGTGAAGCGACAAATACCGCAGGCACCGACATTGTGCCAATCTGGGTTGTTCGCCATGAAGGTCAAAAATGATAATTTGAAGTATGAACATGGGCCGACCGAATCAGAGCTGATCTGGCATTTTCTGGAACCCATCCCTCAATGCTTTTCATCTTTATTCTACTAAACATAGGCCTTCAAAAAGCCACAAAATGAAGCTAAAACCCAACATTAGCGAGCTCTGGATTAAACAAATTTTGTTAAGAAAGTTGTCAAATTTTTCTAAAAGTTGAATAAAAAATTTGACAAAAAAGCTTAATTTAAATTGCGAAAGGAAGGCTCAAAAATAAGGTCAACTCTGGTCTGATTGGATTTAATTTATACCAATTTTAGATGCTAATCACTCAGCCAGAAAAACACCGACTTTTTCAACTGATCGTCCAACTCCTCCTGAGGACAGCCAATCACCGATCATTATTCAGGGGCCACAGAATCAAAGTCTGCTGATCGGGTCCAAAGCGCAATTGCCATGCCAAATTTCGCCCGGCAATAATGGCCTTATGCCATTTTGGTCCATAAATGTATTGACATCAAAAAGGGTATAAATGAAAACATGTGTATTCTTTCAGAATGAGCAGATTCCATTGGGTGGTGATCCGTTTCATCGAATTTTTGTTGATGCTAATGGCACCATGTGGATCAATCAGGTTGGGCCGGACAACACCGGCGAGTACCGATGCACGGCGCGTACTGTGGGCGACGGCGTGGAGCGGGCTAGACAAACTGCTTGGCTCAGCATTATCGGTAATTTGTTTTTAATTATTAAAGATTTTTGCATTTTTAGTCGATTTGCTTTTTGATTCAAAAGATAATCAATCACCTTCTCTAGAAAAACCCGGGATGGTGCAGAATGTTAGGGCCGAGTTGACCAACAGCACGGGCCAAGAGCGCATTCTTGTCCATTGGACTCCAGGATTTGATGGCAACTCACCAGTGGTCAAATGGTCGGTGGAGATGCGGACTAAGCCAACCGGACAACTAAATGGTGCATGATTGATTGCCTTATGTTTTTGTCCCGAATATTTATAATTTACAAATTTTTTGGCCGACTAAATGAAATAAACATATATATATAATAATAATAATAATAATAATTAAATTTTAGTTTTTTGGTCCGATTGGGAGTTGGCGATTGAGCTGTTTTCTCCGGTTAAATTAGTTGCATCATCCGATTGTTGCGCAACATTTGTTGAAAATGTGCGTCCCGCCGCCACAGCGGAGTTCCGTGTCATTGCGCACAACAAATTCGGTGTTGGCAAACCGTCGTTGCCATCTCAGAACGTGAAAATGCCACAACGACCACCGACAGCCGTTCCCACTAAAGGTGGCACAGCCAGTATTCGCTTCTGTTTATCCAAAGAATGATCGGATTTGGGATCATGATCCTTCCTTATCAAACAGTCCCCACCTTTTCATTGCTCTCATAAAAATCCATACAAACCAAAAAACGGATGAACTGATCAGCTCCAGAATTCTAACTATAGAAAAGTTGCTAATCGATCGGGCTGTTTGTCTCATTTTGGGCGGTTTTGTCCACTCGGTCTTTGTGATCGTTACCGCGGAACGATTTCTGATCATAGCTAAAACTAGAGCCTAGATCCAAGGACCGATCGAGATCTCGAAAAAATCTCGGTCCGAGGTCTTGATTGATTCGGGCTCTAGACAAAACCTTAGTAAATAGGATCCGTTTCACAATATTTTATATAAAAAAAAATTTTTAGTCCATGCGAGCGCACGATCGTCGCAATCTGTGATGGTGCAATGGCAACCACCCGAACATGGGGAAACCAATGAGGAATCAGATATTCGGGGGTCAGTTTTGATTGGGACGGGACCGGGATTTTTTGAACCCCAGGGTTGGGATCAAAAAAGTGATCAACACGGGACTATGATCTTAGCTAATTTTGAGTTTTGACAATGTTATTTATTTTAATACTAAAACAAAAGTATCTTTCCTTTTGAATGTTTTAGTTATCTGGTACGGTATCGACTGAGCGGATATTCGACGGCGGATTGGAACGATCGGAACGTAAGCGATGGCCTTGCGCGCAATGTGCTGATTGAACCTCTGATCACTTGGCGGGAATACGACGTCCAGGTAGAAGAAGACAGAGATAAAGTATATCAGAAATTTATTCAAACATTTTCAGGTCGCCGCATACAACGATCGTGGCCTCGGCGTGTTTAGTCGTCCGGTATCGCCCATGAAATGATTTAAGAAAATAATTTGTTTATTTTTAATCAAATTATTTGCCTAATTATTTTTAATTTTCAATATTAAAAGTGTTGATATTTGCAAAATAAGTTATATTTTTCCAAAATTCATCATATTTTATTACCAAAGTCTCTCTAATTTAGAACAATTATTCGAAATAAAGTGTTCATTTGGTTGGGTTTTCAAAACTAATTTTTTTCAACTTTATTCTCAAATATAATTAAAAATTGAGGTGACTGTGACTACGCTGGAGGGCTTACCACTGCAGGCGCCCCAAAATGTGCGTGTGAAAGTGATCAATTCAACCGCTATTTTGCTTGCCTTTGATCCGCCAAAGTAAAGTTGCCAAATTCAAAATGGCTTTAAATTTTGAATTCTTTACATACTTTTCAGTCAACAAATGATCCTTGGTGTCAATCTTGGCTACAGAATCGAACTTTGGGAAGGTCCGCCAGCTCTTTTCAACCAACCTTCTCATGTTGAACGACTTATTCCTGCTTTCTCTCGAATTGAACACCGAATTGAACGCTTGAAAAAGTGAGGGATGAACATTTCACAGCAGAAATTAAAAATGGATCATTTTCATTACGAAAAAAACCCATTTAATTTTTACAGGTTTGCTCGTTACAATTTAACGGTTTTGTGCTATACTGCTCCAGGGGATGGGCCGAGAAGTGATCCGGTCGAATTCCAAACGGCAGAAGACCTTCCTGGTCCGGTTCGATCTCTGGAACCATTGGATGTTGCTGATCTTTTTCTGAAAATTGCTTTATTCTTTTTTGCTTGTTTCCAGGTTTTTTCGGAATCCGCATTGGTGCAATGGGAAGCGCCCGTAGAACCGAACGGGATCATTCAAAAGTACTTGTTGGCCTGGACCGAAAACGGAAGCAACAAGAGGCGCGATGTGGAAATCAGCGGGCATCAGCACAATTATTCCATTGAGGGGCTGCGTTCGCAGACCAAATATACGGTGGAGCTTACGGTAGACATTATTTTCTCGGCGCACAATTATTCCCATTGAGGGGCTGCGTTCGCAGACCAAATATACGGTAGCTTACGGTAGACAAAAAACATCATTGAGTCACCAGATAACAAGTTAAGAGTCGTTGCGCATTTAGTTACGGTAACTCGATTGTTGGTGTACGTTTGCATAACGCAGATTTTTGCTTCAGGCTCATGTTTTTTGACATTATTTGGAAAGAATATCATTTTTATCAGTTTCTAATATATTTCCATACCCACAAATTTGAGGCGTTCACAAAAATTGGTGCTGGACTCATGGTCGAAACGCGCTTTGAATCCGGTGTACCACCTGAATTGCCATCTCCACCGACTGGTCTATCTGTTGCGGAAATTATGGCGACAAAAGCGCGGTAGTTATCTGAATAAAATTTGATCTGTTTTTGTTGTTGCAGAATTCACTTTGTTCCCGGTTCTGACGGACATGCACCAATTCGAAAATGGCTGATCGAAGCCCGGATTGGTCATTCCAGCGCATTTGTGCCGCTGGCTGAGTTCCGTCCGCTTCATCGTGGCACAAATTTTTTGCTATTGGACACCCTTCGGCCTAATACGGGTTATCAGGTCCTCTTGGGCGGCATTGGCACAAATGTTTCTGATTTTCAGATCCGTTTGGTATCAGAAAATGTCCGTGGTCGAAGCCTTCCATCGGAACCCTCGAGGCATTTTCGTACATTGTCTTCAGGCATCATTTCCAAAAAAATTTTAATTCATTTTAATATTTTTATGTTTGGTATTTTTGAATATTTCAGCCCCCGTTCGCGCACCGCAAAAGCTTTGGGCAGAAACGGCATCGGACACGCAAATTTCGCTGGCTTGGACGCCGCTGACCGGTTGGGAGTGGAGCGGAGAGGGACCACACGATTTTGTGTTAGAATATGGTGGGATCAGCTTGGCCACTCTGAGCCCAAATCAAACGGAGGTTGTGCGAGCACTTGAAAAGTTGAAAATGGTCGGTTTTGTTTTGATGATTTTTATTAAAATCACGGATAACTTAAAGGGGATTTACTACAAAAAGGCTTTTTTAATTTTTAAGAATTTAAATAAATATTTTCAAGAATCTTAATTTTTAAAACTATATTTTAAGCTTAATTCAGATCATAATAATAAAAAGAATTAAAAAAAAAATTCAGGCTCAATTCGTGATTCCTGGTGGTGCAAAAATTCATCAATATCAGCTTTCTGGACTTCGTCCCTTTTCACTTTATCAGTTTCGAATTTTGAGTCGGAACCGGGTTGGACAAAGTCGACCAGGCGATGTGGTGAACGCGACCACTTTTGAGGGTGGTTCGTATGAGAATTTTTTAATCAAAATTATTTTTATATTTTTAAAAGTTCCTTCTGTTGCTCCCGCGCTACGGGCACAACTCAATGCACAGGGGGGTATTGAAGTGCATTGGGATCAACTGGAATTGGACCAAGCAAACGGATTGATTGTTGTCTACAAGGCACTGTCTATTGATTGACTCAACAACAATTTTGCCAGAATGCCAAACATAATTTATTTTTTCGGTTTTTAAGGTCCGTCTTAGGGCTGACGACGGTGAATTGTTGGAGCGAGAAGTGTCTTTTAGTGAGGCGCGAACTGTCGTCAACTTTCCATCAACAACGCTAAGACCGTACACAAAATATGCGGTTACGGTATCCGCCGGAACTGTAGTGGGCGAGGGCCCTGTACAGGAACGGCCAATTATGTTGGAGACTCCGCAAGACGGTCGGTCTCCGCCGATATTCATTAATCGTTTTCGTGATCTGTTCTGGTTTTCTATCAACAATAGATATTTTTGGATGGTTCTTCTTTTAAAAAAATGGAGAAATCATTTAATGGATCATGAGAACACACGTTCTTTTTATGTATCATTAATTTCAAAATTTTTACAGTAACCGACCCGCCATCCAATGTGTCATTCGTATACAAATCGCCCACCGAACTTCGTCTTGGCTGGACCACACCTTCCCATCCGAATGGCCAAATTTTACATTATGGAGGTCATTCAAATATTTCCGATTTCATAATTTGATAACGCTTTTTAGTTTTGATGTGGCGAAATGGCGAGTCGCGTCCCGCCATTCCTTTCACTGAAGTGCCCGCAAATTTGAATCAATTCATGGCTACACAACTTCTGCCGGAGACGGTCTACAATTTTGCGCTCAATGCACAAACGGCGGTCGGATGGGGGGCAGAGCGTGTGCTAAGGGTGCGAACCGGCAAACAAAGTGGTAAAACGATCACATTTGACAAATTAGGAAATTGATATACTTACCTAATTGGAATGAAAGTAATAGAATATTAATTATTCTAGTAATTGTTGATTGGTTGGAATATATCCAAAATTTTCAAATTGCGGAAACATTGTGGTTCCATCCTTGTTATTTATTTTACTTTAAGCTCCATTGCCTATCCCACCGGTGCCTCAACGTGACACCTCAACGGCACAGTCGTCCACTGCTCTCCACCTAATCTGGGATCCGTTGGACAACACGAACAGCAGCAGCAACAATGTCGACGAAAGCAACAGTCCAGCTCGAGCAATTGAGCTGGCATGGAAAAGAGCAAATCACCAACCGCAGCATGAATGGATTACTGTAGATGAGTGCATCCCAGTGGAACGGCATCGGCATACAGTGAAAAGGTGCAGTTAGAAATGGAAATTATTTATTTTTATTATTATATGCAATAAATGAAAAAAGAGCTGCTTGTGAGAGGTTGGACATGTGTTGATAGCCTTTTTATTTTCATATCTATTCGATCAGTTAAAAAATCGGGTTTCAACAACCGCGTATGCGGCTTGTGTATGCCTTAACGATGAGGAGACAACAATTATATTTTTCTCAGAATTCCCGGCTTTTTATGTTTTTTTGCGTGAAAATGGAATTTTTATTTTTTATTAGTGTGCCAGCAGTGGGATGTTCAAGAGTTAAATGATGAAACTTTAACAAAGTTCTTATGAATTGTTTTTTTTTCATAGTCCAACTGATGAGATGAATTCCTTCAGCTAAAATAGTTTTTTATTTCATTAAACTTTTCAAATTTCAACTTGGTTGTGCCTCAAGAATTCGGGCCAGTCCACTTCCTCGCTAAATTTGTTAATATTAGAAAACTATTAAAAACATTTTCTCTCATACATATTCATGTTGAAAATGCTGCTGTTTGTACACATCCATGTTGTCCTCCGATGGCAACTTTTGTGGCATGCCATTCGACAATCAGCAAGATAATTTACGTTTTTTATTTATTTATATTTTCTTCACTTACCCCGACATTGATAGGCTTGCCTCGTTGTGAAATTTCCCCCAATTTTTTTACCGCAAACTGCGCATATTACGCGTCTAAGAAATGCATTTAATTTAAAAATATTTTTTTGGCATTATGTCATACCCTCTTGGTTTTACTGCTACAAAGATATGCCCTTCGTAAATGTGAAGCTTTTTCCCGCTTTGCATCAGTTTGATCACGGCCGGCTCCGACTGCACCTCGGGCGGCATTGAATAATATCTGAATCTCTTCATAGGTTTAAATTTGAATGCACCCATGGGTGGACCTTGGCTTTTCCTCTTCGGTCCCGATCAGTTCCAGCACCAATTGGCTTTGTCCATTTTCGAATACGTTCTTTGGTGAATGTATAAGATTTGACGTGGACTGGTGGGCACTTCCACCAATTGAATTTTCTGGATTTCTTTGTGTGTTTATTCGATTCTGCGCATTGAAAACGAACGGGGACAACCTACCTATGTTCACGAATAGCTGCTGGTTGTACATCGGCTCAAAGTGGTCGCTGCCCTTGCGCTGTCTGATGTGCCTCGTCTGGGACTGGTCTCTTGAAGTTGGCGTCGAAGCGGCTACTTCTTCCATTGGACGGCTTTCATTGTCATCATAGCTCTTCGCCCGTTTTCCATCACGTCCTGGAAGCAGCCGAACTGGACCTGAATTTTTACAACAGTTTATCCTGTTTTTGAAAAACAACGCGCTGACCTGCCAGCCGAGCTCGAACCTGCTCGAAAAAGGAACGACCTCGTTTTTTCGGTTCAGTTTTCCGATCTCGTTCTTTAAATTGGCTTTATTTATATTAAATTAAATTTTAATTGCCTCTAGCTATTCGTTCGAACTCTTCCGGGTCATTTCCGATAGTCAACCGCTTCATTTTGTCTGGCATTTCAAAAATTGCCATGGCTGGATGTCCTCCTTGTTCCTGCTGTTTTTGTTCGGACAGTTTTTTCTGCTTGTCAAACAGTTGTTCGAAGTCATTCTGGTTTGATACTTCATCTTTTACTGATTGTTTTCGGCTTGGTTGCGTCTCAGCTTAAACAAATACTTTGTAAAAGTTTATTCTAGATTTTTATTGTAGTTATCTGTGTCCCATTTTGCTCTCAAAATTAAAATGCTAGGTTTCACACGCCCATTTCCTGGTCTGCTATGTCTTACTTTCTAATATAATGCTCAGAATCCAGTGTTTTACTTAATCTCATAGTTGGTTAGTACCTACATTTGGTCATAATTAGACTAACTTTTTGTGATCATTTTCTTTTCTTGCTCTGTGTTGGTCACGGATGACGACATCTTTGTGATGGGTGCACTTTTCTTCCTCTCAACAACGGTCTTTTCATACGGCTCATACTGGAAAAGTGCATTTCTGTCGCTGATTGTCTTGCGAACAGCTCCAACTGGTCGAGGTGATTGTTGTTGTTCTACATTCACATTATTCGTTGACTGATATTCAAACTGCTTTAATGATGTGCTGGTTTTGTATGGATCAGGTGAGCTGGAACTACCGACGGCATACTGTAAGCGTCTTCTTGACTTATATCGGAGCAATAGTACAGTACCTGGCGGTCATGCGTTGGCGATTGGCCCTCATCGTCAGTGACGTTGTAGATATAGTGCTGCTTCTGGCGCATTATTGTCCGTTTGGTAGTTGAAGATGATTCTGATCCCGTTGTCGAGTGCTTTTTAATTGGTGACAATGGTGGAGGTTGATCGCCAGGATATGCGAATGGCGATGAGGATTTAGGTTGTCGCGTTTGTAGACCATTTTCTACTATTTCCACGACGCCGCGTTCAATCGGTTGAGGTGCCGAAGGGCGTTCAATTTCGTGATAAGTGTGAAGAAAGGCCTAAAATTTAGCATTCGTAATATTTAAAATTTTATTTTAAAACAAAAAGGATTATTGCCTTTATCACTAACACTCCGTACACTTCTTGCTGTTGTTGGTGTAGTGATGATTGTCGACTTCGTTCCCCATAGGAAAATGGCCGTCCCTGTAGACGGAGTTCAATGGTCTGTCGCTGCTCCTGCAGAGCCTGGCGAAGTTCAGCCAAACTTTGAATGGCTGTCCCGCAAAATTTGCGCTCCCGAATAGTGTTGGGAGAGCCGAGCTTTGCTTGTTGCTCTTCTTCAAAGAACACCTCGAACAAAAGTTCATTGCTTGCTGGAGAGACAGAGCTGCAATTTTTGTTTTTTTGAATCTCATCTTAAATTATTCTACAATTCAAAGCTGGCTCGGTGCTCGTCCCA
This sequence comes from Globodera ellingtonae, assembly GCA_001723225.1. NCBI lineage: Eukaryota > Metazoa > Nematoda > Chromadorea > Rhabditida > Heteroderidae > Globodera > Globodera ellingtonae. The sequence goes on along the minus strand of MEIZ01000127.1, from coordinate 101,710 downwards.
ATAGACTTTATGACCGTCCGGTCTGTGACCTTGATGATCTGCTTTTACACTCAAAAGACGTTGATTTGGTTCGTCCAATTCAATGCATACAAACGGCTGTTGGTCGAACTCAAAATTTACGCCTGAATACAAAGAATTGGCCTGAATCAAGTTTTAAGCCCGAAGAGGTTAATTTTCAATAAACTACCGTAAATTTCGACCAATTGAATTTTGAGTCGATTTGCAGATGCTAACTCCTCTGGACGTATCTCCTTCACGATAATGGGAAATTTGGGCAACTAAATTATGAAGTTTTCACCTCTAACAAATATTCCCCGCCCCCCATTACCATTGATCTTGGTGACACTTTTTGTTGTGTGGGCGTTTGTGGTGATGGGTACAGTTCATGCAAAAAGCTGAGATTACGGTACTCCGAGCTCAGCCTTGCTTTTGAAGCGCGTTCTGTGGATTCAGTGTCCGGGTACAGTAACTCGCCGATGCTGAAGTTTAGCACGGCCGAGATGATGCATCTTTTGACTGTAATGTGTGACAAAAACTCTGTTGAATTTTGTTGAGGAAATGCGACAAACCATAAGACAGCATCTCATCCGCTTTTGCCGTTCCAGTCATTCTCAGCTGTACCGTCGGGCGATCCTTAAAGCATGAGATCACAAACAGCTCTCCGGCAATGAAGGCCAATCGAATCTCCACCTGAATTAAAAAGACTGAATTTTTTTGTTTGTGTCATTTATAAAAGCTGTAATCTTACTTCTCCATTGATCTGTTCAATGATCACCGTGTGGCGCTTTATCGACGGATCCCTTTTAACGGGGATTTTCCGCATATGGACCCTATCCTGTTGGACCGACTTTGTCCTTTGATCATCACTTGAGACGGAAATGTTAAGCATAATTCCTCCATCTGCACTTTCCTGGGCGTAGGACAATTGCGTATGGATGGACTAAACTAATTATAAAATTTAAAATTCCATTTATAGACTTGCTAAGTAATTTCCTGGCGATTCGTTTTGCTGTATGTGAATGTTACGAAACATCGATTCTTTGGAACGAAGCTGAATGCCTTCAGAATCGACACTTTGTCGTGACATGTGATCAAATTGCAACTCAATTGGTGCTGCCTAAAAATGGCACACATTTCGAGACTGATACACTTTAATGCTTCCCTACTTCTTTGCCTATTCGTCTGGCAGCCTCGTTCAGCGAAACGAGTACAAATTTTGTAAGCACTGGAGACAGTGCAAGCCGTTGCTCCATGCCCAAAGTTGTGCCTGAATTTCCCCAAAGCACCCAATTCAGCAAATCATTTGCAAAACTAAAATTAAATTGGATCGCAAAATGTCTTCAAATTTTTATTACCCATGTTGAGTCTCTAATGTAAAACTGCTATCGTCATCAATTTGTATAGTCGGCACTTTTGGTAAAGTGGACCGTCGATAGATAAACACGTAAAAGGAGAATATGGCGACAGCAAGCCATGCGACGAATATCCAAATAAGCCCATCCATTTTTTAGATCAAAATTAAAACTTGAATTTAGAACAATGGGTTGGTTTATTTATAATCAGAGGTTTATTATTATGAATGAATTTTGTTTAATCCTAAGAATAATCTTTTTTGAACATCATAATTAGATCTCTAAAATGTTAGGTGTTCTTTTTGATCAAGGAGCTGGATTATGGCACCCATATTTAATTTCATGCCTTTTTAACATGTTGACCCTTTGTCGGCTTTTGAGTCTGGGCCAAATTTTGCACGGTATTGAACCAAAGAAAGCGGAAGCAATTCCCGCAAAATTCGGAGAGAGGAGGGGGGGGGGTCTCCCAAGGACAATGGAAGTGTCCATTCATTCTTCTTGCAGACGGCTGACTGAATTCACCCACCTACCCACCCACCTTACGCAATTTTGCCCATCGTCATTTGTTGTTTCGGCCCTCTTTGGCTCAATCTCATCAAAGTGCACAACACTTTCTCGATAATTATCCGCCTCTGGGGACATTTTGCTTTGCCTCAAGGGGAAGATGTGTAAGCTTCTTTTTCCTTGGTCCTTTTTGCTGTCTTGCTTCAATTGATCGTGGTGAGATGAGGAATGTGATTGGATGGGAATGGCGGATGCAAGCGAAACAGTTGCCTCCCTCAACGGAACCCGCCCCCCTCCTTCGGGTGATGGTGAGGGGGGGGGGGGCTTATGCTTATTGACATGGATGAATTTGAGTGAGATATTGTGTTTCTTCCCCTCCTTCCTCTAATCCTGAGAGCTTGAAAGCATGAAAAATCACTGCAAGTGTTGAAAAGATAGATTACCTACTTTGCTGAGTCGGAGTGTAGAGGGGTTCGAAACTATTTTGTTAAAAATAATGGAAAAAAATGAAAGTTTGAAACTTTATGAAGATTTAAGCGTTTTCTGATCACTATCTCACAAAAATCTCGCCGAACTCTCGATCTGTGTCGTTCTCTATTTTAAATCTCTACTTCCCTTCAGACTTATCCCGAACACGGCCTATCGCATACGAATCCGCTTCATCGGCGATCTTTCTCGCTCTGTTTGGTCCGCTGAATCGGAATGGCTTCGCACTATGGTCCATGATGCCTTTTTTGTGTATTTTTAAATTACTTTTTTGTTTTTGTTTTTACAGGAATCCGCCCCCGACCTTCCGCCAACTGATGTTCAGCTTCATCCAGTTGATGCAACATCGATTCGGGTCAAATGGAAAGCGTTGACCAAAGAGGCGTGGAATGCCGATAGGGTACGGCATTTTTGACCAAAATTAACAAATGAAAAGCAGGCATCCCCTCGAATCAATGAAAAAATTGTCGTATTTTTTAGTGCGATGTTTTGAATTTTCTTAATTTTGCTTAGGTCGGTTATCGAATTCTTTATCGTGTTTATCGTCTCGACTTTGTTCGACCGCCATCAAGTTCAGTCAATGGCACACTTGCAGAGGAAATTCCACTCAGTGCCATTGAACAAAAAGAGTCCATGGATGTTCTTTTGAAGGGTTTGAAAAGGTCACTTTTCGTTCTTTGCAGAATTTCAACCCGTAAAAAAATTTTAGTTTTGAATCCTATTTCGTCCAACTTTGCTCGTACAATGTGCTGGGCCAAAGTGCTTTGTCAAAGCCGCGTACCATCGTTGTCGGATATGCGGTGCCAAAACAGAAAATTCACGGGCTTCGCGTTGAGCCTATCTCATCGACGTCATTTTTTATTCAATGGGATGCTTGGGAAACAAATGGTGATAATCGATAATAACCCGTTTTTTTGTACTTTTGAAATTAGACCAGCTGATCGATCTGTATTTTAAGAGCGCGATCTGATCAGCGGATATCGACTTCGATGGACTCCAACTAAGCAACATTCTCACAGCGATGAAGTGGACGAGCTAATTTTGATCGAGCAGAACGAACACACATTGACTGAACTTCAAATGTGGACCGAATACCAAGTCGGATATTTTTTGAAAATGCTTGCTTTGGAACTAATGCCAAACTCTGAACAAATTGACAGATTACCGTTTCCGGCTACAATCGGGCAGGCGATGGTCCAGTCTCATCAATTTCGGCCAGAACTTTGGACGACGTGCCTGGACTTGTCGGACAAATTCATTTCCGTGACATTCTTTTGGATTCTGTCAAGTTGTCATGGGCAGTGCCGACAGAGCCGAACGGACAGTTAACCGGTTATGTGGTGTTGTACCGTACTCTGAGGAACAATGCCCTGGGCACTGTTGGCATTGGTGATTTGTTTCCAAGGAAGGTAGGCTTTTAGGACTTATAAACTTCTGAAAACCCTAAAATCCTAGCACTTTTTGAAGGAGGTGCAAATTCGGACGACAAGGCCCGAGGCCAGTTTGGATGGACTTGATGATAACAGTGTGTACTTTGTTAGTGTACGGGCTGAAACAGCGGCAGGCACTGGTCTGGCATTGGCATGATTTGGCCAAATTTAAAGTTTTGAAATTAGGTCCGGAGGTCACGGCAAACATTACCACTGGGTACAACAATGGTGCTCCCGAAGCACCAACACAAATTCGGCTGGTTCCTGAACAACAGTGTGTTCGAGTTCGATGGCAAAATGGCGCTTCAGGAGACACACCCATCAAAGGCTTTCTAATGCAGACAAAGCGCATTGGCACGAGCCGGGCAAGAATATACCCACCTTTTTCTTTTACAATTAAACAAATACAGTGTGATGATGTTCATCAGAATGGCAGGCGTCTTCATCGTTCAATAAAGCCCGAACATCTTAAACACGTCATCGGCCATTGGAATACAGTAGGGCTAATTGAAGGCGACTCCGGTACCACTGAGTGGCGCCTTTCCTACCGAGAACTTGAACCAGCTAGCTTCTACGTTTTTCGCCTGTTTGCCCGCAATAATCTTGGCGTTGGAAAGGCCAGCTTGAACTCGGAGCAATTGCATGTACCAGGTGGGATAGTTTAAAGGATCACCCCGATTGATTTTGTCAGATCTGGGTCATGGTATTTGAAATTTCCCGCGACTTTGGAATCGATATTTTAGTAATTTTTTTAATTTACAGCTTCTATTCCGGACGATCCATTCTATAGTCAAGTAAAAAACAATTTTAAATGATTAAAAATAAAATTTTTATAATCATCAAATTTTGTTTAACACAGTGGTGGTTCCAAGTAGTGGTCGGTGCACTGCTCGCTCTCGTAATGTTCAGCTTTATTGTTTTGCTGTTCTGCAACAATCGCAGTAAGAAAAATGGTAGCAAATTTGGTAGAGTACACAGTAACCGGCGTTAAAATCATCTACTTGAATAGATGCGGTAGCAGATGATGACGATGGGTGCCGGATGGCGCAGAAAGCGAAGAAGAAAAAGAAGAAAAACCATCGCCGGGTGGGAGAAGGGGATGCTTTTGACACGTTGGTTTTTTTAATCAAAATTAATATTTATAAAATAATTTTTAAGTTTACAACTGTCCGATGGCGGCATTGTGTCCTATGAACTTTGTGCCAAGCGTAGTGAACGGTGTCAAAAATAAAAATTGCAAAAAAAATTTCCAATCTTTTCGTAGTGCTGTCGGAGAGCTGTTCACCCGTCCGACCACCAAACAGTCTTGGGTGGGCTCGCTGGAACCGTCAACGACACGGGTTAGTCCGGCAACAAGAACACGGCACAATGCCGTGGGAATGTACGGAAGCATTGACGAAGGCGATTGCTCCATCGCTAATGAACAACAGCAGAAACGAGTTGGAGGAGTACAACAGCAGGTGCCGACGGATATCTACACGGCACTGTCAACGGATGCGATGCCATTAAATAGCGGTGGTGGTGGACGAGCTTCAAATGAGCCGAACTACGCGTAAGTGATTTCATTTGCTTGGACCAACTTTTACTCATACTTGTCGATGCTTTCATGTACAGCTCCAATGGAATGGAGAGAATGGCATCGCAACGACAATCGTCATCTCCATACTTTCAGTTGAGGCATTTCAACGCAGAATATTCTGATGGTGAGAACCAAAAATGTGTTATGCAAGGGGCCACGAAATATATCCCTTCACGCTCTACGTTTTTTTAAATCGCTAAACAAAAATTGCTTTTAAAACTTTGATTTTTGAGAAAATTGTTAAATCAATGCTTGTTTATCGGTACACATTTTTTAGATTACCTAATTAGGTACTTATTGCCTTTTAATTCCTGAAAACTGAAAATCCTTTCTTTTTTTATTTCATTTGTAGATCCTCAAATATCGCGACGACCATGCGCAGTTGATGCTGATTGCATCGGGGATCGTCGGAGCGCCAGTGAAGGAACTGATCGGCATTCAAATGGTGGTGGGGTGTCATCGTTTGTCTAAAGAATACTCATCAAGAAAAATAGCCTTTCATGAGATCTCGTCCTGCCTCTATTTTTGATAATTTGTCAAAATCCGTATTGTATAATGGCCATTTCTCTTCTACTATTTAAACCTATCACTTTTTTAATTTATTTTTTCGACTTTTGCTCATTTTTTCTTATTGCGCCTTATTTCATTCTCCATTTCATATATTAAAACTTACTTATTTTAAATAAAGATCCAAAGGGATTCGATTTCATAATTCTTTGGTTTCTCGATGGTTGTGGTTTTTTTATTGAGTTGCATTGCATTTGAATTGATAAAAAATCTTACAACAAAAAAAGAAAAAGCCTAGCTAGGTATAAGTTGTTTAACGCACTATCTAGAATAGAAGAAAGATTAAAAACAAAGTAATAAAATAAATACAATTCTGAAGATTTTGTTTATTAAGTTAAAATTGGAAATTTTGTTTGTGGGTTTTGGCGCTGTTTCAGTGCTGATTCCCCGAAATTAAGTTTCCTATTCCAATTCTTTTTTCCAATTAACATTCATACCCCCCTCCCCCCGACAACCACCCTAAATGCGTCAAAGATGTTTCACGCCGAAATTTTTTTACGATGATTGAATTTGGATTGGTCGAATGAACGTGTCGGTCGGTACACGGGGGTCGAATGAACGTGTCGGTCGGTACACGGG
>MEIZ01000127.1:70941-87160 GCA_001723225.1 Globodera ellingtonae | reverse complement strand
GGCCTAGACATTTGCAGCTTAAGACAAAATAGACATTTGCGGCCTGACATTTGCACCCCAGACATTTGCGGCCAAAATGTGAAGAGATTTTATATCCCTTTTTCAGACATTTGCGGCCCGACTTTTGCGGCCCCAGCCAAAATAAGACATTTGCGGCTCGACATTTCGCCAATTTCCAATATTTTTAAATAACCAAATCAACTAAAGTCAAATTTATGCATTTGTCGTGTCAAGTAGATACCGGAATTTTCAAATGACCGGTTGAAAAGTCCTGTTAATCCCGATCCCGGATCCTGGTCCCGGCCTATTCTAGTTTAAAATGCGGGATTTTGCGGAATTTATCCCGCAAATCCGGTCCCGCACGACCTTCCGGAAAAAAATCCCGCAAATGCGATTTTGCCGCACTCTAATCTAAATGCATTACAGTATCTTCTCCCTGACTAAGAATTCAAGATTGGAGGATTGGAGATGTCAGAGAACAAAGCTCTTGTTGGGCCTTGAGAAGGGCAAGTGCATAAATTTGACTTTAGTTGATTTGGTTATTTAAAAATATTGGAAATTGGCGATATTTTTTGAAAAGATAAAATATATAAAAGTCATTTCGATCACCAAGTTTTGCTTTTTCTGTTTATTGATAGAGGCCGACTTGTCTGTTGGTTATTATTTTTTTTTGCATTTTTGTTATTACCATAAAAATATGAAGTAAATAATATGATGCTAATTACATAGTTTTACTTAATTTGGTTTTGAATTTTAAACAATATCTCCAGAAATCGATTTTTTTTAACAGACGCCGAATACTCACGAGTACCCGTGAATTTGATTAAAACCATTGGACGAACGAGGGATGAGGGTCATTTTAAAGTGGTTATCGGTTTTTAAAGTCTTGCACCCAGCTAACCGAAAACCAGTCTTGTCCAACCCCTAGGGGGTGGGTTGTTGCAGTACTTCACGGGACTCAATTGGCCGCTGTTCCGCGAGATGGCCCTTCTCGCTTCTTGCGTGAAAAGAATGGGGTGGTCGGCTCGGAGAATGGAAAGGAGAGGTGAAAAGGTTGCCCCCCAACCACCAGTTTTCTTCCTCATTCATTCATTAATTGTGGGGGTGATGATGGAAGGATGATCAATCGTATCGTCGATCACATTCTTCCACCTCCTCATTCATTCTTCCTTCCGATCGGGGCGGGTGGGACGAGGCACAAGGGTTCTCTCATCATCAAATGGTCATGGCCCCCCTTGATGGTGGTGTTGATTTGATCATGATGACCTGTTCCGCACGCATTGAGTGTAGGAGAAAGGGGGGACGTGGGTAATAACGACATATTTATTTTGTTGTTAATCTCTTTCTTCTAGAGTAGGCCGGGACCGGGACTGGTACTTAAGTCTCCAACTTTGAGACTGACTTTCTCCCTTATATAATCCCGGGGTTTTAATGCTTGTATGATCCTGCTAACAGTTTCTGCTGACAGAAAGCCCTTAATGAATTAAATATTTTATGTAAATGCATTTTTAATATAACTTTAAATAATTTATAAAAAATTTTACTATTTTTCTTTAACTTTTTCGCAAAGCTCTAGTATGAGCCTTTCGATATGCACCAATTTATTCATAATATAGAATCCTCTAGTGGTCCTGTTTTTTTGTTGTTGCAAAAACCCGATTTTGGTCTCATTTTTCCAGTTCCCTAATTAACCTTCCGTCGGCAATTTTGCATGAGTTTTCCAACTGAATAAACCCAACCCGAAAGCCCATTTTCTTTGATGTTCCAAAAATAGTAATTTAGTTTAGTCTTCCAGAGGGCGTATCTTTTTTCCCTTCAACCATCACATTATTTTTGCTTTCACCCCATTTTTTGTACCCGCGATTAGCCTATTTTCTTTGATGTTCCAAAAATTGTAATTGATGTAGGTCTTCCAGAGGCTTGTTTTTTTTGCAAAAACCCGATTTTTTCCCACCATTCAACCATCGCATCTTTTATGGCGGTGGTTCTTTTTTCTCTCTCTCTCGCGCCCGCTCGTCACCGCTATGTGTGCACATGCACAGCCCATCGACAAAACCCAGAAAAATTTCGCCCGGACAACATAATTATGCGCATTCTGTTTAGGAGTGTGCTTTTTATGTGTTTATACACGGTGTTCAAGCCGAAGCCGACAGAGGCGGGCAGACCTCTTAAAAGGCAATTAGCCTCATCCCCCCCCCCCTTTATGCGCTTTTTTGCGCTCGTAACCGCATTCCAACCGTCGACAACATCCGATCGATCGGGTGTCGCCGCCAAATTTGTTTGAAACGCTTTCAATCTTTTGAATGGTCTAGACACTGTAAAATTCATAGGGTTAGACATCAAATCAAGGATTAAAAACCTTTTTGTTTAGCTCTGTTGGTTTTTTGACCTTGATCAGTCATCGTCATTAGTTTGAATTTTCCAAGGCTGTTCTCCGCTGTTTTCCCATCACTGATTTCTGATTTGAAAAAATTTGGATTTACATTTTAATTTTAATGGCGATGTTTGACAAGTTTTTCCTTAGGCATCATTTTTTCCCCTATCTTTCCCACCCAAATTTAAGAATGATCAATTTCAAACAAGAATTCCTTAATTTGAACCAAGAACAGTCCTCAAACCAACTAATAGCTTTGATTGAGTCTCAACATTTTCAGTTTTTACCCCCTCCCCCCAATTCAGAATAAAATAATCGTATTTAATCCTCGAAACTTTCGATTTCACTACACACCGCCCGCGGCAAGTTCACTTTCTGACGAAATTGTCGCATCTCTCCCATCTCTCTCTCTCCCTCTTCCACACATCCGTAACCAATCCTTGTTTCCCGTGGTTAAGCGAACTTCGATTTGTGCTGCTGTTGCTCTGGGCGCCAAAAGGTCACCCCCACCACCCCTCCGGCATTGATCACTTGTCGCTAGCACATTCCTGTCTCTTATACACATCTAGATGTGTATAAGAGACAGCGAGTCTCGTGCCCAATCACGAAATTTCACATTTCTAATTAATTTTTCCCTTTAATTTATGAAAATTTCGTTGAAAAAGTTTGGTTGGTATTCAAAAAACGGTATAATATTTTCTTTAAAATCCGAACTTTATATATTTTTTGGTACTTTATTTTTTTATTCACAGAATTTTTTTTGAACAGATTCTGGAAAGAAATAGCAAAAAAAATAATTCGTTCCGAAAAAAATGTAGGGAACTGAACCCATTTAATGCTAAAATTCCCATCTCACAAACAAATAATCTTTTGCGACCGACCCAAAAATTTTGGGGTCGTAGGCCACGCATAAAGGCGACGAGATTGGGGGGGGGGGGAAACGTGCGTCGGAAAAAACTCACTTTTGTGTTTGATGGCGGCCCCTAAAAATAAAGTCAATCGACTCGCCCAATCACATCGTCTCGTTCAATTGTGTTTCTGTTTCTTCTTGCCCCCTCCCCCCCACAATTTGCTCCCGCAACCGTTCGTTCATTCATGCAGCAAATCAACATCTCTTTCTTTGCTCCCGATTTAACACACTTTCACCCCTCCGGGGCCCATTGAAGTCTCAAGAGTGGGTGGGGGAGGGTGGCGTGAGGAATAGGTTATAGGTGAGAAAAGTGCAATTTTTTGCAGGATTTTTTTTAAAGGAAAACATTCCAGCTCAGAAAAAAATGTGTCCCCCAATTTTGATATAATAAATCAATTTTAATTAGTTAACCGCGACTGTAATTCAAAAAATTTTAAACTGGGAGTTTAAATGTATGAAATGCGGGATTTTTGGTCCGAGCTAAAATGAATATAAGTATGGGTTTTTCTCGGAAATTCAGGTTTCGGAAGTTTTTGCTTAACCATATAAATCAAGGGGGGGGGGGACGTAGAAAACCCAAAAAATTAGTAATCTATAAAGAAAAAGCCAAAGGTTAAGGGTTAAAAATGCTTAAAATTTTGCGAACTTTTTTTTGTCCCATAAGTAAAATAGTGAAGGGTGTGGTCGAAAAAACGTAAAATGTCGCTACTTTTTTGGTAAACCGAAAAATGTCTTTTGTAATTGATAGTTGGATGGATGAGTGAAAAATGCGAAAAAGGTGTAAAGAAACAAAGTTGGTTCATTAGCGATTCTCTCTGTAAAATTTTGTAATTTTTAAATGGACGAGACAAATTTGTTTAATTTAAATTAGTTTTTTAAACAATGTTTAATTTAGCACAAAATCATTAACCGTGACCAAAATGACCTCTTCAACAACGGCAAAGAGGCTAAATTTTGTGCATAAATTTTGAAAAGCATTCCATTCAATTAAAAGACGCGAAAAACAAAATGGGCAGCAATGGCCATGGCGGGCGCAACACAACCACCAACTCAATGTGGAGATGGTCAGCCTACGGTATGTACGGGGATGAATATTTTACACAGGTTTACTCGAGAATCTTGAAATATCTCGGCCGAGCTTTCGATCGAGAAGTTCAATCGGTACGATCGCAAGTTTGTTCGGGAGCGAGTTGGAAATAGTTGTTTAAAGCTGCTATTTCCCATTAGATGTCACAATCATCCATTTTTTTGTTGTTAAAAATGAATTTTCAACAAATTGGAAAAACAAAATGTTTTGTTGAATGGTCGGCGACAATTCTTCGAATGATCATTTTTACAAAATCAATTCCCTTTATCACATTTAAGAAACACCCAATCTCCCGCTAAAACTCCTCCCCCCATTTGTAGGACTGTACGGGCAGACCGTGAAGTACACCTTTCTCATCACCAACGTGCTGGCCGTGGTGGGTCCTTCGAGACTAGGAATGCTCGAGAATCTCGGCATTTTGCAATCTTGAATCTAATTGCTTAATTATATTTTTTATTTTAAATTTTGTCATCAAAACGAATCACACCTCTCTCAAATTTTTTGTTCCTTGAAACAGTGACACCAAATTAAGGTTTTTTCTCTGATCACATTTTCCTATGGTGCCTGGCTCTACCATAACCGGTCCCAATATTACGAGCTGTTGGCACCAAGTTTGTACGTGGATGTATGCCTGATCATGATGGTTGGTGGGCAAGCAGTATTTTACTATTTTAAAGTTTTGTTTGTTTGCTGTGCTTTAGTCTAGAAAATTGTTTATTCTATGGGACAAAATCAATGATTTAATATTTTTTAATTTATGATGTTCAGCCTTTAAATTATTTCTCAAATTTAAATGCCTTAGAAGCAATGAATTTCGCATTAAAATCCATTTAATATTCACTAATCTTTCAAGGTCATCTCAACACTGATTGTGGCTAACAGTGTGATCGCTGTGTATTCAGTACTCAGAGAGCTTCGATGCTTGATCTATTCGGTGAAAATTTAAAAAATATTGAATCCATCATAAAATTTAAAGCTGGATATGTATTTTATTTTAAAAAATTCTAGTTTTCTACCGCTTCTGTTATTCTTTGTTTTTCGTTGTTCATCGGCGGTGTCATGGGTCTTGTTTTTCGACAAAAGGTACAAGTCAGAAAATATTAATAGGATTTAAATTTTACTATATTGAAAATTGAAATCCAATTCAAATTTTAACCAAATATGGCACGCATTAGTTGGTCCAAACTCCGCTGCACTTGAAGATGAACACTTCGCTGAAGGAGCTGTACGGAAGGTAAGAATAAGACCTTAAATTGTTACTTTATTTTTACGTTATGTCCTTCTGAATTTTGATTTTTAATTAAATATTTTGTCTGTTTTATTTTTTGATTTTTATTCACATTTTTCTTTTGCCATCTTCAGCAACGACATGCCGGCCATTACGCTGGCCTGGGACAGTTTGCAGCGCGAATTTCAATGCTGCGGTGTCAACGGCACCGATGACTTCACTATTTGGCGTACCTCCAAATGGCACATGCACCACCGAGAGTCCAAACCGGCATTTCCACAGTCGTGGTACGGTTTATGCGCATGCTTGATGTTTGCGTAATTTTTTAAAGACTGTACCGGATTTCACATGTACTTACTGTAGTTGTGTTCCGGATCGGTTGGCGGAGTGTGTGGAGCGCAGCATTACCATGGACAAAGAGATGAGCAACGGCATTCGTCCAGCAATGGAGGCAACGGTTGCACCACCGCCGACTTCAGCCGAGGTGGACGCGTCCGTTGATGAACATGCTCAAGCTCAACAGGTACCTGCCGATTCGTCTACCGTTTTCTCAACCAATTTCACTGCTTCGGAGGCATTCTACACGAACACCTGTTACTTGCCGTTCAGAACAGGTCATCATTTTTTTCTTCAAATTTTTTGTTTCGCATTCTATTTCCTAGGGGTGTTCAAGGCCACTTTAACCGAAACTATTAATTGATATTTGGAGAAAATTTTGAGTCTAATTAACCGGTCTTGAAGAATACACGTCTAAGGATTTTCGTCCAATCACATATACCATCTATAGCTCGTGACGACGAATGCTACTAATTTTATGCTCCGGCAACAACTCTTAAGCAAGTTATGAGCCCTGGGGCCTGGTGCTCGTCTTCGGGTTAAATGCTAAACCCGGGTTAACGGGCCTAAACCCGGGTTAACGATAGAGGATCGGGGTGCTCGTCTTTGGGTTCTTAACCCGGGTTTACGCTTAACCCGGGTTTATTTAACCTGGGTTAAGTAGAGAGTAAACCCGGGTTAACGAGCATTAACCCGGGTTTCTCGTCTTTTGGGGTGCTCATCTAACCCGGGTTTATTTTTTCTTAAGGATTCTTAACCCCAACTCGAGGCGGGGTTAACGGTTTATTTTCGATAAATTAGTGCTAAAAATTAAACCAATTAATTTTTAAATAATTTCTTTTATTAATTTATATTCATAGCAGATTTTTTAGTTTTAAAAATCGGCAAAGTTTTTATAAAACAAGATCGAAAAATTTTTTAAAAATTATTAAAAAGTTTCAAGTTTCACTTAGAATTGAGTTTTAAAATCATCTTAATTTTTTAAACATATTTTCAAATTATTTGATTTGGTTTTAAAATAATTAAAAAATTTCCCAAATAAGAGTAAAAATTGAAGGGAAGAAGGGACTAAACCCGGGTTTATTTAACCCGGGTTAAGTTAACTCGGGTTAAAGACGAGCACCCCATTTTTATTGGTCCGTTAACCCGGGTTAAATAAACCCGGGTTTAGCCGTTAACCCGGGTTAACTTAACCCGAAGACGAGCACCAGGCCCCTGGACTGAAATGTCTCTTTCAATGGGGACTCAGTTGTCTATTGCATACGAAATGCGCAAAAATCGCAGCAAAATAATTTAAAAAATAGTGGCATTGCAAAAATAAATTCAGATCTGCTCTCAGTGGTACATGTTGCGGCATGGCTGTCAATTTCATGCAGTTTTTATCTGGTGCTCAATTTTAAAAGCTTTTTAAGAAAATAAAAATTCATAAAATATTTAAAGTTAAAAATAAAATTCCATTTTTTCAGTTGGTGCCGGCCTTCTTTGCTACTTTCTTTGCCAAACTGGTCAAAAAATAATTCCGCTCCACATCCATCCGTTGCTTTACCATTCCGATCAATTGTAGACATTAAAATCTTTTCATTCAAAATAATAATTATGATATTTTAAAATTGCTTGTACTTTCAGTATTTTTTCTATACTCCGGTGAATCAAAATCTGTGTCCAACTCCCCAAAAATGGCATAAATGTATAAAATAATCTAAGATTTAAAATGTATTTGAAGAATCCATGATTTGAACATACCGTGCTTCTGTTTAAAAAATTACAGAATCATACAAGAGGCACCGTATCCTTTTTACTCTTTTGGAATTACAATATGCCTAAAAATAGACATTTTTTCAATAATTCAATTTAATAAAAAATCTTTTTATGAGTAAATAAAAAACATTGTTGACGAGTTCAGTTCAGAGTTGTTTATGAGTTGCAGTTCGTGCCGAAAAATCACATTATTCAACAACGGCGTCCTTTGAAAAAAGTGCAATTTTAACATTTAATACAAAATTTTTCGGCACTATGCGTTCGAAATGGCATTGCAGCTTGTATGCAATGGCTATGTTTGAAACGCCTTTAATATTTAAAAAATAAAATTGCCAATTTTAACCTATTTTAAATAAACGTTTTGGCCATCACACACTCGCAATAGGGCATAGAGAATGTTCGAATTTGCATTAAAAGCCAGAATCCTCAGTGGAATAATCACATCATTATTTGGGAAAGTCATTTAAAAATGGCAAAAAGTTTTTAATATTTATTTATTTTTAATTTATTGCGCCATATTCTGTTGACACTGCTGTTGCTGCTGGGCCCTGGCAGTGTCGTTGATGATTAAGTACTTGTCGAACTCGTGCGGATTCAGCTCACCCGTGGTCAACTCCTAAAATATATTTTTTTTTTCATATTAAAAACATTTTTTACAATAAATTGAAGATACCTGGAACAGCGGATCAACCAGATAGCCCCCGCCCTGATGTTGGAAGGAGTCGACTTCCATTAGCTCCTAAATTTTGATTTCACATTAAAATTGCTTTTCCGAAATTTCAATAAACGAGAAAAAGCGTTCAGTGTTAATCCAAAAAAAGATTTGAGTCTGATCTGATCAGTTATTTGTTATTGAACCATTGTTGAAATATAAACATTACGCCGACTTACTAATGCCTAACCCCAGCCCCAACCTGTTGTTGCTGTTTTGGCTGTTGATGCACAAATTGTTGATGTTGATGTGACATGTCCATGGGTTGAAAGTTGGTCGTCTGCTGTGCCTGCTGCTGCTGTGGTTGACGCGTTAAAAAAGACGCATCTAACAGACCCTGGCGAATTTAAAATTATAATTCTTTCTTTTAAATTAAAATCATAATCAATTTTTTGTGTAAATCTTGAAAAGAATGATTAATAACAAAAAATTTTCATCCATTGCCATCCCTTTACCTGTCGCACCATCTGTTCACGCTTCTCCTGCATGCACTGTTGTTCAAGCCTCAGCTGCTGAACACGGTCCATGCCACCAGTCGTCGAGCTTGGAGAATTGTTCACCACGGATGGAGTATTTTCCGCCGTGGCGATGCCTGGCAATGGCCCATACGGTCCCTGAATGCAATGATTACATTAGTGGTCTAAACTGACAAATGTGATCGTGATCAGATTTTGTAGGTCGGTAGTTTTGATAAAAAATCAGATTATGCAAAACAATGCCTGAAATGCAACACCGCTGAACTGTTGCTGCTGTTTCTGGCGTTGTTGGACCTGGACCTTGCGCGCCACAAGTTCTGTCTGTTCAGCATTCGGCAGTCGCGGGTCAAACCATGTGGTTGTCTTGTTGTTGTGGTCAATGAAGTACGACTCGCCGTTGGAGGCATAGCCCTTGAGGGGAAATTTTTGCAGTAAGAAGTTAATGTATGTTATGGAAATAATAAATAGTGCCGACAAACCATATGCCATCCTTTTGGCAACGGGCCAAGTCCGTCACCGGGGTCTACCATTTCCTATAAATTGAATTTTAAAAGGTCCCAATGATCCTGCACATTCAATCTTGGCAAATAAGCGCACAATTAGAATTGGCGGTTTCAAACCGACAACGGGTTTTGTTCGATAAACCCGAAATCAAGCATTTTTGGTACTCAATTCAAAAACTGCGCCAATCCCCTACTCACGATCGGGGACTGAAGAAGTGGTGGAGTCGGCTGCTGTTGTTGCTGGAATGGCAGTTGCTGCTGCTGCTGCTGCTGAACAAGGAATTGATCATCAGTTAGTTTTCAATTGCTAAAACATCAAAACACAAAGGATTCAAATTTCTGAGAAGCTGCTTCATGGCAATATTCCATTAAAATCCAAAAAACTTTACGTGTTGTATGTGTTGGTACTGTGTGGCATCGCAGGACGACGCTGCCACATGCGGGCTTGACAAGTGGGGCACAAACTGCTGGGCAGACGACAACGATGACAGCTGCGCGGTTTGCTCTGCGAATCGCATGGGATCCAAACTTTGACTCTTGCCACGCGCACCGGTCCAATAGGCCCCGGTCGACGAGGAGTTCAGTTGCTTGGACGGGCTAAATTCGATATGTCGAGAAAATGATTTTGAATTTGATCAAATAAATATTAGTTTGAAGGGTTGATTGAATTCAATTTCCAAAAAAAACGAACTCCAGGTACTGCTGATGTTGGTGTTGACTGGCCGGGTAATAGCCGGTGATGGTCGGGTATGTGCCGAAGAATGGTGCCATCGTTGGATGCTGCTGTTGCTGAGTGTCAGTAACAATGGTGTCGCTCACTGGTGCATCGCCAGCGCCACCGCCGCCGCCGATCATGTCAAAGTCGCATGACTTTGCGGCCCGATGTTGGTGGTGAATTGTCGCAGCCGGCGACGACAAATCCACCGTTGTGGTGCCGTCACCGACGTACAGTTGCGCCTGTGACGCAGGGCCGGCTTGAAACCTTGAATAATTTCGGATTTTTATTGCAAATTTAAACAAATGTTTATCGATGTTTTTTTTTTGCAAAATTTGTCTCACCTTTGCTGTTGTGACGTGATGTCACAACCGGGCCCAGCAGCACTCGTCATCGGCGGTGAACTTGTTGCACTGGCGGTCGTCACCATCGCGTTCATGGAACGACTGTGCATGTGATGGTACGCCGCCGGATGATGCTGTTGCTGCTGGTGATGATGGGCGGCGGCGGCGGCGTAATGTGCATGCGGATGATGCGCAATTGGTGGCAAACCGGCAGTGCAACGCGATGACCTGACGCTATTTTTAGAGTAGAAAAATGCTGTTACAAATAAAATGTCGAGAGTCTCGATATCGAATGCATTGGAAAGGTTTAAATCTTGGATTCCTTTTTTAAAACCCATTAGAAACCCATTCCGCTTATGATTATAAACTCTTAATTTAATGTTTCAGCACTTTTGAGCAGCTGATGTTGAGTCCAAGTGTTGATGATGTTGCAGATGTTGATGTGCTGCTCCAAATTGATGACCATGCCGCTGCTGATGTTGGTGTTCACGCTCGCTGTTTATTAGGGCGGGTGCTAAAATGTTTAAGTTTATTTCTTACTAATTGTAAAGGTTTGAATTGAATTTAAATTTTCAAAATTTCTTAAAACCTAAGAGATTTTTCAATTAAATTTTTGATTATAGATTAACCAGTATTTAAAATATTGTATTCACCGCTTTGTTGCCGATTGTGGCTGACCTCCGCCATTTGTCCTCGGCAACCGTCGGCACCCAACGTGCCGCCACCAGTGCCGGCAATTGCGTTGGTACCGTCCATGCCGTTGCCGTACGGCGCGTAGTTGAGCCCGCATGAGGACACGCAAGAGCTGGGAGACAATGTGCCGCCTCGACCCGTAGAGCCAATGCCGTCCTCGGACGAATCGCGAGAATGAATTGAATTTCCCTGGAGATTCGGAGAAAAATGAAAATTTTTTAATTATATCAATTTTCTCTTACTGAGATCGAACGATGTTTGTTGAAGTTGTGCTTTGGGGCGAAGATTGAGCTTGGCATCTAAAAAATTGGAAATAATTTTAGAACCCTTTTATTTAGTTTAAAAGAATTTTTAATATTAAACTTACTCTGCTATTCTTTCTGAACGACGGTTGTTGTTTGCTGCCATGGCTTTTGACACCTATTAAATGAGTTTTGGAATTTTAAATTGTTAATTAAACAAAACAAATTGTTTTTGAGAATTTAACTTATATTTTAGCACCTGCGCTGATTAGCTCTTCAATGCTTTTGTTGATGTCACAGCTAGTGTTGATCTGGACAGTTCCACGCTTCTTTTCTTCAACACGCTTCTTCGCTGACGAGGACATCGTGTCAAAATTGAATAGGACGACAAATTTGAGACAAATTCTCTGATGAAAGAAAATTTCACTAAAAAAGAAATGTTTTATTTTAGAGTAATGACAATCAGGAAGGCGGAAAGGCCATACCGGTGGCGCCACATTAAGTGGATTGGATGTGGGTGGGATTTGGATTGGATGGGATGATGAGATGGACAGAATATGGGGGGGAATTTTATGAGGGAAAGGCTGCAAATTGATGGATAATCAAGCGGATACTGTAACGATAGGGAACATTGAGCTACCTATCTGCCTAATTGAGGGTATACTGTAATGGATATTGGTGTTATGGTTTATGGCTATCGCACTGCTTTCGTATTATCATAATATGCTTGGGAGTGCAATTGATTGGCCACAGGAGTTTGGTCGGTACTTTCGGTAAAATACCAAAAAGTACCGGTACCAAAAACGGGTCGGGATTTCAGATTATGACTGAATCTTAGGTTAGAATCAGATCAAAAACCCGGGGTTTTTCAGCTCAGTCAGTGAGACCTGGGCCAGGCCTGGGCCCAAAAACCCGAGTTTTTTTCTTAAAAAATTTTGACGCTGAAAAAATTAAAAATTTCAAATTTTCTTGATGAGTAAAAAATAGTCCCGACTACAAAATTTGGTCCCTGCCCCTATCCCGGTTTTTTCAACTCGAGCAATCCCGATTCTGTTTTTCCTTAAAATCCCAAACCTGCTCAACTCTAGTTTGCTCGGGGACGCCATCTTATAGTTAGGGATGTGTTTTTTTACCCCGGTAGCCCGGATTTTTCCAAAAACACCCGGAACCGGGACACCGGGCCTGAATAACTCGGGGCCGGCCCGATCCAAGGGCATGACTTTATTATTTTATGTATTACAAAAAAATATCTGTAAGCGAAAGTATTGAAAACATTTTGTCAAGATCATACAAAAAGCGATTAGAGGCGATGGATGGATAAGGCAAACCAGAAAAAAAATGACGGGATGCTGGTGATGATCAAACAATTTACAATGTACTTGTCGCGACAATGATGAAAATGTGGAAACAAGAAATATTAAAATTTTTCGCTTGAAAATGACTGAAAAGCGTTAATGTTTTAAAACCTTTTTATACCAAAAATTTATTCATGAATTTTGCATAATGATTTTTGAAAATTTTTTGCTTGACTAATGGATTGATGATGCATAAAAGGAACATTTTTTTTGTAAAAGAGCAATCAAACAAAAATTTGTGGAATGTTTTACCTATGCAATTTCCACACTTAACAAAATGGTTGATGATGATAATAACGGTGGCCAAAATATGACGATTTTTTGATTTATTCACCAGAGGTATCCATGGCGATCAAAAATGTGTTCGTCAAATATGGCCCGGACGGACAGTGACGAGATGCATAGGTAGATGGGCAAGTAACAAAAATAAATACGGAAAATGAATCTGGCGGCAAATTGACGCCGGAGGGGTGGGGGGAGGGGATTTGGGCGGCGGATACGATATTAATGCTTTTTTAAGAAATTATTTTGGACAAAATGACGCCGAAGCTGGAGGATTTGGGGGACAGAACAAGATCTTTTCGGATTAGGAATTATTTTTGACCAAATGACGTTGAAAGTGAAGGATATGTGGGAGGAGGAGGAAGGTGGGAAAGGAGTCGGACTATTTATAAATACTAAGATGAAGAAAATACAATCTTTATGATCTTTGCCATATCGAAGCGAAGGAAAGAGCATTTTCTCAGTAAAATGCTACGGTTTTTGAGCACTGATCGCCTCCTTATTGGTTATGGATGGCCTTTCTGGAAAGCTTGGAAAAAAAGTATCCATTTTTATGATTGATCGGACTGATCGGGTGTTTATATGTTCTTTTGCTGTTCACATCCCACATTAACAGTAGGGAGGGATTGGCTTGCTTTTAGATCAAAATCTAATTGTTTGATGTCGGAGGCTGGGATCGAAGTGCAATCCCTTCAAATCGTTTATGAACATTGTAGATAAAAAAAAAATATCCAAATTTGTAAATATTTTGAAATTAACGGGGAGTTAAAAATAGAAAACCGTCCCACGGACTCATGCAACTAACTAAGCCACACTTTGCGAGATTAAATATCCAAATATATTTTATTCAAAATAATAATCTCCACCCCCGAGGGGATTCGATCCACTACTATCTGTCCACAAACTGTTCCACTTAAAAATTTGCGTGAGCGAAACCAATTAAATTGTGGTGCTAGTGGAGAGAGGAGTGGCGCGTACAACCGCCAGTGTTGATCGTCGCCCAGTTTTTGTCGTGTCATTAACAGTTAAAATCATTTTTTGATGCTGATTTTGGGGGAAAAGGAAGGAACTTCTTATATTTAAAGGTTTGGGGGCACGGTTTATTTATTATTGTGCGGCATACACAAAAAGGGAAAGTGATCAAAATGATCGGACAATTAAAATTTTAATTTAGAATCAATGATCGGGGTAGGGGAGTCGGAGAGCAACCCAATGTAAAACGATTGCAGTTGGTTTGTTTGGTGATCTGAGAGTTCAAAATTGTTTTGTTGAGTGATCATTTTCTTTTGACTAAATGTTTTGGCTTAAGTTAAGCCTGCCTTGGGGTGATTGCCAGTAAAATTTCAAGGCTGCGATCAGATCGGGGGTTGGCAGAAAAAATGGTTCACATTTAATAGTAGGGTTGTACGGGACCGGGACCAGTACTGAAATGGACAATTTTTTCCATTTTGGTACTGAAATGTTGGTTCCGGTTTTTCAATTGGTCCCGGTTTTTTTTTTGACCGGGAGCAAATTTAGTCCCGGCTCCGCCCAAAAGTCCCGGTCCCGTACAACCCTATTTAATAGTATAATTGGATGGTCCGGTCCTCCGTTAGTTGCTTTTTGCGAAAATTTTCATTGCTCTTGGATTTAAAATGGATGGGATGTTTTTTTTGCAATTTTCAATTACTAGCTTTCAAAGGATGATTGATAGGCTGAGAAAGCATAACTTTGGGTTATAATCGGGATGAAATGAATGGACTTTGAACGTCATTCGCCCGCGGGCGATCGTTGTCGCACGTCAGTGAAGCGATGATATTTCGATGGTTCCATCCACCACCAACTGCCTGCTCCAGATCTTTTCGCCACCCATTCCGCCGGTTGGCAAAAAAAAAAATCAAAAAAATTTGGGTTAAATAGGAATCCAAAACAAAATTAAATCCTTTTCAGAAACATTCACAAAAGTATGTAGGATTTAGAAAACTATAAATAAAAGGATTTCAAAAAAAGCGAGATAGAATACAATAAATGGATTCTTTTGCATTTAAATCTATAATTATCTGTAGGTTTTAAGAAGATATAAAATCCTAAAAATTAAAAAAAAACCTCCAACAAAGACATAAAAAGTTGATTTACAGCTCACCAAAAGTTCAACCGACTAAAAAGCCGTAGACAAATTATTATTCAAATTCAAATCGAATTAACAACTACCATTAAAAATAGACAAAAAAAAAATCACGGGATAACTTTTCTTTACACCTTAAACCGAACCAAAAAGAATTTGAATTTTTCGAAAATTGTGTACGAAACAGTAACATTTTGAGTACACAGAAGGGAAATGCGATTGAAATGAGGCGGACGGAGGATGTGATGATGGCCACCCACCCGTCCATTTGTCCCTCTTAAAGCCCCGTTACCCTTTAGCCCCCCCCCGCCACCATTTATTGTTTGTTGGGGCTGACGCCGCCGCCTCCTCCTCTGGTTGGTTCTGTGAGTGAATGACCGACCACCACCACCGCCCCCAAGGGGCCGTCCTTATAAGAATACGGCCTTCACCTTTACTACCCGTATGTTTGTGTGCTGTCGTCCTGCTCTTCAGTGCCTGGCACTGATTGGCAAGAACAGCTTGAAACGGGTGGGGGCTAGGACGATTGAGCGAAATAAGTTTGGGTTGTGTGATCAGAGCTTTCATTGCACCCAATATTCTGATCACTGATCAGAAAGGATCAAATCAAATAACCTAGGCTGATCAGGATTATCATTCTAACATGAGAAGCGGATTAATAAAAACTTCAATAATTGAGTATTTTATTGCCCAAAACTACGGTTAGGCATCTTTGTTATAAATTTTTTTTCTTAACCACAAACGCTTTTTAAAAATGTGAAAATTTAAAAACATTGATGATTAGGAGAAAGGAGAGTGTTTTTTCAGGAAATTAAAGTTGTACCTATTTTTTGCATTACAATGCAGCGGGAATTCAAGAAGCTAAAAACAAAACAAAAAAATCCGCCGTTTAAAAAAATGAAGAAAATGAGAGAAATTTATGAATTGGAGAATTTGTAATCAGGTCACTGGGTTCAAGACATTGAGACAGACTTTAGTGCTCTATTGATTTTCTGATAACAGATTTTGATTCAATATTTTTCGGGACGTCAATACCAATGGATTTCCCATTTTCGAGACATGGATACCTCCCATTTTCGCCGCGGGGGAGGAGCAAGCAT
>MEIZ01000127.1:53438-70841 GCA_001723225.1 Globodera ellingtonae | reverse complement strand
CTCGTCCTATGGGTGGTATGGAATCAAGTGAACTGAGTCCGAACGCAGTTGGAGTCCCAGTAATTTTATTTAATTAAATTATACAATTCAAGAGTTTGTTTCCAACCCAAAATTGTTTAATTCTTTTCCAAAATTGTTTAATTCTTTTCCAAAATTGTTCCAATAATCGAATTGAAAAATGTTATTTGACTAAAAATTTGATTGGCCAATGATCACAAAATATTACACACTCACGGGTATTAAATTTTTTTGGCCTTAATGCTAACCATTTCCGGTAGTCATGATTGTGTTGGAGTTGCTCACAAATATTTGGTTTGCCGTCCTATTTCTTGCGGTACTAAAAGTTACGGCGCTCAAATTGTCATGCCCGTACTCCCCCTCAGCGCGGGGGAGGGTGCCTTGTCGTCCATCGCAGGGCGCGTTTATCGCCAGCGGATCCAATCCATCCATTCTCCGTGTATCGCTCGGCGCTCGGGACAAAACCGATGATCGGACCGATCGATCGGACGGACAACGTGGCCCCTCTCCCCCCTTATGTATAGCTGCTGCCCCTCAGGGGCGGAAGACAGGGGGGGGGGAAGAACAGAGAAGAAGAAGAAGAAGAGCATACTGCCGCCGCTGCTGCTGCTGCTGTTGTTGATGATTGTGAATAAGTGGTTGGTGGTTGGTGTTGTCGCCTTCTTCTCCTCCTCTTCCTCCTTCCCCCTTCCGCCCTCTCTTCATCATCACCTTTTCTCTTGATGATTGTTCTTCCTCTTCTTCATCCCCCTTTCGTCTTCTCTTCCGTTCAACGCGTCGTCTGTCATCAGCGATAGAAGACGATTGTGGGCGTTGGGGGTGGGAGAGGGGGGGGGGACACCATTTGTCCTTCAGTAAGGGACAAAACGGGATGGAGGCACACACCCAACCATCGTTTTGGGTATAAAACGAAGATAATGGAGGAAGCAACGGAAGAGTGTGGGCCAAAAGGATAATGATGATCATGATTAAGGACAAAAGCTTAAAGGAAAGAGGATCTGGGGACGCCGAAAAGTACACATACCTACTATAAATGGATATGGAGTTAGTGATGCTCGAAAGTGTCTCGGTCTCGAGTCTCGGGAAATTTTGGGTCTCGAGAAACACTATTAGAAGTGAGTGGATAAATGTGAAAGGGAAAATGAAGGTCGGACGAGAATGACGAAGGAAGAAATAAATTAGGTAAATAAGTTTTACTAACTTTATTTCAACCTTTGATTGATCTGATCAGTAAGGAATGGATTAATAACACCAAAATATGAATTTTTTCAAAATGATCAAAAAGGAAACGGACCAACGTATTTTTAATAGTGACCGGTGAAGTGAAAAATCGGGATTCGAGACCGGGATTAGAAGAATGGCCGGGCAAAGTCCGGGATCGTGCCCAAAAATCCCGATTTCGGTTTAATCCCAGTCATAGGTCATACAAAACCAGTATTTCCAACCAGGCATTGGGACGCCGCGGGAATCCCTGGCGGGTCGAGATCCTAATCCGCCGGTCACCATTTTTAAGATAATTTCCAAAACTTAATTGTACTGAATATATGCAAATGTATAATCCGATCACTAACTGATCAGTTCAAGTAGACAAAACATTCAAATACTATAAAGCGATTTGGAAGAGGTTCAAAAAAATTTCAAAACAAAAACGAAAAGTGCTTTAATGCAGAGGTGGGCTCCTTTTATTTGTAAGTAGCTCCAAAACTTATTTCCGAATTCCCGCCAATGGCCAAAATAGCGATGACGTTAAACCCAAAATTAGAGCTTACTGACTTGCGTAGTGGATCAAAAAAGATAAAATTTTCACTTGCATTTTGCCGAGAGGCCAAATCTGCAAAAATCGGCTCAAATAGCCTGCAGGCATGGACATTTTGTACATCCGGCTTATCCAACTTAAATATTTTCGTCAACATTTGTTTGTTTGTTGCCGCGGGGAGAGAGGTGACGAGAACAGAAATGAGAGCGGATGAGCGAAGTGATGACGAAGATGCTTAAGGATCAGAGGGGGGGGGGGGGCTTATACACATCTAGATGTGTATAAGAGACAGATATGAAATAGAAATTGAATTTTTGCATGAAATGTGTGTGTTTTTAATCATATCACTCCATCAACAATTTTTCTCAACAATTCGGGGTTGGAAATTGCTTTTACATTTTGGACATTTTTTAAGCGAAAATTCAAAAAAAAAAATGCGAAAAATGCTTGAAAATGAACAAATTTGGCAATCTGTCAAAGATTATTCAAAATTTAAACAAAAATTCTTCAAAAAGCTCCAGAAATTTAAATAAAGGACAAAAAAGGACAGGGACCCCAAATAAAGTACAAATCTTTAAAAAAAGTACATTTTCAAAAACAGTACAAAATCTTTAAAAAAAGTACAGATGGCAACCCTGCTCTAACATATGGTTTTGCCAAGCCGTAATTTTGTGATGTCCAACGACCGCGGTGTCATTTGCGGTGGAAGAAATTAGCAAAATTTACGTCTTTCCGTGAATTTGAATTGGTTAAAGTTGAAAACTTTTCTGATTTCATATAAGATTTACAGGTTTAAATACAAAGTCAGAAAAAATTTAAATTAATTAAACTTAACAAATGCGTACGCTAATATTTTTAAAGACATTAAAATTTTATTATTTTTTTGAGGCATAAATTGTATTTTATTTTAATATTACCATTCCAAACAATTTGTTTTACACTGTTTCATCAACGCCACTCTTTTCAAGCTTTCTTAAAGTAATTCAAGAATCGGTTTAAACATTGCTCGCGCGAGCAATGACTGCCAATTTTTGCTCTGCCACTAATGGCATCAATTCATTTTTTTCACCAATACACAAAATGCCATTGGGCGTTTCCAAGGAGCCGCCCTCGCATTCGATGTGGCATATATTTTGTGCCTGCCGCCAGTTCACAGTTTTACCGCTGTTGGCATTAGGTTCATTATGCCTAGAGCGGCATTAATAATCAAAGTGAAAATCCCTTTCACCAGCGCTCGCTGAATGTGCCAATGAGTTAAATGGGCTTAATAAATTTTATAAGCTTTTAAATGTATAATTATAAATTCGGTGAAATAAGCTAGATTTAATTATATAATAGTTTTTGAACTTAATGATGTCACAATTTTGAGGTAATAAAATTTTAAAAAACAATTTTGACTCAAAAAACAATTGGGAATAACGAAAAATATTTAAAAAACTAAAGTTTCCTAAACATTTATCGATAATTTCAGAATATGAAGTTAGCAAGAGAATAAATTTTGTCAAATTTTTATGCATTCTTTTGGCATTCCAATGAAAATTCGCTCAATTTTGGCCCGATTGTGTGGCGATGCCAATGCTGCTGGTAGAGCAGCAGCTGGAGATCCGGACGACCGCTGGTCCAACCAGTACAGGTAGGAATGTTGAGAACGAAAAAGCGCTTTCCAAACCGAGAAAAATTGGTTTCATGTTACAGGGAGCGCGAGAAGAACAGCATCTACCGCTGGGTGGGCGTCCGGCAAGGTGGTGAACTGCTAGCCGTGTACGAGCGGGAAGGCGAAGAGGGCGTTCTGCACTTTGCACAGGTCTCGGCACACTGATTGAGAATCTGGCTTCGAGAGTGGTGATATGAATCAACCCAAAATTCTCGAGACCAGACATTTGTCACTCACTCTTTGGTTCGTAATAACGCTATTGCTTATGCAGGAGAAAATGGAGTCCATGCTGTACAAAGAAGGTATGCAACCACAGCCGATCAAATTTGTGGACTACGTGCGCTGGCGGTAAGCATAAGGCTGAAGAATTAAATTTATTTACAATAATTAATTAACAAAAAAGTTATATTGATGAGCTTTAGAAAATTTTAAAGTTAAAATTTTAAAAAAAATTTTGGACAGTAAAAGCGTCAACATTGCACTCGGCGTTACGGATGAGACGACGGAACTGAACGAGAAGCACTCGCGCTTTACCGCGCACGAAGCCCAGTGGCGCATGAACAAGCGTGGAATGGACGGCGAAACGTTGGTGCACTTGTTGCTGAACAGGCAGGAGTTGGTGTGCCATGAGGTTGCCCGCATTCTGATCAACCGGTACCCGGGCTTGGCCAAGGACATCTACTTGGGCGAGGAACTGTTCGGTGGGCACTTTTGATTGGCATTTTGCAGATTTGTCGTGGTTCTTGGAATAAATTCAAAAATTTCAGGACAAAGCTGTTTGCATTTGGCCATTGTTCATGACGACTACGTTACGGTGAAATTTGTTTATTTTTATTTTTTGACAATTTTGGCATTTTTTTTTGAAAAGGCTAAAACTCTGTTGGAGTACGGTGCCTCGGTAAATGCGCGAGCCAACGGCGATTTCTTCATGCCGGAGGGCTTTGAGCCCGGCGGCGGTCGTCGAGGCATGGACTACGAGGGTAAAAAATGATTTTTTAAATTCATTTAAATTTTACAACTCCAGGCTATGCTTATTATGGAGAATACCCGTTGGCGTTTGCGGCTTGCTTCGAAAATAAAGACATTTATGATCTTCTAATACAGTATGGTGCTAATCCAGACAAACAGGACACGTTCGGCAACACAATTGTAAAAAACAACTGTTTTTTTTTATATTAATGTTCCGAATTTTTTTAAGCTCCACATGTGCGTGATCCACAACAAAAATGCAATGTTTTATTACAAATCTAAGCATTACAAAATATAAAAAATCGGAAATTCTTTTTTTAAACATCTTATTTTGGTCTAATCAAATTTTAATTCTAATAAATTAAAAAATGAATTTCCAGTCAATGTACAGCTATTCGGCCAGGCATTGGCACAGACCGGCACACAGACTCGAGAACTTTGCTGGCCAAACTCCGCTTACATTGGCCACAAAACTGGGGCGTAAACAGATTTTTGAAGAAATGCTCGAATTGATGAAAGTGAGTGGGGAAGTCGACGGACGTTGTTTTGTCAAAATAAATATGATCTGATTTGATCTGGTTTATGTCTTTGGCATAGCAAATATAATGGACAAGTTTTGTAATTTGGGGACTCTAAAAACGGGATCAAAAATTTCCAATCTTTCATAAAAAGCTAATCGATAGAACAGCCAGAAAAGGCCCCAAATTGGCCTATTTCCGAGTTTTTAACTTTTTGAGCTTGTCCAATCGTAAAGCTATAGCTTAATGATGGCTTCATCTCATTTAAAGCTTTTATTTGGTGTAATGTTTGACCAAATCCCTTCAACTTGAAAGAGGTTATAAAACATCGTTAAGGTAGCCGATTACCCATGCTTTAAAACATCAAAAATTGCTAAAGTTTCTTTTCTGCTAAGGTGGAATTTTGGCGATTTTCGGACATGACGTGCAGTGCATACCCACTGGATGCGCTGGACACAATTCGTTCTGACGGAACAACAAGTGAATTTAAATATATATTACCATTTATTTCAATACACGAAATTCGTTCTGGATTTTAAAAATTTATATTTTTTTTTCAACAGATTACGACTCGGCATTGATGACGGTGCTCGCCGGCGGTACAACTGAGCACCTGGAGATGGTCAACTCTGAAGTGATCCAGCGTCTTCTGGCCGACAAATGGGACGCATTCGGACGGGTATGTCTTACTCTAGAAGACAAAATTTTTTTTAAAACTATTTAATTTAAAATTGTTTTAGAGAAAGTTGTTTGAGCGTCTTGCCCTGCTAGTCGTCCACCTGGTTGCTCTCGGCCTGGTTGTGTATCTGCGTCCGCCCAACGCCGACCAATTGTACATGCAACAACCGGAGGCGTCCGACTGGGCGCGTACCGTTGCTGAACTGCTTGCCATTCTGTGCAGCTGTTGGTTCGTGTTCGTCCAACAAATGGACGAATTGCGCTGCAATGGCATACGTGCCTACTTGTGGCAAACGGTAAGATGGCACAATTAATTGTTTTTTATTGTTTGTTTTATTTAAATCTTTAATCAGAAATTAGTTGGGTTGGGAAAAGCATTTAGTGAGCAAAGTCAAACCTTAAATGTAAGAAATTTAAAACCAAAATTTAACTTCCTTTCCGTTAAGTCAACTGTGCCTGCCAAAATGGTGTACCTGATAGCAAATTTGTGCCTTCTCGCTTGTGTTCCACTTCGTTTTATTGGATGCATTAGTGTAAAAGAATTTTTAATTTTTAGTTTTCCTTATTTTATTTTTCATTGCACTAATTTAAAAATTATTATATTTTAAGTTAGAAGATGCTTTATTGTCATTTGCTTTTCCTGGCAGTTGGGCCTATGTGCTTTTTTTCGCAAGGCATTTTTGTTTTTTTAATAATTTTTATGATTTTTTTCCTTCAAGGACTACTAAACTGATCGGACCATTTGTTCAAATGATCTACACAATGATTGCGGGAGACTTGGTGGCATTCAATTTATTTTGTTTTTTGAAAAGGAATTTTAGTTACGATTTGTGCTCATCTCTTCGATCTTTATGCTACCATTCACAGAGAGTGGGTGTATTTTCTTAATTTAAGAATTACATTTAAACAAACATTTATTTTGCTATTTAAATTAGGTAGTTCATCATTTTATTTTAAAACATATTAATCACTTTTTATGGAGAAATTATTTATGCCAATCATTGTGTTAGTGTTATACTGATTTTTTAATAATTTTTAAAAAATTAGAATTGAATAATACCGGTACTGAAATTTTTGTTTTTAGGACTGAAATCTTCCTGATTTTTTATAGCTCTTTAATGGTCACGGTAATACAAATCGTTATTTGTGTCCACTACTAGCTCCGGGTTTTCAAAAAGTCCCGATCCCAGTGCCGCCTAAATGAAGCTTTCTAAATTAGTGACAAAATAATAATTTTAACTTAAAGCTATGTATTTTCTGGGCAAGGACATATCGACCAAACAAAGTCTGAACGCGTCAGACGTCGACTTTTGCCTGCTGAAATACAACTCGACCAATTACGACTCATTTTTTACCACCTTTTTGACATTGTTTCGCATTTGCATGAATGCTATTTTTGTGAGATTTCAAAATGTTTTTAATTTAATTTATTTTCACAATTATCAGTATGAAGAAATCGCTTGTGCTAACTATGCATTCGTGATGAAGACATTGGTAATTTAAAATTAAGTCAAAATAAAAAGCATTAATTATTTTTTCTTAGTTTGTGCTGTTCACTTTTCTCATGGTTTGTTATTGAGCATATAAAATATTTTTTTGTCAATTAAATGTTTAATTTTTTATGAAAATATATTTAGTTCATAATGATGATCACTCTTTTGATCGCGATGATTAATAACACGTACAGTAAATTGATCGAGGAGGCCGAATTGACATGGCGTCAACAGGCCACTATTTTTTTAAAATAAATTAAAAACAAAAAAATAAAATATTTTTGAAATTGAGAAATTTCGCTAAACAAAAAAAAGCAACATTAAATTTTCAGCAGGGACAGGTTGTGATGGTGTTGGAGCGTAGCATTGATTCGGCACAATTGGCGACATATCAAATGGAATATTCGGTACGCATGAACGTGCCCGGCAGGGAGACGCGCGGTCTGAAGGTGATCAAGCAGACCACAAAGACACGGGCGAATCAGCGAAAGCAGGCACTGGCCAACTGGAAGGTTGGGCAATAATTGGAAAAATCAAACTTTGGGTACTGAAGTGTCCTTTTTACATGGGGACTCAGTTTGTATCTAAAAAGCCATTTCCGCACCTTGAGACCTATTTTTCATGCTTATTTGTTAGCTCGTAGAGAACTACAGCCAATCAATTCCGAGTTTTTTTTAAATTCAACAATTAAGCATTGCAGAGAGATTTTTTGCCGGAATTTCAACTTTTGAAATTTTCTGAGTCAAAAAAAAACTTGTGCGCTTTTAGTTGATAGGCCGGAAAGTGATCACAATGGCCAAGGAGTTGGGCACCCAGTCGGCCAAGTATTTGCTGCACAGCCATGACCGTCTGGTGGCAGACGATACCGTAGGCGGCGGTTCAACTGTGCCCAGAAGCTCGTACAGTACGCGACCGTTCACAATGTTCGGCAGCAATGCCTCATTGGCACACCGTCCCATTTCCAACATTGGCACAAGGGAGGAAATGGAGGCCAAGCATCAACAGAAGCCGGGTGCTGATGAACCAGCGGAGGAGGTTCAACAACAATCGCTAATCAGTGAAAGAACGGTAAATTTGTAAAAATTAATATTGAAATAATTTTCAAAAATTTTCTAAATCTATAAAATTTTCCTTTTTCATATTTAAAATTATTTTGGCAATACTTTTCAGCGTCGTCCGTCAGTGCCAAACTCACAGTATCCCAGGCTGAGTATACCAAGCATGGATCGTCACCAACCCTTGATGCTGTTCATGGATAAGTCCAAACTTCGCGAGGTGGTCACGCATGCGACGGTGAACAACATGAAGCTGCAACATGCGGAACATGAAGAGGCGCAACGACAGAAAAAACAGGTTGAAAGAAATTGAAAAAACGATGTCAAATATCGTATAAATAAGTTAGTTCTCTTTGCAAAAATGAATAACACTTCTCGTTCAGATACTGCTTGCCGGGGTTGGCCATCGCCGAAAGGTGCCCGGTGCAAGCAATTTGCCCGGAATGGTAAACGTGGCCCGAAGAAAACTGCTGGCCTCAGAATCTGTCACTTCTCTGAATAGTAGGCCTTCGACAGCCGGAGGGCCTGTGCGAATGGCACATTTAAATGTGCCGCAGGAAAAGTTGGCAATAAAATTCCATCAAAATTTCAAAAGCGGCGGCGTTGAGCTTTTGCCGAGCGGAATGCCGAACATGCCGGTCACCTCACCAAGGGTTTATGATCGTCGACACTCTGGTGAATGGAGTCGGCAACAACGCGCCGTCGCTCCACAAAAATCGCACAGTGTGGTTGCCATGGAACCGCCGGAAGAACAGCTCGACCAACATAATGGCATTTTTTCAATGACAACAATGCCAAGCAGTACAGAGATTTCTATGGTACCTGCAGAGCACGAACAAGTTTATCATCAACCCGATCAACACATTGAACTGATCCAAATGGCAACAATGCCGAGCAGTACCGGGATTTCCATAGAACACGAAGGCCAAGAACAACATATTCAACAACAGCTCAATCAGCAAAATAAACTTAACACAATAACACCGATGTCGAGCAGTAGCAGCACCAAAAAGGCACGTCAACTAGTTCGTCGGGACTTGTTCAGAGCCAAAAACAGTCCACCAACAAACAGCTCGAGTTCAAACAGCCGTTCAGAGCGGGCACAGAAAAAAATGAAAAAAACGGATAATTGAAAATGATTACCTCATTATTTGTCAAAAAAAAAAATCGGGTGTTGTATTTGTATACATTACATATTAAAGTTAAAACTTGTAAAATAGTGAAAATAGTGCAAAAAAAAAAAGAGAAAAAACGCACTTTTATTCCAATTTCTCACTTTCTTCAAAAATGTTTTCGTTAAACTTCGCAGAAAATTTGCAGTGTCGAATGCTTAACAATGCGTTTTAGAAAATTTAAACCGTACCTTAAATAAATTTTTTGAAAAAAGTTTCGTGTTTCGACGAAAAATTTCTCCGTTTTTTGAGTCTCGGTTTCAAAATTTGGGGTCAATTTTCGGTCTCGGTTCTTGGCCAATTTTAAGTCTCAGACATCCTTAACGTGTCGCTGATCAAGATTTGCAATCAAAAATTGGAACCAAAAGCAACAAGAGTTTAGATTTTTTCAATGTCTATTTTGATAATGGAATCTGCTTGAGGATTTTGTATTTCTGATAAATTCAGGATTGCAATCTCACGACACATTTTGCAGACATTTAATTCCATGCGCCAAAAAAGTAATAAAAAAATATTTTAACAATAGTGCAAGTGCGGGCCGAGTCGTCCATCAATAACAAAAGTAATTAATTAATGACATTAATGGGTCGCCGATAATACGCTGTATTTATTTAAGGGGTGCTAATTTACCGGTTTTTAAAAATAGTAAGTGCACATTTTGTACAGCAATAACCGAATGTTTGTGCATCAATAAGAGCGAACTGCTTGCTCTCCAAAGTGGGCCACCAGCAGAATTGTTGTCACCAACCAACCAACCAATCAAAAACATTTTAATAAATATCACAAAAGTGTAAACAAAATTTGAGTATTTAATGGGCAGCCAACCAAAACATTCATTAACAGTTTCAATTCCTTATTTTATAATCATACAACGCTCTCCCAAATTGTGCCAAAATGCACTGTTCATCATCAATGCTTCTCCTTTTCCTGGTGCTGCACATTGTGTTGCTGGCTGTAAGTGAAGGCAATGATCGTCAAGCCGCCGCGCTTGAACCACGCAGCAGTCACAATGTTGACAATGATCGTGCAGCCGCCGCGCTTGAACCGCGCCAGCGTCGTGGCTTCGGAGCGATTCTTGGATTTGCAGCGAGCGCTACCAAAATGGGCTGCAAGCTGTTCCCAACCAAAGCGTGCCCTGTGCTGGCAAAGATTCCATTATTTGGGCGCAAACGACGCGCTGCTGAAAGCGAAAACGCTGTGCCAGCCGAAGTGGGCGAATTGCTGGAGAAAACAACAACCGAGCTGAAGAAGGTGTCCGAGACGGAGGGCTTCACCGAGCTCAGCGAGTTGGACCAGGAACGCAAGCTGTTGGAGTCTGTTGAAAAACTGGACCAAGGCGAAATTCTGAAGGTGTTGTATGCATGTGGATGATGGGTATCAAAATGTTTTTGTTCAGGAACAGCTGAAGGAGACAATTGATGAGGCGGAAAAGGCTGCTGAGAAATCGTTGGACCGAATTGTTATGTACACTGAAGGGTCGGTGGACGCAAAAATTGCCATGCAACAGGTGTTCAAAACGATCACGGACGACACGAAGACGCCCAAGCAGAAGGTGGAGAAGGTCAAGGAGTTGGAGGAGAAATGGTCCGCCGATGTGAAGGAAAGCTTGAAGCCCAACATGGACGAAAAGGTCATCGACGAGGCGGCACATTTCTTCAGCAGTGTGCCGCAACAGATCGATCTTGGCGCAAAATAAAGCTTTTTGGATGCTTCAAAAATTCATTAGCTATGCATTTAAAGTTCCTAGCCACAAATGATTTAAATTTGTAGAACATACAATTAGATCTTGAAACCAATAAAAATGAATTAATTTTACATTAAGATTCGCATTTAAATAATCAGTTACCTAATGCCCTAAATTTTAGTGTTCTAAAGAGCGCAAGGTCCACCTGTAATTTTTCGTTGTTCAATTCAATGAATGATCAGCTATAGATGAGATCATTTATAAATGTTCCAACCGAAAGATCAGCTATTTTCAATAGCCTGATTTAGAAAGAACTGATCACCTCCATTCCATCCTTGTACATCTCCATTGCGTAGTTAATGTGTTTATCGGTACAGTTTCCCTCTGTCATTTTCCTGCCCACTTGGCACACGTAAGAGGTAGAGAAAGGACTTGAGGACCGATCGAGATTACGATCGAGAATCTCGATCGGTCCTTTCTCTAGTAAGAAGCCATGACTGCAAGCAGTGTTTGTGCAAGATAATAATGATCCAGCTCCTGCAGAAGGGTGCAAACAGGGATGTCGATATCGTCTCCTCAAAATACGATATACGATATTTACAATACAACAAATTACGATACGATTTTTTTACGATACACGATATGACGAAAATTACGATATTTACGATTACGATACGATACGATATTTTTTCTACGGTGGTGCCGGTACGCGCCGCCGAGAATATTTCAATTTTTGACTCAATTTCATGGCCTTTTCATAAGCGCTTCCCACTTTTGGTCGTCCAGCCCCAAACTCTGTTTGACATTTTGCGTAAAATCAAAAAGTGCGCCATTTTTAGCAGAAAATCGAACGAAATTGACGCAGATTGTCTCGAAGTTCTACGTCAAAACGCCGAACAGCGCAGCATCTGGCTTAAAAATTCATTTATAGAGAAGAACAAAATTGTTATAGATGCTTATGTTAATCATTAGGATAAAATTGGACGCGATTACCCATTGAAATCAAGTTTTTGGGCTTATGTCCTCGTTGTACTCTCCGAATAACGTTTTGTTTCCCCATTCAAATCCGTTAACGAATTTTTTTGCAAAAATTCTTTTAACGAATCAGAGACAAGAAGTGGGCAACTCGTCCCAAAGTTGTTCATCCGATTTTGTGCCATCTTTCCTGATACGGCACGAGTATCTCTGCAAGACGCTCCTCATCTTTGACTATTTCCAAGCCCGCCACACGGTTGACCATCAAAGCCAGGGCAATGATTACATTGGCACCGAGCTGGCCCATGTGCCCGAATCGGTAATGGCACACTGAGAAGTGGCGACATTCAATTGCTTCAAATTTGTTCAATATTATTGTGCAGTAATCGCTATCATTTTTCAATCTCCGTGTTAGCAGGACCGATTTTGAAGGAATTTTTCCTGGCCAGGAATTTAAATTAGATAAATGCGTGGAGATTCGTCGGTTTTGGTCATTTTTAATTAATATTTTGGCACTTTTTTCCCGGACCACCCTTTTAAAACAGCAACAGTTAATCCCCTCCACAATTTCTATTCTTTTGCCGGCTGATGTAATGTTGCAGCACTGACTGTTCGTTCTCCGCGAACATAAGAGAGTACGGACAAAAACTTTGTCGCGGGAATTTCCCACACCCCCCCCTGTCTCTTATACACATCTAGATGTGTATAAGAGACAGGTTTTAAACTGTGGGTGCATTATTCCATTTCTCACTTTTGCACCTTCTTCGAAGCGGCGCTCATATGCAAATCCCCTTCCGTAAATGTATCATTTTTTGTTACGTTTACGATTTCCTTTAATGAGTGGGCGGACGGGCTTTTTGGCAAAATGTTCTTTTAAAGAATCAATGAGCAGAGCACTTTGACCATTAATTATGAACAAAAATAAAAATATTTTAACTCTGGAACTTATTTTTGAATTCATTAGTGCACTGCCATTGGACAGACGATAGGCAAAAATTCGTATTCCGACAGTATTCGACTTTTTCATTTTGGAGAAACCGAGTCAGTGGCTGAAAGCATTTTTTCCTTGTGTAGCAAAGTACACCGATTTTATTTTATTTATTTTTTAAATTTAGGTTTCGACTGCCCGTGAGGCCCAAGCGCGCATTATGTTGGCTGCGGAAGGGCGTACGGGCCAGCGGCTGTTCTTATACATGCGCCGTAAGCTAAATTGTTGTCTCGTGTTTTTAGCATTTAAAAAATTCTTTGCCAATAAAACAAAAGAAATTATCATATACTTAATTAATTTCTGTCACCTTGGTAAAGCAATACCGGCACAGAAATTTTGTATATTTAAATTTCTTTTTTATTACAGAGCTTACGCATCATTTTGGCCTGGAATGAGTTTTGGCATTGAAGATTGGGCATCTTCAAACGCACCAGTGCCTGACAACTATGGCATTGCCCAGTTCCACGTTCAGATCGTAGCGCTCGTGGATTATTTGGTGGCCAAGCAGGATCCAGCAAAATCTATAATGGCTCGGCATGTAAGTATACCCAAATGTATCCAAAAATTACTATTTTCTTAATTTAGTTAAATAAAATTATTTCAAATGATTTTAACGGAATATTAATACAGTTCTCGACATCATGGCCGATAACATGAATGCGTAGGAGTGTGGAAAAGTGAATTTCAGGAGAGATGAGTGAGATTGGTGGCGATCGCGGCCTATTTTTGATGGGACTCAAAATTTGTTAATTAATTATTATTATTCACTTCTCATACAATAAAAAAAAGCATTTCCTCAGGGCCAGCTAGTTGTTCGATTTTAAATGTGTGAGACAATCATTATGCCGTCTCATTTCGTATCCTCGTCAACCCATAATTTTCTCAAATTTAAACGGTTGAGCCGTTTTTCGGTAGTCTCGATCCGGGAATCGAAAATATTAATGTGGACCCAAAATTGGCTGTTTATCGCTACCTCAAAATCAAAAGCTTGTTTTTTGAAATTTTAACTTCTTTTCTGTAAATTCGATTTTGTTAAGTTACTAATTTGTATGACGAATTCTTGAGAGGTTGCCCATGTGCCAATCGGCCAACCAATTCTTAGTCCTTTTGAACTCATGAACATCTCATGAATCTTCTGCATCAGCTCATTCTCTCCCCCCGCCTTCTGGTACTTGCCGAAATGTTGGCCCACATCTTTGATGATTTCTTTCGATCCGTCGATGTATTTGCCATTGAAATGGGCAAACGGTGCGGTCCCCATTGAGGGAGAACCCAAAAACAGTTGGTTACTGATTCTCTATGTAGGGAAATCTCCGACAAAGCAGTGTGATCAACATCCGCTCTAGATGGAACAATGTTTAATCAACTGTAAGATCTGACTTGAACTGGCCCATCAGATAATTTTCAGTCAAATCACATAAACATTGACAGGAAAGTGATTTACTCGACCCCCCACATTTTTGGGGCTCACCCCGACCCCGACACGCCGCTCCGAAAAATCTCAACGCCCAACACCCAACCCCCCAACTTTCCCACCCCCGAAGGGTCGGGGAGTAACCCTAATTTAAAATGCTAATTTTTAATCTTTTGTTTTTTCTTTACATGGAAAGGAATTTGTTTCCAGCGTAACCATGTTTCCACCATCAAGTCGCATGCTTGGCTTAGAGTGGTCGATGTGCTGGGGAAATGGAACAGGTACACGACATTTTCCAACGGATCCGCACCAGCTTGGCATTTTTTTATCCAACAATTTTGAATAGACCTCAAAGCATTAAAACTTAATTCTTCGAAAACATCCATAACAGCCGTTTTAATAATTGTGTATTTAAAAGGATAATTTAATATGAAAATTTCTTAAAGCAACAAATTGATCAACGCGCTAATTTATTATAAATACCTATATAAAAATATTTATTTCTTATATGGTAGTTATTGTGATGTTCAATTTTTGGGAACAAAGGATTTTAAGTTCTCTCAATATATCCGCATAATATCTTCAATCGGTTTCCGTTGAATGTCCGGCACATAACACTCATCGGTAGGGTAACCCAAGGGCAGGAGAAGGGACACCTAAAAATTTATTTATTTATTTTAACTTTTTATTTTAAAATTAAGCACTTTTTCATTGATCGGTCTTTGTAAAATTTCTCGAATTGCCGCGCCTGCATTCAGAGGAGTTGTGACCACAGTTACGAGGCCAGCATTCTTGAAAAAAATAATTGGCTACAAATGAAATTCAAATATTAATTTATACTCTGAAAAATTAAAATTAATTACAAAATAAATTATTTAAAATTTTTTTATATACCTAATACATATTCTACCTGAATTGCCGCCAGCAAAATGCCAATTGCAATTGCTGTGCTTTGTTCACTGTAATAAGTTGGTTTCCGATCACCCGTGTCATTAAGTTGATATGCCTAAATTTTTTATGGTCATTAAACAAATATAAAAAAAAACCAATATTAACTCTATCTCGAGTCGAGTTTTTTAAATATTAGACAAGTTGAAGAAAAACATAGCCGTACATATTTTTGCCTAATACATAAACATAACTCCAAATAACTACAAAGAACCTAAAGCGTAACTTCAAAGTAAATAAACCATGTCCTCAAACATATCATTCAAGTTTTCAGTAACAAAAATGTTCAATAAATGACTAGAACGCACTCCACTCATGTCGTTTGAAGTTTTAAAAATAATGCTGATTTTTTAAATTTCCTGCTCACATGCTTCATCACCGCCAGGAGAAAAGGTGCCTCGGTCAGGTAGGGCTTGTTCCAGTTCACGTTCAGCGGTGCCACATCCAACACCCATTGGGCACCCATTCGTCGACTGTAGTTGATCTGTTCCTGCTCCTCCACAACCTCACGGATTGCTCGTTTGATTCGGTCACTTTTGATCAGACAAAAGGTCCACGGCTGCAGGTTGGCACCGCTTGGCGACGTGCCTAAAAACTGAAAGTTACAATTTCTACAATACTGTATACCTAATAAGCAAAAATAAATATTGCAAGTGAATTTAATTTTTTTAATTTTTTTTGACGCTTTGCTAAATTTAAAGACGCGACCTGCCGCTTTAATGATATTCTGCACAATTTTCAACGGAATGTCTTTGGAGCTAAAGCATCGGACGCTCCGACGCGTCTTCATCAGTTCATAGAAGAGTTGGGAGCGTCTGAGCATTTCCTCCTCCCCAAACGAGCTTGGATGATAAAGCATTTCAGCACTTTGTGTATGGATGAAGCTGTCGTTTTCCTCCTCTACGGCGGCATCCAAATCGGAACCAACCTCAAAAAAATGAAAAATTAGTGCTTTATTTACGTACTAAAAAATGGACATTGCGCATGATTAAAAACTTTAATCATTTATTAATTTCATCAATTGCACGAATTAATTTAATTTGAGATTTATGTGCAAATGTTATGAGCTAAATGAGAATTTCAGGGATAATAATCCCCCACCTTTTTGTCCACAAATTGCCCACTTGTCAGCTCTCGAATGCCATCGGCACTGCTTCTTCCAACTCTTTGGGCACGTTGTTGGTCTCCAGCTTCACGTCGTCGCGAGTTTAGCCAAGCGCCGAACAGATGTCGGGCCAAGGTCATGGCCAGCTTGACCATCCACTGATATTTTGGGATTTTTAAATTATTTAGAACAATTTGCAAAGTAAATCATTAAATTTGTGTCTTAGTGTAATTTTCTTGATTTTAATTTATCAAAGTTGCAATTCAGAATTCACTAATTTTATACAATTACTTCTTTCAACACCACGCGAAATTGAATGACCACAACGGTGGCAACGAGGGCCACAGCCATCTGGCCAGGCTCCACCGGACCGGACGACGGTGGCGGTGCCGGAGAAGGCCCATAATGTTGGGGGTAGGAAGGAACCGACGATCGCTGGCACATTAACGAATAAAATCTGTTAAATAAAATATATTTTAAAAATTTTTTTTAGCACATATTCACAGTAGGGTTAAAACCCCGACGTCGGGGTTGAGAATTGCGAGGTCGGGGTTTTCGGGGGTGGGACTGTCGGAGTCGGGGTCGAGGTTAAGTAACTAAATTTATTCGGGGTTAGAAGTGTCCGGGAAATTCCCGAAAAATGCCTAAATTTGCGGGGTTTAGGTTTCAATTCAACCATAATTAACAGAAAAGATTCAATCATTTTTACAAGAAAGAAGTGAAAATCGATTTTTATTACAAGAATTTACTAAATTTTGGTGGAATTTTTGCAAATAGCCCAATCATCGATCGAGTTAAATGAAATTTTCTGCATTTTAAAATTGGGGAATTGCCGCGACTTGTGCAGCAGTCCGCGTTGGTCGTAAAGAAAAAAAAAATCATTTTTCATTCGTTCAGATTCTTTCTCCAACAGAAGAAGAAGACCGAGTTCACCCTTCTTTCTCCAACAGAAGAAGAAGACCGAGTTCACCCTCCA
>MEIZ01000127.1:38249-53426 GCA_001723225.1 Globodera ellingtonae | reverse complement strand
ATCGCCTCGTCCGTCAAATGCGATCGATCATTCATGATCAAAAAAAGCTCTCCGAAAATGTGATCGCACGGGTGAATTTTCGTTTAGGTCATAAAATATTGATTCATTGCGAAAAATAAAAAAAGTCCTTATTTGTTAGTTTTAATTTTAAAAAACTTGTCAGAAAAGGTCATTGGATTGACACCATTATTTTAATGGCAATAGCGTTAGTTAAAAATATAACAACATATAAATTAATGAATATTAACTTTAATTTTAAATTTTAAAACAAATTATTATGATGACAAATTAACAAAATAAACACCGGATACACATATGTAATAAATTTGATATTCTTCCAACACATTTATACTGTAATTGCTTTCAATATAAAGAAAATTTGTGGTCTCTACGAGACACGAAAAACCCAATTTTTGGTCTAGTCTCGGATTGTTATCGAGCAGTCCTATTGAAATTTAGCGATCATTTTATAGACCCGATATTCTCCAACAGAACAATTAAATCATAAAAAGAATAAAATTGAGCAGATTTTATTTTTCAGAGATCGAATAGAAATATGCAATGCTCTAGGTTTGAAATGTTTATACAAAAAAGCAAAAAACGACGACAGGTCCTAAAAAGTCCCACAATTCTTAGAACATTTCGTAATAGTTTTTGAAAAACAGAAATTTCAATGCTTGGTGCATATTTGGCAAAGAAAAAGTCAATTTATAGGGGGGATATTACTCTTATGTCTATTGTAAATGCCAAATCATCGTCAAAAAACGATTTAAACAATTTTTGTTCACCAATATAATATTCAAAATTCCAGCCAAGGAAATTAATTACAAATATTAAGCGGACACCACCGATCTCTCGCCAATAAAATGCCAATGTATCCAAATTATAATGAAGCCAAAAGGATTTTGATAAAATTTTAATTTGTCAGAAGTTTTTGGCATTTTGGTCAGCAGTGTAATTTGTGCCGAGTAACTAACAAAGTTGGCCAAATTTTTTGACCCGATTTGAATGTTTGTACGGAATCATTAGTAGAGCTTCAAAAATCTATCCAACTTTTGACGAAAAAACATCGCACTCGGTGCACGTGCACCTGCTTGACGCTTTGCACGCGACTTGCACACATGCGGAAGACACGAAATCACCGGTGGCACATTAAGGTCCAGCGCGTATTCCTCATGACTTTCGCCTGTTTTTAAATTAACTAATATTTTCAAAATTCAAGATTTAAAGATGATAATAATGGCATCATTCAACATTTTAGCATACCTATTTCGGCAATTCTTTTAAAAGATTTTATCAAAACCCACCGACGGAACGTTGCCTTGACGATGCTTTTGTCCTTTGACGCTGCTCACCACCTGGCGTGCCATTGGCCGACGCTTCCGCGGCACCGCTCTCCCGCTCTGTGTCGTCCGTAAGGTCCTCCGAGCTGGCCACCGGTGCCAACGGTGGCAGCTCCTGCAACAGTTTAGCTTTCTCCTTGTCCAGGAAGTCCAGTTGCTCCTCGAAGAGTTGGCGTGCCGTCTCCATGTTCTGCTCCGAGTTGACAGGCTGCAGATTGTCGCTGGTTGGCATGTTCAACTCTGTTGCAGTGTTTGTCATGCCCGACACGGCGCATTCGGATGTGGCACCGGCGGACAGTCGATGCTTCTATTTTTTATATATATTTTATATTATAATTCCTCCTTTTAAATTATTCGTACTTCGATGCGTCGCAGATTCTCCGTCACCTGAACATGGAAAAATACACGGAAAACAATATTCCAAACAATTTTGGCATTTTATCATTGATTTGTAAGGCAACAATATTTATTTAAAGATGGACCTTTTCGCTGGCCGTTTCCAGCTCCACAATTTGGGACAACGTTTCTTGGCAATGCCGTAACTTGTCTTCAATCAATGTTTGCACGCAGATCTGAAAATGCCACCAAATAAGTTTTAAGGATTTTTCTAAGAATTTCAATTCAATGCTAACCGCCTGCTTTTGCACGTCCATCAGTTGTTCTTGCGCATGCATTGTTGTGGTGTTTCGGCGCACAATGCACGGCTGAACTTTTTAAGCATATAAATAACAGGGCTGGCCCGTCCTTGTTTTTCAAAAAACGGGACAACAATAATTAATTATTACCGCAAAGATGACAGCTAAGTTTGAGGCAGACATTTTATTGACGGACTCTTGGTGCGCAACACGAGCTTGACAAGAAAAATTTTATGTGAAAAACTTGGAAAGAACGCATTCCATGTAAAACTATTACACATACATCCAAAAACATGGCACTACTAGGGATGCTTGAGGCTTGGCCTAGAGTTAGACTCGAAAAACCCTGGGGGTTTTGGGTATCAGTCTCGAGTCTTGGAGTCAGTCTCTGTCTCACAAATTGTGATAAAGTTAGAGTCTCGAGTAAGACTCGGGGTCAAGCCTTGGTCTCGAGGTAAAGCACAGTCTCGAGGTCAACTCGTGCTCGAATTTTAGGTCTCGAGCATCCCCAGTAACTTCTAATGGTCTCTATCGTAAGCCATGCAGTACCATACCCAGATGATAGACCAGTCGGTCCAGCACACATTTATTGCCCTTCGGCAACATTTGCATCATTGCACGGAGACAGCGGACACGTTCATTGGTCTCTTTGATCTCTGAACAGTGGGATACGGTAACCCAAGGAATGTTGCAACACTACGATAGGTTGCCTGAAATGTTCACGAAGTTTTCGTAGAGATCAGCAGTGATCAACGGCTCGGACAGCTCACGGAAGAACGCCTTCACCAAGCTGGTAAGCACATGGATTGGGATGTCGTCATATGGGATACTCTCTGGATCTTACAACAAAACACACAAAGTATTTTTAATTATGTTTGAAAATAAATTAATTAAAATATGAAAATCAATCATTGAGAAAACATTTTGCTTTTACCTTCGGCCAATTCAATTTGCTTCCGCGTCTGTTTGATCAGTGCCAATTGACCACTCTTCCGGTAAATGCCTTCAACGAACAGCGCCTTCACCTCAATGTTTGCCAAAAGTCGGTCCAACAACACGGGCACCGTCTGATCATCGTCCATCAAAAGATTTGACAGGTCGGCGCCAAAGAATTTAGAAGAATTCTTTAGAAAAAAATTTTAATATTTAAAAATAAATTTAAAAATTTTTCTGTAATTTTAAACAAACACCTAGTATGTTAGATTAAGCATTTTGAGAATTTTATATAATTTATATTATTAATCTCGAATTGTCTTACAGATACTTCCCCAGACGTGGCCTTGGCACACACATAATTCACTTTAGTATGACACTTTTTGTGGCAAGACAAACGGCATGAGATACAAATAAAGATCTAAAATTTAAATAGATTTTTAAATTCCCGTAAAAACCAACCCTTTCAGCATGCCACATGAACTAAAAAAGGTTTAAAATTTCTTTAAAAAATTACAATAATTAAATAAACAAACCATATTGCAAATCTCGCAATATGTGGGAATGTGCACATAGTCCAAATTGAAATGGTGGCCGTTGTGAAGCTTAAAATAATTTTTACAGAATTAATTTTTGTGCTCATACTGTAATGTCTGAACGACGTCGCTTCTTTCGGACAGTCTAAAGCATATACAAAGTTAGAAGTAAAATAAAGTAGGTTATTTATTTGATCATTATTTTTGTTTATTTTTCTTCGATCTTTTTTTGTTGTTGTAATGCGCGGCTTTTAACTGTTAGCCTGATTATCAAATAACATTTATCTAATTAATAATTGTAACTAATTCAATTGAATTTTAAATTAAATATTTTTTCGCCTTTATTAGCGCTGCTGTCCGTTTGGAACTTCCACGGCGCTTCCTC
Organism: Globodera ellingtonae; assembly: GCA_001723225.1. Taxonomy (NCBI): domain Eukaryota; kingdom Metazoa; phylum Nematoda; class Chromadorea; order Rhabditida; family Heteroderidae; genus Globodera; species Globodera ellingtonae. The sequence continues at coordinate 49,594 of MEIZ01000127.1, read as the reverse complement.
TGATGCATGAACTCGTTGAGGAAGCCGCGGAAGGCGTTCACACCCAGCACTTAAAAAAAGAATTGTATTTATAAAAATATAAATTTTTTTTTTCACCAAAGTACCTGTCGGAAAGGTCACCTGCTCTTCATGGCACATTTTGGACAATAAGCCCTCAAATGTGCCAATCAAGTCATGATATTTCAGCACTGTGTTGCCCTCCTTAATATCAAAAAATATTTACTCCATTTATTGGTTTTTTTTTTAAATGGTCAATCACAATTTAAAAATGATTTTACCGGATAAACTATGGTGGTGTATGCGCACAGTTCCATGTGAAATTCGCGTAGACTTCGCTTGAAAATGGCATCGACCAACGTTTCGCGTTTGTTCTGTTGACCAATGTAGGTTTGCTTTTTAAAAATGAAGACACTGAATTCTCTGAAAACAAATAGGTAATAAAATTTGCAATAAAAAAAAATTTAGTCATTTTCAAACCCCAAAAAATTCAAAAAAGTTGGGGACGAACCCCCCGACTAAAAAAAAAATCGGGGTTTGGGGAGCAACCCTAATTCAAATTAATCACCTCAAATCATCAATGCTTTCAATCAGCAGTGCAGTTGGGTCGGTCTAAATTTTATTGAAAAATTAAAAATAAAGTAGCAAATTAAAAAAATATTTTCTGAATGATTAGTTAAATATTTTGTTACCATCTGTTTGGTTTTAGTCAGATTGAAGCTGGTGATTGGCAAAAAAGACACTCGACATGGCGATACACCGGCCAGCGAATTTCTTGGCGTTTTTCCAACCCTTGAAAAACGAAATTTGTTGTTCAAAACAATTTTCAAAAAATCATGAAGACATCATATTAGGGTTGGTCCGGTCCCCGACCCCTCGGGGCGGAAAATGTCGGGGACGAAAACCCCCGACTAAAAAAATCGAGGCTCGGGATTTTGCCAGCAAAACCCTCGAAAAAATTCAAAAAAGTCGGGGTCGGGGACGAAAACCCCCGACTAAAAAAATCGAGGGTCGGAGACGGGGACCAACCCTACATCATATCCCATGGACGTCTGAACGCCGCTTCTCGCTGTGGCGGAGGTGACGTAATAGGCGATGTGCACGGAATTTTGACTGCAAAAGTGGCACATTCCTTGTGAAAAAGCAGCTTGCAACCTAAGAAATTTTTTTAAATTTTCTTTAAAAAACAAAACAAATTTTACCATAACATTTGAAACCCTGGACGAGGAGGCCGCTAAGTGGTCGATTGCACAGATCGCATTTGTCCCCCTTATGGAGACGGCTCGGCTTGAAGTTGTGACATTGGTGGTGCTTAAGCTTCTCAGCTTCTTTAGAAGAACTGGAACATTTCAAAACAATGTTTGGCCTTGTTTAAATTAAAAATAAAAATCGAGGACAACCACCTTCGAGTTGATGACGAAGGCCCTTCCATGTTGAGGCTTTCCTCACTAAAAGTCCCGTCGCAAGTGCCCTGACGTCCGGCCTTGGTCAGAAGTGCCTTCAGCTGCTTCTTTGCCTTCATAAAGCCACTTTTGCATGCCCGTGGGGCAGCTTTTGATAATGAACTGGTGATCTGTGAAGAATTTTTAAATTCTCTAATTTTGGAAGATTTTAAATATTCCCGGTTTTCTTGACGAGATTAACGGGTTTTCCGGGTGCTCACACCCGGTTAACGGTTCCAATTTTTCGCCCAAAAACCCCCGGTTAACGGCGTTTGTCCTACCCTAACTTAAAATTTCATATACTCATCACCTTAGCTACAGTGTTTGTGTCTTCTTCCCGTTGAATTTGATCGCTTTCCGTACTGGCCGCCCTACGAAGCATTTTTAGCTAAAATTATAAAAAACTTTTGTTTTTATTTAAAAATTATAAAAAGTTGATTTTATTTATAAATTTTAAGATTAATTGAAGTTTTTTAGACTTTTTTTGTGGAAGCAGTTGCCGCCAGTGATTGGCGTCGGTGCATTAGCTTCTCAAATTGCTTCTGATCATGCGATTTGATTAGCTTCAGACGCGCATTCTCTAGCACAAAACTCGCATCAAGATCAAGCTCAGAAGAATCGCTTAAATAATTTATATATAAATTAAAAACATTTCAAATTAGGAGTTAAGACATAAAATTGCCATTTTGATTCAATTTTGTAGAAAATAAATCCTCAAAAAACAAATTAAGTTTTAAATTGGAAAAAAAAGATAAAAATAATTCTCAAAAAAGTTTGTTTTCAAATTTTCACCGTTTTTCACTGCTCAACATCTCTCCGATTGGGTCGTCTTCATCGTCGTCCATCTCCTCGTCCTCCTCATCCACCGGCTCGCGCCATTCGTCGTCCAAAAGGTCGTCCTCCTCGTCCAACTCTTGGGAGTAGTCCAACGACTCGGGCGACGCAAATGCAGCCAAACTGTCCGGATCGTTCAGGTCAAACTTTGGCAGCGTCACCTTTAGTAGTTTTTGGTTAAAATTCATTAATTTGAGAATTTTAGTTGTTTTTAAAAAAGACGGATTTTTTAAAACGGAAAAATTCCATTTTTTGACTTTAAAGAAATTTTTAAAAGCTTCTACTTTTGTCAGACGTTGAAGTCGATCGACGATAATTGGACGTCGCACGGATCCATTATCTTTGGATGCACGTAATTCTACTACGCTAAAATTTTAATTTATTGAATTTTTGCCAGTTTTTTAAGCCAAAATTACAAAAAGTGAAACTGCACACTCTATTTTTTTTTTTGAAGAATTTAGTTAGTTTTATCTTTATTAACAAACTCTATAAACGGGAACAGTTCAACTCGCCGACGCCGACTCGCCGATGGTCGACTCGCCGACGCCGACTCGCCGACATGTCAACTCGCCGACGTGTCAACTCGCCGACGGTTGACTCGCCGATGGTTCGACTCGCCGACGGTCGACTCGCCGATAATAGTTCAATTCCCGTTTTTATCTATCTTGAATTTAAAAAGTAGATTTGTAAAAATCTCAATCTAGTTCTGGGAAAAAAATTGCGGCAATCATGAAGAATTGGGATCCCTACCGAAACAATGTTAAAAATTTAGGTGTTTATACCTAATTTATTTTCCAAAATTTCTTTAAAAATGCATGTTTTCTAGGGTAAATTTAAGCTTAGGGCACGAATCCGAGCTCGGTTTGCGAATGTCGAACCCCAAACCCAAATTCGAACGTTTTTCAATATTCAAAAACAATTCCTTTTTTTGGTTTGACTAATTTTTTAATTCCGGCATATTTTCCACCCTGAACCTGATTGAGATTTTTACAAATCTAACTTTTTAAATTCAAAAATTTGAGTTGATAGATAAAAACGGGAATTGAACTATTATCGGCGAGTCGACCGTCGGCGAGTCAAACCATCGGCGAGTCAACCGTCGGCGAGTTGACACGTCGGCGAGTTGACATGTCGGCGAGTCGGCGTCGGCGAGTCGACCATCGGCGAGTCGGCGTCGGCGAGTTGACATGTACCCCTATAAACCATTCATAGCATATTTGAAATTTTATTATTTAATATTGCTCTTAATAAGGTACCATTTTCTCTGTGCGTGCCTTCGAACAAGCGCCTGAAGGGCAATTATCGTCTGTCTGATCAGTTGGTATTTGCAGCGTGCCATCACCATTCTCCACCAACATTGTATACAAATTGCAGCCTGATCACGACGTTTCAGCCGAGTTCTGGCCAGCACACCACGTGCCATTGCCTGATGAGAGACAAATGTTGAAATTATTTAATAAAAATAATTAATCTAGAGGCTGAAACTTGGAAATAGTTCTAGAGACTCGAGAATGGACTGGAGAACTCGAGCTTTTAGCCCGAGACTTTGATGAGAAATCTCGATAGGATTCAGACTGCTGGAAACAAACATGAAAAATTTGGTGATGAAAAGGTTGATAACAAAAATTTGTTTGGCCATATTTTAATGTCATTTTTTCTCTGCATCAGCAAGTACCTGCAGTTTGACGATGCCCTGCCTGAACTTCTGGTAGTGGCGCTGCTCCAGCTTGGCTCGAAACCAGCGTTGCAATGTGACGATGTTCTTCATGATCACTCGATGCAAATGGTCGTCCAACAGCAGTTTCTCCGTGTCACGCATAAAAATTTTTGTGTTCCCATATTGAAGATTTGTGTATTCGATGGCCGGAATGGAGCGGATGAACTCCTGGATGTCCTCCTTGGTCGACTTGAAAAAAGTCATTCGAAATTAATGGAGAATAATTGTTTTTGTATAAAAATAGGAAAATATTTCATAAACATAACAACAACTCACATTAGGACCGTTCGGGAGCAGAGTACGGTATTGGTTTGCGAATGACTGAAAATTTGTGCTAAAGAAGCCATTTTTGAAATATTTAGCATCTTATGTTTGGTATTGTTTGAGAATGATGTAATTGAAAAGTATAATTTTAATTACAGAATGCAATTATGACTGGTACCGTACCCCGTACTCAATGCGCACACTGTAGCCGGCCCGCCGGATTCGTACCGTCTCCAGCATGCCGGTGTAGCGCAGCTGGCGCAAAATGATGTTGTCGTCGAAATAGTTTGGGATCTTCTCGTTGTTGGATTTGATACAGCGAATAAAGTATGGCGATGCCCGGTCCAAAGTCTTCATCAGCCGGGACAGTGACTCGCCGAATTGACGACTTACCTGCAAAAATTTTTGTTTTTTTAAATAAAATAAAATACATTTTTTTGTTTTAATTTAAAATCCTATTAATATATAGGTAATTAAATTATGTGATATAAACATTATTTTAAGCGAATTATAAAAACTTACTATTAGGTAATCATTAAAAAACAGAAGTTTTTTGATATTTTTTAAAATATGACTTAGAAACAGTTATTAAATAATAAAACCAATAAAAGTTGTAGCAATTTTTGGCCGGAAGAACAAATCGCTATTAAAATGATTAATTGGGTAATTAATTCACTAAAGAGACAAAAACATATCCGGGCCGCATTTTTGTTTGCGCTTTTTTGACGCAGCAGCATCGGCGGAAGGAGAACGGAAACAACAAAATTCCATAAACAAAACATAAAAATTTTAAAACCAAAAATAATAAAAACTTGGGAATGATGTCATATTCAGGACATTCTCACCGAACTGGACTTATTGGAGAGGTGCTTCTTGCACATGATGCCCTTGAGCTGTTGCAGTGAGCGCAGGTTGCTTAACCTCTCGTTGTGCGGCTTCTTTGGTGCCTTAATAGAAATTGCGTTAAATTTGAGTCTGAGCCTCGTTCAATTTTGAGCATGAAAATCTCGAAATTCTTAGTCTCGTTAAAACGAGACTTAAATTTTCGATTAAAACTATTTTTTTTTATGCATATCTCACTAATATAAAGACGCAGAAAAAATAACCAAAAGCCTAGAAATCCGCCCCTTACAAATTAGTGATGTGTCTTCGTTGGGAGTGCCGAAACCAAATTATTGGTACCAATTTTTTTTTTGGCAACTTTAATTGTTCGACTTGCACATTTTTTTATTTTCGAATATAAAAATGGAGAATTTGGGCATGTGAGGCACAAACTCTGAGATTGTCACAATTACAACACCACAAACGACGCACCTTACGTGCCCGCTCAACGATGGTCTTAAAAACGGAGATGTCACAGAAGTCCGGTACAATGCTTGGTCTAAAATATTTTCAAATTTGTTGACCGTTTTAATTTGTTAATTTTTAAATTTATAAAACACTAACGACAATTCGCCGCGCAGAAACGCGTTCAGATGCGAGTCCGAGGAGCGCCGATGCATTTTGAGGTTTGCATCGGCATTGCACGCAACATCGCTGGCATTGTTGCCGATGATTCTACAGTCGCCTTTTGGCGTGCCAAATCGGTCCACACTGCCTTAAAATTCTCAAATCTATTTGACTTTAATGCAAATGTCAACTTTTTTTAAATACATATATATATAGTTCTACAAAATGATATGCATTTGTTTGGCACATTCATTTTTCCAAATTCGGTATATTTTGTTAACAAAAAAAATCAGAATTCTCAAAAAATTTCCCGTTAATATTATGACGCTACCGGCACGTTTGTTGCGCTTTCCGGCCGCGCGGAATGCAAAGGTGGCACGGAATGTTGCACGTACAAGTGCCCAGCGGAACACAGCAAGCGGATCCTCACCAACCAATTCGCGCACAAACGCACTTTTACTGCCTTTCAGAACATTCATCTACATTTAAATTCAATTTTTAAAAAACAAAGAATTTTTAATATATTTAAAAAAATTATGACCACATCATGCCGCATCAGGTCCTTGTTTTTCTCGCGAAATCCCGCAATTTGATACTTCACTTTTCCAGCATAATGCGCAATTATGAAGGCAGCTTCACGCTTGTGTGGCACTTCATAGTATTCGTTGGTCCGCAGAAAATGGTTCAACTTGTCCAACATGGACTGATCTACAAAATTAATTAATCATCAACTAATAAGCCTAAAGACTGGTTTGACTATGAAGTTAGGCCGCCCAATGTGACTTAAACCCATTACTTATCACCAATACATTAATTGAAAACCAACTAATTTGTAAGTTGTTATGAGACTGTAAGCCTAAGAAAATTACGACTTTGATCGTATCCAAATTGGACTGCTCGCCTTATCCCAACACCGTTTATATTTTGAATATTTAATCGAAATGAAATGCCATACGACGATCATTTTACCTGAGACCATCCCATTGTTGATGTTGCTCTCCTCGTCAACCAGTCGCAGTAAACTAAAATAATTCTTGTTTATATTAACAAGGCAAAATAATACATATCTACACTTGAATTAATTAGTTTTTTAAAGAGTATTAACATTATTTAGGCTTATGTAAATTAAAAATTCCAATTAAAAAATGATTTGCGCACATACCCGTATGGCTTGTTCTGAAACATTTGCACACATTCTGTGTTATCTGTGTATTGAATTGGAGTCCAATGTATGCTAAAAAAATATTATTATAATTTATGATTTAAATTCATATAGTTGAAGTTCTGCATAGTACATATTCATTTTTAATGCATTAAAATAGATTATTAATCTAAAAATAAATTAATTTTGCTCACTTTTCCTTCATATATTCTTCCTGCTCAAACTGAAAAATGTGCTGGTTGAAGTATGCTTGCAGCCGCTCGTTGGCATAATTGATGCACAATTGTTCAAACGAATTCCATTGGGCACCAACGTCCTCAAATCCTGTGCTTTTTTAAAAAAATTTAGAAATAAATCTGCATTAAAAAATGTTTTTAAAAAATTATCTATAAAAAATAACCAAAAATATCCAGTATGCCGATGTAGAGTCCATTTTTGCTCACGGCAGCGGATTCTCTGCGAATTAAAGAATCTAAAATTGGATTATTTAAAACTTTAAAATCTTAACCGATTCAAAAAGCCGCCTTAAATTTTCAATTTTTATTTCTATTTACAAATTTGTAATCAATCAGCAAACTTAGGTGTAATGAATAAAATTAAAATATAGTTAATTTTTAAATAAAATATTTAAGTTACGATTTATTCGCAGTACAATCCAATGAAACAAAGCGTTGTATAAACATTTTGCCATGGCATCACGAGTTTGAGTTGCTTCAGCCACTGAATAACGAGTGATCAGCACGTCATGCTTTAGCACTGTTCGGCGCATTGTTAATGCCTTAAATTTAAATACTTTATTAATATTTCATTTAAATTAATTGAATTTATAATAATTTAAAAACACACTTGCGACAGTTGAGCTGCACGAATTGAGAGCAATGCCGAAATGATGCCGACCATTTCCTCATTTTCAATGAATGCATTTTCGTCACTATGAAAACTTTTACGCTGAAATTCAAAAAGAGTTTAAAATAAAATATTTAACTAATTTTGCAAAAATGCGAAAATTTATAAACAATGGGAATGATGCCAAAGATGAAAAACAACTAAATGTTCTTTTAATTCACACTAAAATAAGCAATGAAAAAAAATTTGGAAAATTAAAACTTTAAAAGGTGAAAATCTCAAATTTCTTACAAAAATCGACCTTGATGTATTCGATGTTGCCCAAAAGCAAAACCGCCGAAATCATTCCGTAAATTTTTTGCTGGGAATTCTCCGAAAATCCGACGGCACCCATCGCGTGTTTAAGCCGTTCAAACTCATGCTTTTCATTGCACTGATCGCAGGTGAAGCAGCTGTTCTGATTCAAATAATAATAATCCTTGGGCTCCAGCAAAAAGTGGTCCTTGCGCTCGTGTTCAGTGGCACCCACCAACAGATAGTAGAAAACGTGGTAATTCATAAAAAAATTAAAATTAAATTAAACATTTAAATCATAAATTTATTTATTAATTAAAAAAGCTAATATTTTATTCATCTGTTTAAACACAAACCTTTCGCCAACGGCCTGCGATATAATTCTCGACTTTTCAAGCAGATAAATTTCCACATTTGCTCCACAAACGATACCATTTTCTCGATAATTAACCTAGAAAAATTTAAACTATTAAGCACAAAATATTTTTATCTGATCACCAATGTTCCCACTGATCAAAATTTTGTAAAATTTATCAATGAATGCCATGCCCTCTCTGACCTTGATGAATTTGCCGAAACGGCTGCTGTTGTTGTTTTGCAATGTGACAGCGTTGCCGAACGCCTCGAGCACAGGGCCGGCGGCAAGAATTTGTTGCTCAATTGCTGCTTGATTACCCTTCTGACTGAGCGTGGTCAAATGATGAAGCAAAAAGTTGGCCGATTCAGTCTTCCCGGAACCGGACTGAATTTAATAAATTTATTTTTGCCTTTTTCTGCTGGGGGAAGATGGGGGGGGTATTGCACTTCTGACTGAGCGTGCATAATTTTGGTGCCCCCCCCCCTTTCGTAAAAGAATATTTTTTGGAAAAATTGCGCGCAAAAAAAGTACGCCGACATTTCGCCCACGCGACATTTCGACTAAATATTTTTGACTTTTTTTGGGTATTCAATTTGTTTATATTCACAATTTATTTCTAAACGCGCCAAATTGTTGAAAATTGTTTTTCATTTAAAAATTTGGATTAATAATTACTCGCTAAAACAGAATTTTTAAAGAGAATCAAATCAAACAAATCATTCTTGAAATCCAAAATATTTTTAAATACTATTTACCTCGCCTGAGATGACCACTACTTGGTTCTCTTTCTGACGGATCAGATTATGGTAGGTTATATCGGCAATGGCAAACACTGTATGTACAAATGGCATCAAATTAAAAAATATATAATAATATATTATTCAAAAACATGCCATGGGGAGGCAAAGTGCCCAACCGTCGGCTCTGACAGTACAGACGGGAATATTTGGGATTATAGATGGGGAAGAAGCTGAACGGGTTTACGGCAACGAGAATAGGGCCGATGTACGTATAGATTTTGCCTAAATAATTAATTCTAAAATAATTTAATAACTGATATTACCGTTGTTAAATCGATCGCGCAGATTTTCGAGCAGAGTCTGTTCAGTCAATTCAGGCAGCACACAAAGATCCGCATATTCACGATCCTGAAAAATTATTTTCTTTTCTTTCTTTTTTATTTATTTCTTTTTTTATTTTACCTGAGGTTGGGCAAGAAATTTGGCGAGAAATCTGTAAAATAAAAATGTTCGCAATTAAGAATTGAATGATATAAGTTAAATTAAAGTAGCCGGTAGGGGGTCAGTTCCGCCCGGCCAGTCCCGCCCCAGCTATTCACAGTGCAAATCAGTAGCCTTAAACCATTGGAACTTTAATTCATAGAGGCTATTTTGTATAACCAAACTAAGAAGTAAATCAAACTTTTAAAAAGTTATTATCAGAAAACACGGAAAAGGCTTTCAAATGCAAAGATTTAATATAAAATGTCCAACAAATTTTAAAAATGTCAAAAAAAAGTCGCATCGTGTACATGAAGGGGGCTTGGGCCCTTAATAGTGCACGGGACGCTCGCGCCGTTACCACTGCAGTATGCTTCGACACATTCAATGCCCTTTCAAAAAGCATTTATACCGCTCTTTTTTTCACATTGAGTTCTCGATTCAAAAAAATCTCGTCGAGATTTACAGGGATTTGATCGAGAATCTCGATCGGTCCGATCTCTAGTTATGCTAGATTAGCCGTGACGGAATCGACCCGTTTCGTAATTTACGGTACCATAGGCATGGTAGGCACATGAACTACAGTACCAGCATGTTATGTAGAGTCCGGACATGAGCTTCGAGCGAGATCTCGAGTCGAGATTCTCGAAAAAATCTCGGGTCTCAAAAAAACTCGTAAAGCTCATCTTTAGTCGAGCGAGATCTCAAGGTCGAGATTTCTTGAGAATCTCGCCGAGATTTTTTGATCCTCGAGACGAGATCTCGTCTCGACCGGTCTCTAATGTTATGTAACCAAATGCCCTTTAGGGTTAAATAATAGCGATATAAATCGCACGTATCGATGGCCGATGCGGTGGCCATCACCACCATGGACTGGTCCACGGAGCGGCGCTTCTTGCTTTTGAGCACGAGGCGGTTGCGCGGCACGGACGGGTCCGTGTTCGCATCGGCGTCCGCGGAACCACGAGGCCACATGGTCTGCACGATCACCGGATACTCTGTTGAATCTTAATTGCACAAAATACCTCTCTATTTTAATTAAAAAATGATCCGCGCTAAATTTTTTCTCCAAAAAACTTAATTATCAAAGAACGCAATTATAATTTTTAAACTAAATAAAAAGCTTTTTGACAAAAAGTATATAAAATTTTTCAATTTCAAAAAATTAAAAATATGTTTACACACCCATTTTTCTCTCCTTATACGTCCTGCCGTCGAGCGTGCCCATTGTGTCGTACAGCTCGAAGTCCTCATTGCTGCAGTTGATGAACTCTTCATTGTTTTCCCTCAACTCCAACACTTTCTCCACCAGTTCCTCGGCAGTTGAACGTTTATGAAAATCAATGTTCAGCCGATGCTCTGCCTGATCCGGATTGAATGAGAAGAGAAAAACTGAAAAAAACAGATATTTTTATAGACATGTGAAGATGTTTTTTTCTTAATTTTGATATTTTAAATAATTGTTGAATTTTTGGGGACAGGTGAATGAAACAGCGGATAATTATTTTAAATGAAAACACCAGGATTTACGGCATTTTACCGATCCCGGCACGGAGCTTTGAATTACGAATCTTTTGAAATTACCTTTAAGCACGTAAAGGTGTGAGTCATCCACGGCCATTGTTATGGAGCGGCGTGGAAAAATCGATTTTGATCCGTTATGAGGTGATGGACAAACGCGAGCCGGCGAGTCGAGACTCATTTTCAATGTTAAAACATAAATAATAACTGAATTGTATATGTACAACAAAATCTTTAAGCA
>MEIZ01000127.1:21172-38207 GCA_001723225.1 Globodera ellingtonae | reverse complement strand
CTGTAGGGGGCGGATCACGTTGAAAAATTTCTGCCCCTTTGCGTTCCGTCAATGGGCGCTTACCCTCTGGCTGGACGAGTCAACTTGGCTGGCTCCAGCAAACAAAGTCAGCAGTCCAACGGTAAATTACTGCAAGCAGAAGTTGCTGCTGGATGGGATGGATGGATTTCGTTCGAGAACGGCGCCTGCTGGTGATCATTTGGACGCATTCCGATCACTGGGAATTGCCTCCTCTAATCCATCACTTTTGGCCTCAAGGAATGGGCACTATTTTTAGCGAAAGAATTGTTTGCAAAAGTTAAATACGAGAAAAATGAGAAAGCGTAAAAATTCCTTATTTTCAAGAATTTTCTTAAAACATATATGACTTTTTTGAGGCATCAAATTGTCGATTTTCAAACTTTTCGATTTTTAAATGAAAGATAAGAATCGACGGATGTTCTTGTCAAAAGATTGGATCGCATAGTAAGCCCCGTCACGTCCAACGACAGACGAAGTTTGTCGTTTCAAAAATTGATGTGAGGAGAAGCATCGGACATATTTTCTAAAACACTTAGAGCATCCTGAGATTACAATTTATTTATTTAAAATGTTTTTTACTTTTACTGTTAACATTGTTTGGATCGTTCGTTATATATTGAGATATCATTTTCCAATATATCTTTTTTTTGTTATCATTAATTTACTATCATTATGAATAACGATTTGGATACGAAGTACACACATTCCATCTTAGCGAAGAACTTTTATTTTGTTGTCTCGAGAGTTGCTGCGGTTTTCGGGTCTTGACATCAATCGATTAATTCTTAATTTGTTTGCTCATATTTTTCACCAAAAATTGTCGCTGCCTGATAACAACAATTAGTGTCCGATGAGCTGAATGACAAAGTACAACAATTAATATTTAAAGCAAATTTCCCCTTATGTATTTTGTAGTAAATTTGAATTTGATTAAGTAAAATTTATTAGTAGAGACCGGACCGATATGCTCCAAAAATGGCCAAATATGCGCATATATATGCTCCAAAAAAGGCTAAAATATGCACCAAAATATGCCAAAAATGCCGAAATATGCACCGAAAAATGGCACTTTTAGTACCCTAATATGCTTAAAACTTAATTTTTTTCTTATTTAACGTATAATTAAGTAGTTTTAAAGCTTTTTCGCGTATTATTTTATCATTTTTGGATAGTTGAAAAAGATCGAAAAATGGACGGTGGTTTTAACTGTCAGGCCAATTCATCGCCAGATGGCCATCTCCGCGCCAGCCACTCGAGCGCTGAGCCATTTCAGCGCTGCGATTTTTCCCCTTATTTTTATGAAAATGTTCAATTCTTCAAGCGTTTTTTTTCGAAAGTGACTAAAAGTTATCGTTGAACAGATAAATTATTTTTCAAAAACAGCCAGAAATCCATGATTTTGGGTTCATTTTTACAAATTTTTGAACAAAAATGCCAAAATATGCTCGAAATATGCAAAATATGCCAAAATATGCAAAATATGCAAAAAATATGCACGAACCCCCAAAATATGAAAAATATGCAATTTTAAACTTGACCAAAAAAGCTCAAACCAACGCGAAAAGGCTATTTTTAAGCCGTATTCTTCAAAGCATATGAGAAAACAAAATATGCAAAATGCATATAATCCGGTCTCTATTTATTAGAAATCATTTTAAACAAATAAATTTGGGCCAACAAATGAACATAACGCCAATTTCAGCAATATAAAATTAATTGAATATGCCCACTGTGCTTCAATCAATTTTGCTTACAACCGCAATTTTGTCGTTGTCAATTTTTTGGACACTTTTTGCGATTGGCAAAACATTTGTCGATTGGTGGCACCACCGGGGAGCATTTTTTGTGGCCAAAAAACATCTACGCCCAGCCTTGCTGAATCAGCCGGAATGGAAGCACAGATTCATCAAATTAAAGGTAGAAAAATTGGTGATTTCATTTTCAAAATTTATATGAAATACGTAATATTTTTTAAATTTTTTTTTCTCCAAATGATTCTAAAATAAAAAATAAACCTTATTCAGCAGGTTCAACTGCATTATGTTGAAATTGTGGCAGGTGAATCGCATGAGACAAAGCCGGTGATGCTGTTTCTTCATGGATTTCCTGAATTTTGGTATTCCTGGCGCTTTCAAATGCGACACTTTTGTTCGAAATACAGGTGTCCCAGCATTACCTAAATAGTGATTGTGATCTGATCCAAAGTCGAGTTCTTAGTATTCCGGTCGTTGGCCCGGACCAGACAGATCACATCCAAAAAATTTTGGAATACAAATATAAAAAATCCTCATTATAAGAGTGCTGGCGGTCGATCTTCGTGGCTACAACGAATCGGACAAGCCAATCGGGGTCAAGCAGTACGACCTGGAACTGTTGTCCGCCGACATCATGGAACTGATCGAACGGTTGGGCAAGCAGGTGGTGCTGGTGGGCCATGATTGGGGCGGTGTCATCGCCTGGAACATCTCAATGGAGGTGCACAATTGATGAACGGCACCTTTTAGTGCCATTAGATTTTGCCATTAGATTTAGACATCTAAACTTCCATATAGTTGTCAATAACAACAAAAAGAAATAATTTTATCATTTCGAAAGCTCTTAATAAAGGGAATTTTCTCTATGGTTCAACAGAGAAACAGGGGAGCGATTTTGTTAAATTCAAAAATCTTTTATGTAAATTCAAAAAGCAGAAATAATAAATAAAAATTGGCTTATAGCGGCCTGAACTGCTTCAACGCTTGGTGGTGATGAACGCGCCGCATCCAAAGGCTGCAACCAAAATGATGCGGACGCGCAGCTCACAACTGCTCAAATCTTGGCAAGTTCAGAGAATTCAAAAATCTTTTTTATTTAAAAATTTAAATTTTTTTAGGTACATTTTCTTCTTCCAATGTCCTTGGCTGCCCGAGCTTTCGCTGTGGACTCGCGACTATGCCTTCTTTGAATCATGTTTTTTAGGCAAACAAATGGGACTGATTCACCGTGAAAATTTTACACAGGACGACCTTGAAGCATGGAAGCATGTTTTCTCAAAACCGAGTAAAATAATGCAAAATATTATATAGTTTTACGATTTAAATTTTTTAATTTATGATTATGACAATTTTTGAAGACGCCCTCACTCCGCCACTCAATTTCTACCGGGCTTCAATGCGCGCTGTATACCGGAGACAATTTGCTGCGGCAGTGCATCAAGTGTGTATATTCGGATTTCCGCAAAATTTTTTTGGATTTTTTGTTAACCCAGATTTTTTGTGAATTTTGCAAAAAAAATGATTAAAATTTCATGCAGACCAAGACGTTGATCATCTGGGGCGAACAGGACGCCGCTTTGGACATGGAAGGTGCTGAATTGTCGGCACGTTTGTGCCGAGACGTGCAGCTTGAACTAATCCGGGACGCGTCTCACTGGGTGCAACAAGACGTGCCGGAACGCGTAAATGCCATCATGGAAGTGTGGCTTGCTGATTAAGCAAAGATTGAGCATTTTGGGCATTCCAATTAATTTATTAATAGTTTTTACGACTTGACTGACAACTTTCATTATGCCAAATTCATGTTCTTAATGATCATGTTTCTCCAGTCCTGTTCGTTTCAGTGACGTTGATCATAACTTAGTTTAAGCTCAATTAGTCTATTGTACCATTCCAAGGCTCTTAGTAATTTAAAGTTATAATAAGCGGAGCTAAGCGATTGGACGCTTCTTAAAGATATTTAATTAAAATGCGTCATTTTAAGGGTGTCCGGGCACCCATGTTTCTTCTATTACACTCGCAAAGTTAAATCGTATGCTATGCCCATCAATAATCTTTTTTTTTGGGTTGGCACTTTGGTGGGTTGGAGCTTTGTTTGAGCCCTATTTTAGTTGCTTACACTCTTCTCGCCCAATCGAAACTCTGACATCAAATGAAAAACCAAGGCTTTTCAAACATCCATACCAGGGATGGGCAAAATTTCGGATCCGAAATTTCGGATTCCGGAAAATTTCGGGTTTTTTGGCCGTTTCGGATTTCGGAATTTGAGCAAAATTTCGGATTTTTGCACCCCTAAGAATGGGATTTTTGAGGAATTGAACATTTTGGTGTTGGTATAGTGGTGAGTGGTTGGAAAGTTGAACTTTTGGTGTGGGTTCAGGTCCTCGTCTGTGTTAATGGTTTTTGCTGACTTTCTCCGAACATTTACGGTCGCGTAAACAATTGCAAAAAATTTTTTAAATTTCCCATTTTTAAAAATATTTTAGATGGCAATTCACAAGTTTTCATTTGATTTTTTATATAAAAATTCGCTGAATATTTAAAAAATTTATAACTTTGTTCAAGTTGAGTGATCATAAATTACTTTACAAATTAGTGCCATAAAATGCAAAAAAGCCTATTTTCTTAACAAGATTCGTTAAAATTTTCAAAAAAATTTTCCGGCGGCGCCTATCGGCACCGCCGGACTCCTTCCAAAAAATTGCGTATTTTTAAAATTTGGTTGCAAATCTTTTAACAAATTGAGTCAAAAATTCAAAATTTTCTCTGGCGGCGCCTATCGGCACCGCCGACCCCCTCCCCCCAGATCTAAAGCAAGTTCTCAAAAACTTTTAATGCTGACCAATTAGACGAGAGGAGTTGAATGATAATAATTATTGCATATCGGAGTGAAGCACAGATAAGATAGAAAACCCTTTTTTTTATCGGAAAAAATTTACTTGAAAAAATTTCGGATTTCGGGTTTCGGATTCCGGAAAAATTTCGGGATTTTCGTGAATTCGGATTTAAAATCCTTTCGGATTTTTGGTTTTCCGGAATTTCGGAATTCGGATTTTATTTCCCGATTTTGCCCATCCCTGATCCATACGGCAAGGGAGGAAACCAACAATTTTTGTGTCATTTAATCGATTTTTCCGTTTAAATTCCATCTATCAAATTCCCTCCGTCCCATTCACTCGTTGGGCTCACGCGGACCTTCGTTTGCCTCAACCATCCTGAAATAAGAAAATCCCCAACGATGGTATGGGAAAGTTTGAGTCTATTCACTTCCTTACCCATCGCCGATTTCACTGTCACTCAAGCTAACGCTGAACCAATTCCAACGACGGTCCCACCACTCAATTGCCTCCTTCTCCCATTTGTCCCATTTCGCCTCTTCTCGCCCAATCGGACAACGCACCAACAGCCAATGGTATTTGTCGAAACGTCGCAATGTCAATCGCTCCCCCGTCCAATTGTTCTTCAGCTCAAATGGTTCAAAGTCAAAGCCAGAAAATGAAAACAGACGGATGATGAAATTGACCGGCGGCTCAGAAGCATTGACAAATGACTAAAATGAAACGAATAATTACTCATAACATGACTATAAGAATGAGAAATAATTACCCCTTTGATTCCTTCCATTCCCACCGAATTTGAGTCATAACCACAATTATGAATCTTCGGAAGACCATCTCCACGGGGAGTGATCAACCATTTGGCCACGGCTTGGGTAGCTGAAGCATCGGCGTTGTCTTCGGCCGGAAACTCGGGGAAAAGTCCATAGAAACTGATCGATCGGAGATTTGCGCAGTTGCGAAGAACGGTCGGTGAAAATTGTCGCAAACGTTCGAACGAATAAAGACGAAGTCCGCAAATGTTGTCATTGACCAAAGGCCAAATCTTTTGCCAAAAAATTTCCCAACTGCGGCTTTGGTCGTGATCGGTATGAACTGCAAGAGTGGGCACGGAAGTGTCGAAAAGTCGGCGGATGCGTTGAAGAAATTCGACGACGGTTTGGTCGATGTAACTAAATTATACAAAAGCATTAAAATATTGGGGTTTTTTATAGGATGCAAATGACCTTATCGAAATCCATTTGAATCCGATCACTTTGTCTGGAAGCAGATTTTGCGGAATTGACAGCCGATCTACATCCTTGGCACGGAACTTGACATTCCCGCCGATGCTATAAATGTCCAGCAAACCCAACGACCATTTCCTCGACTTGAAGTGCTCGTCCACCAAAGCGTCGAATCGATCACTGATCAGCGCTATTTTCAGTCCGACATCAAAAGGGCAAAGAAAAGCGAAGGCTTCGAACCAAACGTCGGCACAAATGAAACAGTTGGAATTAAAGATAATGTCAGGCCTGTGCACGGTTACCCGTAACCGCGGATACCCGCGGTTAACGGTTATGGAATTTTAAAAGGCCGCGGTTACGGGCGGTTAACGGTTATGAGATTTCGAGGACGGGCGGTTACGGTCGGTTAACGGTTATGACCACTAAAACCGCGGTTAACCGTTGCATCCGTTGTTTTTTTTGATTGCTGAGGTTTGAGACGAATTGCCTTGATCTAAGCATAAGCACTAAAGTGACCAAAATCAAGAGTGTGGTTACCAGAAAATTTTTTTTCGCGTATGAGAAGAATGGATTCGACCTACACTCATTTGATTAAATGTCAAAAAAGTTCTCCTTTTTTGGACCTTCATTGCCAATGATGCCCCGCACTGCTGATGTGCCAATTGGAATCTGAAAATGGCCGACTTTTTGCTCTTCTTCAACAAAGGCAACGCAACACTTCTCAACAGGCCTCACAAAAATCGATTTGCCAATACAAAACGTTGGGGTACGGTATATGTCCCCAGAGTAGGTTTGTCGGTTTCGAACCGAACTGTAGAATCGGATTTTTTCGGTTTTGTTCTTTGGTTCGGTTCGGGTAACCGAAGAATTCCGAGGAACCGACAACCCTACCCCAGGGGCATACCTAACAAAGGAAAGGTTTGTGGTAGAAATGTGGGGGTAATCTACCTATCAGTGTGCCATGTTTCATACAGAAACTCGACGGCCACTTAGGGGCCCTCCCTTTATAAGGGCAGGAGGAGTACGTGTCACCCTCCCATTCCAAGAAATTTTTGTTTTTGAAAACTTTGGAGCGGTCTTAACAAAATCGTCATTTGCTGTTGGCGCCGCTATATTGCACCGCCAGACCCATGAAAGCATGTTTTTTTACCATCCAACTCCACGTTGTGCAGATACTTTGTGGAAATGAGTCGTTCAAAATTTGCGACTTTTGTCGACGTATTTTTTAAAAAATTTTGTTTGAGTCTTGAGTCTCGCTCAATCTTGAGTTTCGAATTGTTGTTCGACTTGCGCATTTTGTTATTTTTGAATATAAAAATTGAGAATTGCCCGAGCTCTTGTTTCTTCGATTAAACTCGCAAAGCTAAATCTTTTGCTATGCCCATCAAAAATCTTTTTCCTTGTTGAGTTGGCATTGGCATTTTGTTCAAGGCATATTGTAGTTGCTTAGGTACATCATAAATTCCCTGACGCCCACATTCCATTCTTTCTTGCCTGGCCGCCCCGTTTTTCCCGCCTCGTAAGGCTTCCAATTATAATAAAGGGTTCTCAGTTACTATGGTCTCTAAGGTAAAAATGAAAAATGGGCCCTGCGTCAAAAGTCGTTGCTAAGGAGGATGTGTAAATAAGTTTTTCTAGGCCTGCCTCCATATTCCAATTACAGCCAACCTTTTAATTAGCTTAAAGCAGGGCTCCCAGATGTACTTGAAAAGGCAAGTACAGTCTTCGTACTTAAACATGAAAAATGCACTTATTTTCAAGAATGGACTAACAAGGATTAAAAAAATGAATTCACTTGTTGGGCTTTGTGTATATTCATATGTTTCTCAATAAGTATTTGAAAAATATCACGCACAAATCAGAAAACCATTAACGCAAATTAGGCACATTTTCTTAACTGAGTTCACTAAAACTTTCTTTTTTCCCCGGCGGCACCTATCGGCACCGCCGGACCCCTCCAAAATATTTTTCATTTTTGACTCACATGTGGCGCGAGATGCACAAAATGTTGAACGGAAACAAAAAACCCTTGGAAAAAATTCATTCTGACGGAACAATGTTTTTAAAATATAAATTTTGAGGATACTCGAATTTCGTTAAATGGAATCAACATGTTTGTACCTAAACGTAACATTTATAGGGTGGAAGTCCTGGTTTAAAGTAATTATTATTCATTCTGAAGAAATTGAAAATTTTTGATTGTACCTAATTGATTGAAGCGCTTGTTTTTATTGTGTCAAAGACAAATTAACAATATTTACAAAATAATAAAATACCTTTAACACATATTAAAATGATTTTAAATAGTGCTGGAGGCAGATTTAAAAATTGCTTCAAATGGTTTACGAAAAAACTGTCATCATGCGATGCTAATAGGTGTGTCACTTTAGAGTTAATGCAAATTATTTTTCAAGCCTTGGGCCTATGATCCCTATCTACCAAATAGACATTTAAATTGTTTTTAAGGAATTGAATAACCGTTAAAATGACGAAAACTGACAAAATGCTTAACAGTTTTTTAAGCGCTTGGATGAGACGGCACGGAAACGGTTCGGCTCAGGCACGCAACGAGCTGCACTTGAACAGCAGGCGGCAGGCTCAGCATCCGGCTGTCACGCTACAGTCTGTTGAACCTTTCAATCCCAATCACCGACGCTACCGTACATGCTGCTGTCATGCTAAGTGAATGATTTTCTAGCAATTTAAAATTGATCTAATGAATAAAGAATGGGGATAATCATTTTCAATATGCCTTATTTGTTATAGATCGTTTACCGTTACATTTTGTATCATCGAGCTGTTCATCCTTTGCTTTATCATGGTCACCATTGTGCCAGATTTTAATACCAAAATTTGTGGGCCCTTTGCTGAGGATGGCAAAAGAGACCATGCACAACATTTTGAAACTGTACAAGAACATGTTGAGCAACAGTTAAACGATAATCCATCGACCATGAGTACGGTAACAACGGGAGTTGTAAGCAGCTCTGTGAGCAATGGAGAGCCAGCTTCTGCTGACGTTTTACAGCGAATAATTGCACGTCAACGTCGGCAAATCACA
Organism: Globodera ellingtonae; assembly: GCA_001723225.1. NCBI lineage: Eukaryota > Metazoa > Nematoda > Chromadorea > Rhabditida > Heteroderidae > Globodera > Globodera ellingtonae. Next base: position 29,308 of record MEIZ01000127.1, on the reverse strand, counting down.
ACGAATGAGGCGCAACAACAACAAGAAGTACAACAACAACAAGCAGTACAACAACAACAACAACAAGCAGTACATGACGAACATCAACAGGAAGGTCATACAAATGCACCAAAACTAAAATTATTTGTTTTATTTAAATATAGTTCAACCCAGCAGCCAAACAACTCCGATGGTGGACACTGGCGGGCCGGGTATAGCATTTGCTGCAAATGAAACAGGGCCAGAAAACAAGTAAATTGTGTTAACAAATAGCGGATCGATGAATGATTAATGAACTAAATTGGCAGAGTTAAACAACTTTGCCAAGGGTTTCAAAAAAGTTGCTTATGTAAATGTTGTTTACGCAAGCATTGGAATATTTGCAGTTCCTTGCACTTGTTGCACAGCGTGACATGCAGTCTGACCACAGTGTGGCTGAGCTGGGCATTCACCCAAATGTTTGCCATTGTGCTGCTATGTTATGGAATACGCAGCCAGCGCTGGCAAATGTTGATTCCGCACATTGTCGCAAGGTGTTCAATCTAACGATCCAAAAATTTGCATGTGATCAGTATTAATTTTTTTTTAGTTATTTGGTACTGCTTTTTCTAAATTAATAATAGAAAATTTCAAAAAAGGTTTCTACATATCAGGCTTTTCACTTTTGAACAACCTATTAATCTTTTAAGGATGTTTTGCGCCTTGGCCGTCTGGCTTGTGATCATTTGTCTGATCGGTGCTTTCGCCCGACCAGGCTCATTACACATGACTGGTCATCTGATCTTAGTTGCTTTTCTTTTTATTTTACTTCTATGGATTGGCTTGTTGCTGGTTAGCTTGTTTAATTAATTAAAGTTTAATTATATTAAATTCCTAAGTTTTAAAATATTGTTTAATTACAAATAGATATTTTTGAATGATTGATCAAGTTTTTAAAAACATGTTGCAGAAGTCCGAAATTCGCTGCGCAGAGTTTGTGAAGCGATCGGCAGAAACAGGCACATATTTTAGCTTTGTACGTGTGAATAATTTAGTTTTCTTACATTTAGGCTTCTCAGTTTGTCGCACGCGACCGATTGGCCCGCCTACCGTATCCCAGTCGGATGAGCGCGAGCGGCGTGCTGAGTCTGCAAATCCTTGGACAAAATCAGCCGCAGCTAAGCCTATTCCGACACCGACAAATGTTTATCAGCGCGAAAAGCCTCAAGTATTAGAGATTGGCTTTTCCTTAATGAGGCTAAACTTGGGCTCCAGGGTGAAAATGTTCAAAGGCTTCATTTGGCAGGCAAAATTCCTGCTTTTGCAGAATTTTTATTTCACAATTTTAAATAAAGGTACATAAAGTATAAGTTTATTTTTTCATTTAGTTTACTATTATGATTTTAGAAATGTAAAAAAAAATTATTTTAAACGATTATTAATGTTTTTATGAGCGAATTTTTAACGATTTTTTGTAGAAATCAATTTGGTAGTTGGGTGGATAAATAATAGGGGTGTGATTTATATTGCCAATCATTATCAGTTTCCCTCTCACAATTACTAGCTCGTTTCATAAAAAATGTCGTTTTTGACTTCTCGATAAAAAAAGTCATATAAAGTTTGTGGTTCTGGGCGCAATTTTTTGCAGCCGACGCAGAATCAGCTAGGCTATTAGACGGGGGCATGAAACCGGAGATTACTCCATGCAAACCGGTTTAAACCCGGGAAAACCGTTTTTCGACCAAAACGGTTTCGTTTTTATCTCGACGGTATGAAAAGCTACAGAAACCGTTTACCTCTAACAAAGTGTCCTAATCAGATAGGGGAAAGGGCGCTTCAAACAATATTTATATGACTTTTTTATCGAGAAGTCAAAAAAGCGACATTTTTTATGAATAGTATAAATTTCATATTTTTAGGGGGAGGGGGGTGCAGGGTCGGAAAAAATTTTGATTTTTAGTGATACATTTTTTTAAAGAAATATTTGGGGAAAAGTGCCTACAATTGGATGCTATTTTTGGACTTCTCTCATGTTACCTATCAAAAAAAAAATGTACTAATATAAATAAATAACAAGAAAATCCCATCCCAACCTATTAACATTACAGGCAAAGAACCAATCGGTTGTCACTGAAATGACTGTAGCCGGAGAGTCAGACGCTGTTGTTGCTGCTGCGCACACTCGCCCGTCCACGGCTGGAAGTTCGAATATTGTGGATAACACAATGCCAAATGCAGAAAGAGCACCAAATCAGCAGCAACAACAGCTGGAGATGTATCAGAAAAATTTGGACATGGGCACCACCAATAACATCCAAAGCCATTCTGCGAATTTGAACGAGGAAACTACATTTGGGGGATTACAACAATCAATGTTGGCAAAACGGAGAGGAAGGCCGACCGGATTACCACCACTACGGCACACGTTTCGTGTGTAGAGAAACGAATAGTATATTTTGCCAATTTTACTCATTACATTAGGGTTACACACGACTGGGCTTAGGTTAACTGGGTGCACGGCTTTAAACCCGGGTTGGTTGGTATATAATAAACCGGGTCCCAAAATCCCGGATTTAAAACCGGTTTTGTGTAACCTACAATAATCTACATGTTGTAACTGTACAAAATAACGATATTAAAAAATTATTACAAATACATCGGCTCTTTTATCTAAAATTGGCAACGAATATAAAACTAGAGGTGTTTTTGAAATGGGATGTAGCCGGATGCCGGACTTTTGTATAAACGCACTGCAAAATTTTGGTAAAAGATGTTTCTAGGGGTATTTGGGATTCCAAATCTGACCTCCTTTTCGACCGATTTCCGGACAAGTTACTATACAAATCGATTTTTGAAAAAATTGAATTTTTGGAAATTTTTCGAATTCGTTCGGAATTGGTCGAAATGGAGCTCAGACTCAGATTCTACGCCCCCGACCCCTAGAAACACCTTTTTAGCAACATAGAAAAAATTTTATTTTTTTATTAAATTGGACCTGTATAAGACAGGATTACTGTCTGCCGCATAGTTATTCTTTGAATTAGTGCTAAAAACGCATAAATTTTGACGTTTCGCCTAATTTTGGCAGCTGCTGGAATACGCGAAGTGGGCCACTCCCGTCCGGCCAGTCCCGTCCCGCCACTCCAGTCCCAACCAATTTTTTTTGAACCGCAAAATGTGATCAATATAATTAGAATTACATACATAAATCAAGAAATAAAACCAAGCAAAACAACAAAAACTTTAACATTAGGGCTGCTTCTTGTATAACCCAAAAGTTAAATGGCGTCAAATTTTTTCAAAATTCACATGTTGCAAATTAACATTTAAAAAAGCCCACAACGAAAACTCAAGTAACGATCGAATTAATGCTTTTGGATAATTTTTAGGCCGTAAATTGTTTTTGGAAGATTTTCTATTTTTGAAAAAAAGTTCGAGTTCTGATCTGGGATTCGGAATTGGTCGTAACGGAGATCAAATTCAGATTCTACGCCACCCGAATACCTTTTTGAACTTGGAACGGGAGTGGTCGGGACGGGAGTGGTCGGGACGGGAGTGGCCGGGACGGGAGTGGCCCGGGACGGGAGTGGCCGGGACGGGAGTGGCCGGGACGGGAATGACCCCTACTCTGGAATACGGGACCCATAGTGGGGCTTTAAAAAATGCTTTACCAAGTTTAGAACATTTAAAAAGTTGTCCTTATTTTATTTCGGACACCTATTGGCCTTCAATGTCCTCTTTTTTGGAAAATTTTCGATGGCGCACCCTGTTTTATAACCTATTTTTAACAGCTAAAAACCGTTCCCTATTTATCATTGTTTGATTTGTTTTCTTTCGAAAAAATTGCCTAATATTTACACTGTTGATAAAAATTATTGCCGTTTTTGTTCACCTTCATTTACATTACATAAACCATAAACCAATAACTTAAAAAACAGATACATATAAAGCAGGGTCATGAATTCGGATGACTCTGAGGACAAACGGCGATTGTTCGAATACTTTATTGTTGCTGGCCTGAACGACGAGTCGGGATGCCTCAAAGAATTGAGCTCAATGTCGACGGCACAACCATCGTCGGCGGACGTTGGCAAGCAGACGCATCATTATCAACTGGCACCGATCACTGACATTTGCGTGATCTTCACCAGTTCCGGCGAAACTGTTAGATTTTTTTTTGGCAATTGATGAAGCTTTGACCTTCAAAAAGACGAAAATATCGAATAAATTTCGGAAATTTTTGCAAAATTGGAATTTTGATTGCTTAGCAAATCTCTTTTAATTTAGGCAACTGCAGATTTTGACCGCATTGAGACCACACCGCAAGACTATCCGGCCGACCTGAACCACGGCTCGGGCAAGCGCCCGCCGCACACTTTCTACAAAATACCGAAAAATCAACAAGGTTTGCTTTCTGTGCGGCAACGCGAAAAATTTAGAATGTCTTTTTAATAAGATAAAATTTAGAGGGTGTACATCTGTATTTCTAGGGGTACCCACAAAAATGTTTGGCACTTCTTTAGAGTAGGGGTTGATGCTTTTCACGAATGGGTTCGATAACCATAGGGGAGACCCTTTTGGGTTTCATTACAAAAAATATGCATGCATTTACAATTTTTATCAATTTTTGTTTTTACAATTTTTCGGGCATGAACTTTTGCGAAAGCTTAGAAAAATTTAGACTATTACAAACTACATGGAATATGGCCAATTTCACTTAAAATTTTGGTTTTTAGATTTTCTGGGGGGCTGGGTAAGTTCCTGGGACATTTTTGGGGTATGAGTAATTTTTTTTTCTTCAAAGTCTATTGCTTGCAGAGCATGATCGGCTCGGAGGTGTACGTGTGCTACAAGAAGTCCCAGTTGGCCTGCAAACGAATTGCTTACGAGCCGGCGGTGCTCGACTGTTTCCCCCGTGTCCAAAACATCGAGGCGTCTTTGCTGGTCCGTAACGTGCCAATGTTCTTTTTGCCGATGGGCGCATTGATCGAGGCGTGGCCCGAGCGGTGCAAGAACACGGAACACCACGCTCGGACGGTCAGCACATGCGTATTCACCGACGAGGTGAGCTTGATGTGGGAAAATCGTAATTTTTCGGTTGGAATTTTTTGTGAAATGAAAAAAGTTTGGTTATTTTAGAATCAATTTACACTAAATTTTCTCAAAAAGCAATTCTTATGTAAAAAAAAATTAGAAATTCTATTTTTGTCTAATTTAAGGCATATACTAAGTACTATGGCGCTTCAATCACTTTCTACGAGCCGTACACAAAGCCGTTGAGTGAACAACAGCTTGAAAAGTTGGATTTGGGCTTTGATGGTGGAGAAGAGCAGCCGCTCAACACGAAGCGGTCGGACGCAATTGGCGGTGTAGAGCCGAACGAGCCAAAAGGTTGGTGGTGACTGGTTGGGGGGGGGGACTGAACTCGTTAAAATCTCAATTGATGATGGACGACAATAAATATGGTTGCACACGACCCGGTATTTAGTGGAATCAATTGTTATCCGATATTAGTGAAAATTTTATTAAATGTGAATTTCCCCATCTCCAGAGGAGGAGGCGCATGATGAAAACTGCAGAGGTCCAATGGTTGAGGACAAAAGCGTTTTCTACGTTTTCTTCGATGATTGCATTGCAAAACTGAGAGCGGGTTCGTTGTTTATTATTTGTAGAATTTTTTTCTTATTCAAATTGGTGATTAACAAAAAAAAAACAGAGGCCGTAAACGCTGTTTTGGTCAAGGACAAAAATATGCAGAACGCCATCCCCCCACGGTTGCTGTTGGACGCCGACTCTATGATGGCAAATCGAACTGTGGTATGTTTTTTATGTAGGTGGTATTCATGTATTGTATATTTTTTAATTATATTTTTCGAGATCTAAAATATAAATTTTCAGTTTCTGGCCCGTTTTTGAATTTATTTATTGCAATATTTTTTAGTCATTTTGGAACTGATCAATTTCCGAACAATTTGCTCTTTTTTTTTGAATTTATCCAATCGATTAAAATTGGTTCAGGTTGTACCAGCTCCGCACGTGCATAGCGGCGAAAAGCGCGAGTTCAACTATGTATCATTTCCTCAGCATTTTGAAGCTGCACTTTTTGAGACTGAATTTATAACGCGCTCGCTGTTGAACAGACCAATTCAACAGCACAATGATGGTGGTACATCATTGGCGACTTCGAGTCTGTTTTTAATTATTTTAGTCCGAGATTATTCCATCAATTTATTTCATATTTTCAGCTCAATTTTATTTATTTTTTGGTTAGATTATTTTTGGAGTGAACTAAAATCTGGATTTCTGAGTTGGAATTCGTTTTTTAAAAAAATCAAATTTGAGCAACCAACCAAACATGTCTTCTCTAATTTTGCTTAAATTTAGGGCGGCCCAAATTTTTTCTGCTTCGAACACGCCAAGAAGTGCGCAAGGCGTTGAACGATGCCGCATTGTTGCAACAACAAAATGTGGCGTATTGGCCCCGCTCGGTGCTGTTTTTTGCCTACACGCTGTGGTTTATGCAACTGCCCGCACTGTTGGCTGTGGCTAAAAACAAACGAAAAATGTTGCTGCTCGGAGTTCGTGTGAGTGAGTTTTGCGCGTGTTAAAGCATTTTGTATTTGGACAAAATTGGTCTAAAGAAGACATTTTGGCAATGTCATGATGAAAAAAATTTTTTTTTAATTTTATTTTTTTTAAGAAAATTGGTTCTAAAATTACAAGAATTGTACTTTTTTCGGAGAGGGCATGCTTTTTTCCCTTAGATACGGCTAGGGCTTGTTCACGAATTTACATTTTCTGAATACACCGTTCCGATGTTTAAGGTCCTTTCAAGGATGGAGCAAATTGGTGTGCCGTTCCATGATCAGGTGTGCTATCGTTTGCTGATGCACCTTTGCGGCGCCTATGGCCGACCAGAAATGGCAATCATAATCCTGAGAAAAACGCTCAACATTGGCATCATACCGAATGCGATCACCTACAAGGTGTACCACAAGGCGCTGATACAGGTGTGGAGCTTGGCTAGCATTTTCTTCGGTGTTTGGCGTAGTGTCCGGCCAGATCGGAATCCAAACCGAGCGCTTTTTAATTAGAGCACGGACCAATCGAGATTGTCGATCGAAAAAACTTTTAATTTAGACACCTCCCGACTGTGTGACAACGCGAAAAATTTATGATGTTTTTTTAATAAAATCAAATTTAGAGGGTGTACATCTGTATTTCTAGGGGTACCCACAAAAATATTTGGCACTTCTTTAGAGTAGGGGTTGATGCTTTTCACGAATAGTGTTTGATAACCATAGGGGGGTGATTTTTATCACAAAAATTTCTTTGCCTCACAAATTCTGTTGACGTCCTAATTTTAACGAATGATTTTTCCGAACCCCGGACCCGAATTCGTACAATTTTTCGAAAAATGTACTCCCAACAAAGTTACAAGCCATTGTATTAGTGGAATGACCGTTATTTATTTGTTTAGTCTCCAACTTCAAATGACTGTGAATGCGCAAATGGAGCAATTGGATGACGAGTTGGGCGATTTGTGTTCACTCAGGTGGGGAAAAAGGCATTCCCGGGGAATTTTATTTATAATTAATAAATAAAACAACGCTAGTTATTTTACAAATTGATTGTGTACTTCTTTGACTTATTTTGGTCAATTATTCAATTTCAGCTGTTCTGATGGATTGCGTTAACCGTGCGACTGCCAACGTGCTTTCTTTGTGTTGAATTTGTGCCTTAATTTTTGCATTGTTTATTTGTTTTTGATGCTAAATGTTTTGTTTTTCACCAACAATCTTGATAAACGGATCAAAGAACTCATCGCTTTTTTTGGATATTGATTGTTTCGTTTTTTGACTAAAAACATGTTCATTTTGCTTATACAATTATTTGAATAAAATATTGTACTTAAATCGGTCTTACTTTTAGGTATTGATTATGGCAGAAAATAAACAAACTGCGGACGAGCCAAAGCCAAAACCCTTTGCAGACTTCTTGGTGGCCGACTTTGGTGATCACCTGCTTAGTGTGAGTCGTTTTATCAGGGAAGCAGACAAAAAAAATTTCTGCAGTGAAAAAGGGATAAGGGAAAAATGAAGCAAAGATTTCCCACTAAGCAAAAAAAAATAGAATATTTACTGATTCCTTTAAAATCACGCGTAAAAATAAAAATTT
>MEIZ01000127.1:1912-19318 GCA_001723225.1 Globodera ellingtonae | reverse complement strand
TCAATGTGCCGGTGGAGGGCGAGCCGGACCCGAAATGCCAATGGTTAATCAACGGCACTCTGTTGGGCACATCAGATCGGTTGGTTCAATTTTTGATCATATCATAAATTGACTATTATTCTCAACTTCTCTCTGAGTTTCAGAACCAAAGTGGACAATGCAACGAGAACAACACAAAATTGCGCACATTGGGTGCCGAAGCGTATGGACAGCGGCACTACAAATTGATTGCCACCAATGAACATGGCCAGGACGAGGCAGAGGTGCTGGGGCCATGGAGCGCAGTGTTGTGGCCAAGAACCCATGGGAAACGCCGGGCAAACCGCAGGACGTGAAGGTGGTCGACTGGGACAAGGACCACATGGATGTGAGTTGTTGAGTTTATGCGGTCACCGGACGTTTCAGTACGGGCACCGGACGTTTGTTTCAGTGCCATCGTTGATCATAATAATTTAATTTCAGAAATCTCAAAATGTGACAATTTTTCATGTTAGGCAATGATAAATTTTTTCCCGAAGCCAAAATAAAATAAAACACTTCTATAGAAGTGAGCTTTCAAATGGTATCAGTTTCTTTCGATTTGGTTAAAATGAGTTATGATCAATCGGAACTGTAACGTCCCAGCACTGAAGTGTCCGGATCCGGAGTGATGGCCGGCCGGGCCGGGTCAAATGGAGATTTTTTGGCAAAGCTTTACCTGTTTTTTAGCTGGAATGGAAGGCTCCGGTCACGGACGGTGGGGCACCCATTGACGGATATGTGATTGAGAAGAAGACAAGGACCGGACCGTGGATTCCGTGTGCGCAAATCATGGTCGGATGGCATCAGCACTGTCCGGAGGATCATCGGTAGATATTAGAGCTGCCCGGACGACCGAGATTCTCGATCAAAATTTTGGCACTTTTCGTTCGAGATTGTTTGATCAAAATCGCCGTCGACGAATTTTCATTGAGATTTCTTCTGGATTTTTAACGAGTCCGAATTTCGCGATCGAAATCTCGATCGGTCCGCAAGTCTGGGCTTTACTAGAATTAGAGCATGCATTTGTGTTCAGTTTGGCGTTATGTTCGGACTCGGTGAGGCCCATTATTACGATGGCTATTGGCCCTCGATGGACGGCTCGTGGATATGGAGGAGGATGGGGCAAGACAAATTGAACCATTGCGGAATGCCAACTGATCAAAAATTTGAGAATACGGAGCGATATTGATATGAAAAATGATTGAATAGATTATAAAAGCATATTATGTAATTATTTGAATTAAGAGAAAAAAGAACGAGTAGATGCAGTACATCCTGATCATCCAAAAATCGGATGGAAGGCCCATCGCCATTGATCCAATCCCGAGTAAAACCGGGGACGACAAAACGGGGATCCCTGTTTTCGGGGATTAAGGCGGGGATGGCAAAATTCATTTTTAGGTTGCATTTTTTGAAAAAATGTAATTTTATTGGGTAGTTTTTTATCCCTGATCCCGACCAACTCTAATTGGAATTACTAAACTTTTGATGCCCATTATTTAATTGTTTTTTCAATTATTTTCAATGGGCCTAAAAGTAAATATGACAAATATTTCAACACATCAGGCGGTGTGGTAAAGACCCGTCACCGACCCCGGAAATTTAGGCCACATTTTGTCGTTTTCCCCCTTTACACCATTTCGTTTTGGTTACTTACAGATTATTTTTTTATCTATTTCATTCAAACTATTTCAACATCAGAACACTGGTCACAATTTACATATTTGTCGGTCGCAATAAAACCCTTGTTTTTTATGTCGGGTGGCAAAAAGTAACATTTGTGCTAGGGTGGCAAAACGTACATACACCGACCCCCCCTGATGTAAAGCTCAAAAAATTATTTAATTTTTGAATTTGGGCTGCTCCCCAGCCCCAAAATTGGTTAGTCCCCGACTCTCGACATGGCCAACCCCAACATCCCCGGCTCCCAGGGGGTCGGGGAACAACCCTATAAACCTAAATTAAAATATTTTCGTAAAAGTCTCGTGTTTTTGGGGGTCAATCTCGAGTCTCGGGGTCAAGTCTCGGTAAATTTAGGTCTCGAGCATCACTAGGAAGTGATTGAACACTTTGTCCAATGCATCACAACAGGGATTCCACTTTTAGGCATGCCTATTTTTTCTGCGAACTTGGCACAGTGAGTTAAGCACGAAAAACATGTTTTTAGTTTTATTTGGAGCTTCTATAGTGGACTTTATAATGCCTATTTTGGGGTTTTTGTGCCTAATGCCTATTTCGACATTTTTGTTTGAAAAAAATACTGATCCCGACTTTTTCGAAATCCCGGGCTCTATTCGGCGGTGCCGATAGGCCCGCCGTTAAAAAAAATTTGAAATTAAAAAGACGGAACCGGGCATCCCGTACTTTTCCCGCGGGAATCCAACAAAAATTTCAATGTTCGATTTTTAAACGTTGAAACAGAAATTTCAAATTTAATGCCTAGGAGCCAGACACTTTTTCCGAAACTAACTGATTAATTAAGTTTTATCATTCAAAATGTATTCATTTTATATAAATGATTGAAAACAATCTTTAATCCAGTTCTATCTAATTAAAAAAATTCTTCATAAGAGCCAAAAGCAAATGGAAATGAAGTGAGAGAATTTAACAAAGAGGGGAAATGAAGTCGTTTTTAATAGCTGCTCATGCATCCTCGTCACCCGGAACGCTCAAACTCTCATCAGATTCGGCCAGAAACTAAAAAAATAGAATCAATATAAATTATTTTTAAAATAAACGAAAAAAAAGAAATCGTGCCTGACTGATTTTCACACAAGTCGGACTTCCAGTGGCAACGAGCAGTTGGCTACCGCGTTTACGACACTCGGTCGCCAATTTGAACAGAACACCAAAGTTTGGGTGAGCACCGGGAAAGGAATGCGGCCTCAAAAATTATTATTTATTTTTTTAACATTTTATTATATATTCAATTAACAAAGTTATTTAAATGTTAATATTAACTCACTCCACAATTATTACGCTATAAATTGGCGTCGTGCTGCTTTTCTCGTCCGTAAACAATTCATAATCAAAGCAAGATTCACTGAAAATTAATTCGGTTTAAAAAAGTCTCAAATACTCAAAACAGCTTCCTAAATTGGTAAGTACTAACTATTTTGTAATATTCAAAAAAAATTTCCTGCACACACACCGATCGAAAAATAAAATCCGAAATCGGAAACTCCAAAATCCAAAACGATTTTAAATCCGAAATTTTTCAAGGGAAATTTTTGCATTATCAATAATAAAAAAAACTATCTTCGACTTCAATTGCCAAAAGGTTAGAATTGTTTTAGCACCGTTATGTTCAGTTCAGGGGATGGTTGGAAAATCATTTACATAATCGGGGGCCTGATCCCCAACCAGGGATGGGCGGAATTACGATTTCCGACTTCCGACATTTTTGGGGTCGGAATTCCGATTTCCGAGTTCCGAAAATTTTTCAGACCCCGGAATTCCGAGTTCCGATTTCCGAAATTTGGAGCAAAAAGTCGGACATTTTCGGAAAAATCGATAATTTTTGGCCCAATTTTGTTAACAAATTTCGTTAAAATCGTCATAAAATTTTCCCGGCGGCGCCTATCGGTGCCACTGGACCTCTCCCATTTTCCTAAAAAACTTCAAAAAATTGAGTTTTTTTAAAAATTTTCGTTGCAAATCTCTTAACAAATTGAGCCAAAAAGTTCAAAATTCCCGGCGTCGCCTATCGGCACCACCAAGCCCCCGCATCTCCCTAGTCTCAATCCCGTTTGGACCGGGAGGTTTAGGTCAGATCTCCGATGTGCAAATGATTTTCCCGATTTTCTGTGAACATCTATGCTGATTTGTGAGGGAACAATTTTTAAAACTTTTAAAATTTGTCCCAATTAAAAAGCTTTTGTTGACAATTTGGAAATTTTTTTTTTTTGCGCTCAATTTACAAAAATTATTTTGTTGAGCGGGAAGAGGCAGGTATCGGTGGTACCGATAGGCGCCGCCGAGAAAATTTTTTGAAAATAGGCCAATTTTGTTAAAAATTTTTTCCGATTTCCGACTTTTTTGCGGTCGGAATTCCGATTTCCGAAAACAATGGTTAGAGCTGCCCACGGAAAGGGAAGATGTGGGTTCGAGTCCCGCCGCGGGTTGATCTTTTGCACCTCCGCCGCCCATCGGATCACCACATTTATTACGGAGACCCCGGAATTCCGATTTCCGAAATTTTTTTAGGCCTCGGAATTCCGATTTCCGAAATTTTCTGAGGCCGTCGGCGCCCATCCCTGCCAACCACACTTTGCCTGCCCACACCACTCACTAATATACCCCCACCAAAATAAAATGTAATTTGAAAATCCCATTCTTAGGGGGTGTGTGTAAAATCCTACATTTTACTCAAACCGAAAAATCCCGGTATTTCCGAAACTCGATATTTTGCCTAGCCTTGATACACACCCACCGTCTTCTCTCCGTCTGTGGCCGGCGGCCGCCGCGTTGCTGCAGCAGCGCGTCCCGTCGCAGTGCGTACACACGCCAGCTGTCCAAGGCGTGCAACGAACGCATGGATGGCCACCAGCGGGGGCGGCAGTTGTTCCACGGCTCGCTGTGCTGTCGACGAACATCGCGCAGCAAACTGTGCTCAATCTATAAATAACTAGAGAACATTTATATGCATCAAAATGGCCACAAAAATATGCATTTCAAAGCGGTCAAAAAGAAAAGAACCAATGTAAAAAAACGTCTTTTTGAGTTAATTTCATCTAAACCTAATTAGATAAAATACGCAAAATGCATAAAGCCACTCCCTCAATTTGTTGTGTTCGTTCGAAAACGCAAGAAATGACATATTTTTAATCTAAAAAGAAAAATATTTATAATATTAATATATCGTTTCAAACCAAAAAATTCCTTTGGTAGGATGAACAACTAACATTCATTTAAAAATTTCAACCGCCCACCTTTCGAATGTGTGCATTCATTTGGCCATTCAAATTTTCAATGGTCAGAGCGCAGGAGCAATGATTATCATCAACACAACCACCCCCACCATTTTCGTCGTCTTTGTTGTTATTTTCGTTCAGTAATGTTGTAGCAGGTGCAGTGGCGTCATTGTCGTGTGTTTGAATGGGAGGAATGCGAAGTGAAATTGCTAACCGATCATCGGACGACGACGACGCAGTGATGGAAGGAAACTGTGAACAATTTTGGACAAAGTTAAATCACAAAAAAAAATTATAACAATTAAAACATTTTGTTTAAAATTTTGGCAAAAATTATGTCCTCACAACCAGGGACGTAGCTAGAAAAAAATTTCGGAGGGGGGAATTGATCCATCTGAGCGCGGCGCTCAGATGGCATTCCCATTTGAGCGCCAGGAACAGCCCGGCGGTGCCGATAGGCGCCGCCGGGAAANCATAAACTCAACAACTCACATCCATGTGGTCCTTGTCCCAGTCGACCACCTTCACGTCCTGCGGTTTGCCCGGCGTTTCCCATGGGTTCTTGGCCACAACCTGTCTCTTATACACATCTAGATGTGTAACCCCCGCCCCACCTTGGCTACGTCCTTGCTCACAACCCTCACAACTTAAGGTGAGCATAAATGTTCCATTTAACAATTTGCTTCGATAACCAAACAATAATGTGCCCCAGCTGGCACGATCAGTTTTTTTTCCTTGGGTTCGAGGAAGGGGCTAACCCAAAAATTTAGTTTAAAGGGGGGGGGAAGCTGCTATTTTTAAGTCCTTATCTTTAAAAGGCCTTATTTCTTTCTTACCTATTTTTACAAATTTTTCAACCTTTTTTGATGCAGTGATTTTTTGAAGATTTAATTTCAGGATGGAAATTTTAACCGTTTTTGTAAAGAAACTTCTTTTGACATTTAATACCCCACCTGGTCCAACAATTGTGGCGGAAAGTGAAAGGCGCGCACTTTGACCGCATAATCGGTCGACGAGTAACACTCGGAAGAAGTCGAACTGCCGCTGTTGCTGCTGATAAATTCGGAGGGTTTTCGAACAACATACCCGGCACGGACAAGCTGAGCATAGACGGCATACCTTGAACCCAAACAATTTTTTTAAATACAATAAAAATATTCGGAAATCACACTTAAACAAGGACACGCCCATGGAGCACATCAGTGTGCAAAGCTGCGCAACAGCAAGCGGATTCCGGTGCGGATCCAACACAACAGCGGCGCCCAGCTCGGCCAGGTACAGTGCCTCATCAATGCGCAAAAAATCACCATCCGATCGCCGGATGCCCATTTTGGCCAAATGGTGTGTCTTGAACAGCGAGTGATTCGAGTTTGAGATTAAGTAACAAGCATATAAGCAAAAACAATTTAGGTCTGGGGGCTCATAAGTTTAGCGGTATATAGAAGGACAAGCGACGGAACATTAAAATTTGATTGCCAGCCACTTTTACGCCCCCAATTCTTTTTTAAAAAAAGTACGCCCACTTGCTTCCCGATCGATTTAAGCATGGGCTTATCGCGCCGATACTCCAGAGTCAAATGATCACTTCGAAGGTATATTCCGTTATCCATCGGATTGTTGTTGTTCCATTCCAAGCTTTTTCTTTTCATCGGAATTCACAAACTTAGATATTTGCGTCAAATTGTGTGTAAAAAAACAAACAAAAAAATGAAAGCTAATATATTAAACTGCGCAAAATTAGAAAACATTTCGAAATTAATATTTTTTATTAGACACAATGAAAGCGAAGGTCAAAATATAAGGTGGGCATCAAATGCTTTGAATCAGTGGCTGTGAGACCCGCCAAAAATGTGTTATTTACGATAAAAAAAATACCAAAAAACGAATGAGTATTAATTAGTATTTGTAATCAATTTGTTTGTAGCCAAGTCATCAGTCTGATTTAGTGCGAGGATGAAGTACATAATAGCTGAAATATAAAAATGTTATTTAAATTAAATATTCAAATTTAAAAAGATTATCCACAAACATTTACATTTTTGTAACTAAAATAGGTCTTTGTCAGCAGAAGAGGTAAGGAAGGCTCTATGGTTTAAGATAGAATTTAATTACGTCCATTGGGCAATAAATTTAAAAAAATGATAAATTAATGTTTCAAAGGCACCATTTTCAAAGGAACACAATTCGTAAAATGAAATCGATCCTTTTTTTGTTATTTGGCATCCAGCATTGTGACAATTTTGCGTTCATTTTCGAGCACATTTGCGTGTGAGCGCGCCAAATGTTCACGCGTGTCACGAATGTCACTGTCCAGCGCGCGTAACGTCGCACCCAGTGCGACAATCTGCGAGCTAACGCCCGTCGCGCGTTCTTGCAGCCTTCGTTCCAGCACCGTAGACTGCTTGCGACACTCCTCCAACTCGCGAAGCATTGTGTCAAAATCATCCGAGACAAATTCAATGGTGCGCACAAGCGGCTGAACGTTCTGGGTTGCGCGTTGTAGCACGCGCTGCACTGACTCAATTTCGGCACGCACTCTTCGCTGCTCCTGCACATCAAGTTCGTCTGTCTCCACAAACGGACCGTCTTCCTGTACATTTTGTTATTTTTCGGACTAAGCATTCAGCTTGACCAAAAAGCCATGTGTTAACCTGCAAATGCTTCTCCTCAAGCATGCGTGTATTCTCAACAATCCTGTTCACCAAAACACCGTGTTCATCACCCTGTCGCAGGTTGCTAACACTTGCACCTTCCGAAGCAAAGTCAGCTCCAGCAACACCCACGAACATTTGCTCCTCATCCTCTGCCACCAAAAAATTTTCAACTTCTTTTTGCGCTTCTTTTTCAGCATTTTCTTCAAGGATTAAGGAGGTTTGTTGCGGTTGATCATTGGATGGAACGTTTTCATCCCTTGCCGAGTTATTTGTTGAAATAACATTTTTCTTTGGTTTTGGTGGTGCCAATCGGGCAATCGCTGTGCCTGGCCTTCCGATCGCAGTTTGAGGACGGCCCATCGCTGTTCCTGGACGAACACTATGCGTTGCTACCATAGGTGTTGGTGAAGAACTGGACGGATGAACCTCGATAAACTCGGGCGTGCTTAAGTGTAGATTCGAAGATTGCAGAAGTTAAATGTTTTAGTTTATTTACTGATTTCGTCATTTTTTTGTTGTTATTCAAACAATAAAAACGGTGAGCAACCCATGGTGAACTTTGACTATTTTATTTCCAGTTTTACCTTTTGAAGCCGACAACCGGAGTTCCATGCTTGTCGGGCTCATGTCGTTCACTTTCGGCACTCATTTCCTCAGCAATTCCCGAATCATCGCCTCCCTTTGACGTGCCACCGCTGGATTCCCTGCCCGGTGTTGTTCTTGTCTCATTCAAGTCCGTCTTATAAATGTCGTCCAGTGGTTGTTGTGCCAAAACATTTTCATCCATTAAGGAATTCACATTGTTGCTGTTTGTGATCGATGTGGATGTTTTGTTTTGGGAGATTGAATCGGAGCGCTTCTTCCTTCTCTCCCTGTCCGTTGAGGACAACTTTTCAGCTTCAGTTGCGACTTTGGCATCTCTGTTTTTGCTTTTTCTCTTTTCTTGGATCTGCTCTGTTGTCTTCAGTTTGCTACTTTCTTTCTCCTTTGATCGATGCTTTGATGATGATCGCTCTTCCTTTACGTTGCCTCTGTCCTTCTTGCTGCTGTTCTTTCTCCTCTCCTCATCCTTGCTCTTCGATGATGATGACTTCGACTTTGATGAAGAAACACCAGTTTTCTTTGCCACCGCCTTCTTTTCATTCACATACAACGCGGCATCAGAAGCCAAGGACTGTAGTAACAAATTGGTCATTTCTGCCTCCTTGCCAGCCACAATTTTTGATGGCTTCACGTCGTCTAGGTGACCGTCCATGTTTAACGCATCAATGAGTTTTTGAAGAAATGCCATTTTGTTGTCACGTGAAGAGCCTGCCTTTGTCGAGTCGAGCTCGTCACTCGTGAACAGACCATCCAAATAGCCACTTACACATAGTGTCTCGTGCACAATGTCATGGATGAACTTGAATGGTGGCCTCTGCAGCAGTTGATCAGTGAGGGTTGGCCGTTGAATGAGTGCGGAAAATAATTCTTTAGTCCGACCAGTGTCCATTGATGGTTAGAGAAAGATGGTTTGATTTGGACGATTATTATAAACAGATTGATGTGATGTCTATTTATTGAAATTGAATTAAAATGGACAAAATGCATCGTTACATTCAGACAAATGCGCTCATTCGCCAAATTTAATTGCTTAAAAATAATCCTGTGAAGATGGAACATAAGATAGAGAGGGAGGCGCCTTGTAATGGTAAAGAGATTAAAGATAATCCTACCAGAACATTAGGTCAGCTGACAATTGGATGAACTATGAAAATGTTTTGTTTTTTTGTAACATTTACAAACAAAAAAATGCCTTAAAATATTCCCCGTTCAAGCAATTTCAATGCGGTAAAGAACGGAACGATTAGATTTGCGCAGTGCCAAGTCCTATTGTGATGGAGAAAAGTGAAAACGAACGAACCAATTCCAATGGGTTGTCATAGGAAAGCAAAAGAATTGCGGTTGGAGGGAAAGGCATACACGCAATATACCCGCATTGAAAACTGCTAATGCGTGTACCGCTCTGACAATAAAAGGAGCTGCTGGTCGACAAGAACATTGTTTTAATTTTTTCTCAAGAGTTGACGCAGGTTCTCGGTGAGAGCAGTGTGTACCGTGCTGGTATTGAAAGGGGGAGGGGCATCAAAAAAGAGAGAGAGGAGAGAATGGAAATAGTTCACGTGAAAGTATCACAAAATGAGCGGCGAAGAAAAAAAAGGAAGCAAGGAACTTATGTGGATGAGAGAAGTAAATGCCGAAACAACCGACGGCACACAACACATCGCCATAGCAACTCGGCTGGTAGTTAGAGCAAGCAGCCAGCCGATGTGAATAGGGTGCACAGTGGGTAGAGGACCAATCAGCCCGCCACAACCATCGCGCTTTTCCCCCAATTTTCATCGACAGGCACAGGCTTCTTTTTAGGGTAAGCATGTAAAGAAGCCCGTAGGAAATGTGAACCCGCGAGACCCCCCCCCCCACTTTTCAATCCTCCACCCACATTGGGTGCCATAATTTTTGGGTTAAAATTTAAACGTACTATAACTAAAGTGCAGTTTAAAACTTCTGTAAGGATTTGAGTGTTCCGCTGGTTGGAAGTGAACGGTTAAAACGCCTATGGCGGGGGCAAAAGATCATCCATAAAGAAGAAGGCAAATGGGACGCCCCGGTTAGCTCAGTTGGAAGAGCTGCCCACGGATTGGGTGGAGGACGTGGGTTCGAGTCCCACCCGGGGCTAACATTTTGCCTATTCTTTACTCTTCTTTCCTCAGTAAAAAAGAAAACGCGTGCAAATATTATTGTAGTGTGCACATCATATTAAAATGTAAATATTTTCGAAAATTGCCGAATGCAAAACATAATGATATCTTTTAACCACCTCTTCTGCTGACAATTAACAAATATTTTTTTTAAATTTGAAAATTCAAAATAGAAATCTTTAATTTGTTTACTCAAAGGCTCATCTATGCCTAAAAATAAACCCTACCTCTTTATTGATGTGCATAGGAATGAACTTGTTGCTGCGGTTGCTGTTCTGTTGCTGATGGCAGTCGTGGCATGTCCTGCACGGATACATGTGTAGACCAGGCAAGATAAAACTGTCGATCAAACACCACTCTCACCTGCACACAATGGATGACCACCGCTTCAGCTACCCACGTGAGCAGATGAGTGGGCAAATCAAGCCGCCTGCAGTAATAGAACAGGTTCCAGAAGATGATCGGGTGAGCAATGCGCATCCCGGGCCGTGCCAGAACCAGTGATCCGTCGGCAGAGCTGGTCACCAACGTCTCCAGTTCACGCCGCAACACCAAAGGGGAAATGTATGGAACGGTGAAGGACTGGACAATCTGGAACACACAAGGGAATGGAGAAGGAACCCAATTGTTGCTAATTATTTAGATTATAACTGTACGCTCTCATTTTCCTGCAGGACATCATATAAAAAGATACACTGAACATAAGTGTCGACCGGACCTTTTCCACGTCTAACGGTGGAATTGATGCTGACTCGCCGGAGGCATCTCTTGCTGTTGGTGTGCCCAGCGTTTCTGACGTGGAGTCGTCCATGGCATTTGCCTCGTTAGTCGTCCGTTGTTGCTGCTTCCGCGTCTGGACGCAGACCTTCAACGATGGCAGAAACGTGTGCTGACACTGGGGGCATTTGGCGTTCAAATTGGCATCATCGACCGCCCATCCGATCGTCAAGTCGTCATCATAGATCAGCTGGTCGCAATTTGAACAGGGCGATGTGGAGCAGACAAGCACATCTTAAACCAAGGAAAAAAGTTCTGAAGATCCTTCGGGAACTTCCTACCTAAATATTCCTCCTGTGAAATAGTTGAGTCAGCGTTGTGTCGTAGCCAAACATTCTTCAGCTCAGAGTCATCCTCCGGCAAAATGTCACCCATCCAATAGTGAATTGACACCGGGTCCCGTGTCCGTTGGGCACACAACTGAACAAAAATAAAATTGGGTCCTAAAATTTGGCATGTATTGAATTAACTTTTTAACAACAGCTAAGGACGAGAAGATAAAGCAGGAACAGGCTCAAACATTGTACAGTACAATAATTGGTTAGGACAAAAGTATTGTATTCCCAAGATTCAAAATGTGCAAAAGCTAAATTAAGTTACCAAGTTTCCTAACAAAATTAAGGCCGCGCGAGGGTTCGGAGAAATTTTACTGTGGCTTTACAAAAAATTTACACAGCAAAAGCTATGATACCAAATTCTTCATAAAGTTCTAACTGACAATGAGTATATATCCTCGGCAAAACATAACCGAAATATTATATAAAATTTCCTTACGTAAAATAAGTCCATTGTGCCGCTCTGATCCTTGGCGAACAAATTGTCGTCCGACGAAGACACCATGGAGAGGCCAGACTGATCAGCACGAAAGGATCGGCTCAGGTTCATCTTCGCTTCCTTGAACATCTGTGCCGGGTTGTTCAGCCCAGACCGTTCCAGCAGTTCGTTGACGCCATCGCCAAGCACTTCGTTGTAGGCTCAAATTTGCAATAATTGCAAATATGCCTTTTTGTTAGCAGCTAAAACAAAAAGTGTGGCACCAACTTCGCATCGCTCTCTTGCGCATTTTGTTGGCCAACGACAGAAAGCTGGGCGACCCGCCGTTGGCAGCCGACGAAGTGGAAGGTGACCGCGCATCCGAAATGATGCTTCCATCCCGACTTATTGAGTCCAGATTTTCTAACAATTCATCAATGATCATCAGTTTCATCCTCATTTTTATTTTATTTTTTTCACCCGTGGTCTGACTCCGGTTGATCAGGTTCAGCGACGTGTTGGCCAGGCTCTTCAGCCACGAGCTGCCCAGACGAAGGGATTTGCGTCGCCGTTTCTCTACCGTTTTGCCACCATTCTTGCCTGCTTCAGACTCCTCATCCTCCCTGGCAAACAGTGGTGAAGCGGAATGGTCCCGGATGAACTTTTCCCGGCTCGGACTCATCAACAGACGGAAATTGTTTGGAACAGCAGCCGCAGCTGCACTTGGCTTTGTCGGTGTGCTCATCAACCATTGCTGCAGTTGCTGCTGAACGAGTTGGTTTTGTCGATGCATTTACCAGTTGGATAAAAACTCCCACCCTTGGTGGTTTTGGCGGTGGCATCCTCAACAACTTTTGGGACCCATCTCCACCATCAACGGTGTTGGCCAACGCAGTGGCACCCAATGGGTCCAACAAATTTGATGTTGTTCTGTTTGCAGCAATGTTATTATTATTGTTGATGTGGTTGGTTAATGCCGTCGTTTGGCATTCAACAACAGCAGCGGTTTCATCGTTTTCAATGAGTTTCATTGGCACTAAAAATTGTTTGATTAAGAACCGGTCTATCTTTTATAATCAAAAAGCATAACAGCTCCGACAAGATCTAGCAGCAAATTCAAGCACTCAAATTATTATATTGTCAGTGTTTTTCTTTATATTATTTGGCGAATACATTTGCGTAAAAATTCACCAATTTCTTGTACAATATTTGAGCTGTCCCTGCTTTCATCATCCTCCTCCTCTTCTTCAGCTGTTGCGTTTGTCGTCGACATCGTTGTTATGTCCTGCACATTGTGTGTGCTCATTGTCAAGGATGATTTAAATGATTTTGACTTGTGGGGAGGGGGGTGGGTAGGAGAGTGGGTATCGAACATTTTTATGGAGAGGAATTTAAGTAATGTAAATCTATTCCTTTGATTACGCGACGTTTTTTTTGTTTAAAAAAAAATGCCTGTTTGTGCACTGTCGACGGCAAAATGGGCAACATCAAGCGAAAACGAGAACAAATTTCCAGACGAAGCTGCACACGGCGCCAAGCTGCAATTGCGGACAGTCTAGGTTCAGAGGGCCAATCGCTCTGAAAAAAATGTAAAAAAATTTTACCACTTAAATTTAAAACTAGCCAAGAAACCGAATTTTCATGCGCGAGAACCCGGTTAAATGACTCGATCTTGTTGGCCAGTATCCAGTCCAAATTTTAATCAATCAAAAAATCAGAATGCGCTCGGCTTGGATTCCGATTCGACCGGACACTACGCAAAACACCGAAGAAAATGCTAGCCAAGCTTCACACCTGTATCAGCGCCTTGTGGTACACCTTGTAGGTGATCGCATTCGGTATGATGCCAATGTTGAGCATTTTTCTCAGGATTATGATTGCCATTTCTGGTCGGCCATAGGCGCCGCAAAGGTGCATCAGCAAACGATAGCACACCTGATCATGGAACGGCACACCAATTTGCTCCATCCTTGAAAGGACCTTAAACATCGGAACGGTGTATTCAGAAAATGTAAATTCGTGAACAAGCCCTACCCATATCTAAGGGAAAAAAGCATGCCCTCTCCGAAAAAAGTACAATTCTTGTAATTTTAGAACCAATTTTCTTAAAAAAAATAAAATTAAAAAAAAATTTTTTTCATCATGACATTGCCAAAATGTCTTCTTTAGACCAATTTTGTCCAAATACAAAATGCTTTAACACGCGCAAAACTCACTCACACGAACTCCGAGCAGCAACATTTTTCGTTTGTTTTTAGCCACAGCCAACAGTGCGGGCAGTTGCATAAACCACAGCGTGTAGGCAAAAAACAGCACCGAGCGGGGCCAATACGCCACATTTTGTTGTTGCAACAATGCGGCATCGTTCAACGCCTTGCGCACTTCTTGGCGTGTTCGAAGCAGAAAAAATTTGGGCCGCCCTAAATTTAAGCAAAATTAGAGAAGACATGTTTGGTTGGTTCTCAAATTTGATTTTTTTTTTTTAAACGGATTCCAACTCAGAAATTTAGTGCATATCCAAAACCCTAAGAAACAAAAATAAAATTGAGCCGAATGAAATAAATTGATGGAATCTCCGACTAAAATAACGGACTCGAAGTCGCCAATGATGTACCACCATCATTGCGCTGTTGCATTGGTCTGTTCAACAGCGAGCGCGTTATAAATTCAGTCTCAAAAAGTGCAGCTTCAAAATGCTGAGGAAATGATACATAGTTGAACTCGCGCTTTTCGCCGCTATGCACGTGCGGAGCTGGTACAACCTGAACCAATTTTAATCGATTGGATAAATTCAAAAAAAAAGAGCAAATTGTTCGGAAATTGATCAGTTCCAAAATGAATAAAAAATATTGCAATAAATAAATTCAAAAACGGGCCAGAAACTGAAAATTTATATTTTAGATCTCGAAAAATATAATTAAAAAATATACAATACATGAATACCACCTACATAAAAAACATACCACAGTTCGATTTGCCATCATAGAGTCGGCGTCCAACAGCAACCGTGGGGGGATGGCGTTCTGCATATTTTTGTCCTTGACCAAAACAGCGTTTACGGCCTCTGTTTTTTTTTTGTTAATCACCAATTTGAATAAGAAAAAAATTCTACAAATAATAAACAACGAACCCGCTCTCAGTTTTGCAATGCAATCATCGAAGAAAACGTAGAAAACGCTTTTGTCCTCAACCATTGGACCTCTGCAGTTTTCATCATGCGCCTCCTCCTCTGGAGATGGGGAAATTCACATTTAATAAAATTTTCACTAATATCGGATAACAATTGATTCCACTAAATACCGGGTCGTGTGCAACCATATTTATTGTCGTCCATCATCAATTGAGATTTTAACGAGTTCAGTCCCCCCCCAACCAGTCACCACCAACCTTTTGGCTCGTTCGGCTCTACACCGCCAATTGCGCCCGACCGTTCTTCGATGAATCGATTAAAGCAAGTGGTCTCGCGAAATTTGCCATAAAATTCGACGGCATTTTTGTCACGCGACTGAATGAACTGCTCCCAGTCAAACAAATTGCGCACATCGGTGGCTCCCTCAGCCCATGGCGACTCCATGATTGGGCAAAGAAAATCCGTGTAACCGTCCATCAGACAGCAAATAAACCTTTATCAAAAAGAAAAATAATCAAATTTTTGTAACTAAAAAATTATATAAACGTTGTTTAAAATGTTTGGCAAAAATTTTTTTTTTTTGTTTAAATTTAAAGTTCTGTTTGCTTCAAACCTCAGAAATGCCTCACGAATGGCCTGCTCGGACTGCATTATACGAGTGTGCGTTTGTTCGTAGTCCATGCTGTTCTTTATTGCCAATTTTTCACCAATCTTTGTGCTAATTGCATCCAGAGTGGCACGGAGACGCTTCAACGGCTTTTTCGGCAACATGGACAGTTGGTAAAGCTTGCGGACCGCCGATTGGCTAATCGTCGCTGTGTCCAGGTCGAAACAGGTCACATCCGACGGGGGCTCCTCGTATAGATCAAAATACCTGTAATTTATACAATAAACAAATTTCTAAGATGAGTAAAATGCAAAAAAAAGGACGAAAGCATAACAGACTTTATGCAATACTTTCATATTAAAGTATTACTTTAAAAACATAAATATCTTTCGGGGCAGGATCATTTTTGACGAAATATTTTAAGAATAAACTGCAGAATTTTTTCATTCCCGCCTGGATACGGGCCTGGCATTGTGAGCACCAACCTCGAATCGACGCCGGCCATGAATGAGAGCGGTGCGTGGAAAATGCCGGCCAATGGCAACGGGCACTGGGGAATGTAGGGCAAATTCCACGAGAACGGGAACATCAGGGCACAAAGTGTCTCTGACACACAGGTGAGCAGCCAGGGACGAAGGGAATGGACAAGAAGCTGAACAATTAGACAAATTCATCCATTTTTATTGACCGAATTTACATCCATTAAAAATTCATAAAAAGCAATTAAACCTTTTGCTCGAGCAATGTGAGCAGCATGGCATAGAGCAGATTATCGGTGCCAAGGTTCTTCAGCGTTTCTACAAAATTAGCACCAGTCAACGGCGTTTGACTGTCGTCACTGCTCTCGAAAGCGATCATGTCAGTGCCGAGCTCAACCAAAATCCGGGGACGAGCTGGAGATGGAAATGGTACTTCATACATCTGCAAATGAATTGGGAAAAGAAAAGAATCAGCAGCCAATTTTTGAAAATATTGAAAAAAATACTATATAACGAAAAACTCGTCAAAATTTTACCAAGTGCGAAATATATCGTTCAATGGGTATTCGGCTGGCAGAGTTGGACGCCGCCGTGTTCAGCAGAAAAAACAGAATGCTCCGAAAGGGTTCAAAAAAGGGATACCTGGCAAAGGCAGCTCAAAATTTTTTAAATTTTATAAAAATTTAAATTTTAACCCATCCCTCCCTGTAACCTGGACACAATGCAAATGGCCTTGTTGCAGTAGTAGAAGGTGTTCTTCTGGTCTTTTTTAGCTGCCAATCTGCTAGTTGGATCGTCCTAAATTTAAGAAATGCTTTAAAAAAATTCAGAGGTTTTTGGTAGCGTAGAGTTATCCGGTTTATGTAACATTTCTATCATACATCCCAATTTATTTTCGAAATTTAAAATTGGCCAAAAAAATTTGAATGTTGAAATTGGCTTGGACAATCCCTCCCCATACAATTTTGTCCTGTTGTTGCTGTCCTGCTGCTGTTGACGAACTGTTGTTGTTGGACGGCTGCTCTTCTCCACCACCGACGCCCAAATCCAACTTTTCAAGCTGTTGTTCACTCAACGGCTTTGTGTACGGCTCGTAGAAAGTGATTGAAGCGCCATAGTACTTAGTATATGCCTTAAATTAGACAAAAATAACTTTTATTTCACTGCTAAGAATAAACACTAACTTTGTTTTTGAGAAAATTTAGTCTAAATTGGTTCAAAATGATCAGCCTTTTTAACATCACAAAAAATTCCAACCAAAAAATACGATTTTCCCACATCAAGCTACCTCGTCGGTGAACACGCATGTGCTGACCGTCCGAGCGTGGTGT